>LPNX010655469.1:189362-335435 GCA_001517045.1 Pseudotsuga menziesii | reverse complement strand
CGGAGTTATTTTTCAGGGAAGTTTTCAGGTTACACGGGTTGCCTAAGACCATTGTCAGTGATCGGGATAGCAAGTTCACAGGTGCCTTTTGGCAGGAACTGTTTAGATTGGTGGGGACTGAACTGGCTACTAGTACGAGCTATCACCCCCAAAGTGACGGGCAAACAGAAATAGTCAACAAGTGGATCGAAGGTTACCTCAGGAACTACGTAGCAGGGCAACAGAGAACATGGATCAAATGGCTACACCTAGGAGAGTACTGCTACAACACTACTTATCACATGTCTATTAGGATGACTCCTTTTAAGGCATTATATGGTTATGAGGCCTTGGACTATGCAGATTTGGCATTTGGAGACAGCAGGGCTCCTAAGGCTAAGGATTGGATACAGGACAGTCAGGACATCCTGAAAGTATTGAAAGAAAATTTACGGACAGCCCAGAATCAACAGAAGATGTATGCCGACAAACACAGGATTGAGCGGAGCTTTGAGGTAGGGGATCTAGTCTACTTAAGGTTCCAGCCTTACAGACAGTCGTCACTTAAGAAGAAAGGAGCAGAGAAATTAAAACCCCGCTTCTATGGACCATACAAAATAATTCGGAAGGTGGGAGAGGTGGCATATGAGCTAGAGCTGCCCAGAGAAAGCAAAATCCACAATGTGTTCCATGTGTCCAGCCTGAAGAAGACCCTCGGACAACACATTGCTCCATCTACCGAATTGCCCCCTTTAGATGATGAAGGACTGCTGATACTGATTCCTGAACGGATCATACAGACCAGAGAGAGGAAGCTCAGGAACAGGGTGATCAAGGAATATTTGGTTCAATGGAAAGAACTACCGCCAGAGGATGCCACTTGGGAAGGTGAACAGGTATTGCAGCATCCCAGTTTGAAGTTGCTTGAGGACAAGCAATCTCGAGCGGGGAGGACTGTAATGTCCCCTTCCTTTTAGGCCCTGAGGCCCATACCGCTAACCTATGTGATTCCTGTGGGTTCGAGCGGTTACTGATAACTAGGGAATCAGTTCCGGACTGATGCCATCCATAGAAGATCTACAACATCCTCACTTGGTCAAGAAGGGCCACCTGGGCCAAAGGCCATCTTCATGCATGACCATGCTCTTTTCCATGCTCCATGCATGACCATGCTCTTTGCATGCAAGTCAACGGCAAATTAGAAGATAAAGTGACCTAATTAGGTCAAAGATTAGGTTTTGCGCAGTTGAACTTTATAAATAGAAGGTAAAGCAAGAGGAGACCTCACTTATGATTATTGATTATTTTGGGAGCACTTGGATAGCAGCACAGCGTGCAGCACAGCAGTTGGGGTTGGAGACGGAGTCTTCAGCTAACAGGATTTCGGCAGTGAAACATCTGTCCTAGTCTTATTCCGGGTAAGCCATACTGGTTCACCATTGTTCTTCATTTCATTCATCAGTTATATAGCACAGGGTATAGATTGTTGCAGAGGCACGGTGCAGCCGTAAGAGGGGGTTTTCAACCAGAAAGCCCTAATCAGCTATTGGGCCTTCAGATCTCAATTTCCTTTTGAAACTCAGGCATCATTCTCACCAGTAGCTTCATACTCCGGTACCCAGTGACTATCAGCTCCATCTGAGCTCATCCGAAGGAGTTATCAGCATTTCAAGACCACCAGGGGCGTGAGCAGCTGCCTCAAAGAACCAAGTCGCTATCATACTTAGAGGGTTCAGAACTGCAGTATTTTCCAGCCAATCTCTCCGGCACAGCAAGGCTATCAGCCCTGCAAATCGGCAGATCCATCGGGCCCCTCCTTCCTTGAGGGCGTCACCTTTTTTCTCTGCTTGGGCGTCTTGTTGCTGGAGCATTCACCGGAGACGGGAGAGATCAGTTCCTCTCCGATCCAGATCTCAGTACTTGCAGACTTTATCTGCAGCAGTTCAGCCAGTTATCAGTGGTAAGTGTGTATCCTATCTCACAAACCCTAACCCTAATTTTTCCTATAAAATAGGGATTTTTGCGTGGCAGTTTGTAAGCCCAGTTGTATCCGCATAATTGTTTAGAAATAGAAAATATCGGGATTTGGGATATTTCAGATACCCTTCTCGTTAAGGGGGAGTGTTGAATTATTGTAACTTTGAAGTGTATTTACTTATTGTACCCCGATGTTCTTATCGGGAGAATCATTTGTATTTCATTATACCCTGATGTTCCTATCGGGAGAATCAGTAAGAGTCATGAGGAAAAAGCCTCTGTTGTAAGTCGGGTCATTAGCATCCTCATTAATATAATTTGAGTTGTTTGAGTCCTCCTAGAGAAGTCAGCCCAGTCAAATTTAGTGGGGCCGACTTGGTTGAGTGAATTGTCAAGTGAACGAAAGAATATAAATAGGAGTGTAGCGCTCCTCATTTGAACACGGCTACCCTTGCGGTGTAGTGTTGAACACCACCTCAGAGACTCTAGACCAGCCTACATATTCCTTGCGGGTAGCCGTATTGGTTAAGGGTTTTCGACATATCTCCATTACCGAAAGGTATATCTTGGAGATCCCCCTCCCGTTTAATAAACAATTTCATCCTATAAAATTTACAGTAAAGTTTACCGAGAAGCACTTGCAAAACAATCTCAAGCACTCCATTTGACACTGGTCCTATTTATTTGCTTATTATCTGTCTAAAGCATTGTTATTTATCTATTTTCCATATCATGAATGCTTTACTTTAATTGTGCAATTGTCGAATGGTTGTTTATTTCTAATTTCACTTGCAAATGCTCATTTGGTTCCGTTTATTGTAAATCTTTATCAAATAACTCCTAAAAAGTACCCATCTGCATCACGCACCTAAATAATCTTTAAAACCTTTCTGCCTTAGAAACTCTCTGTAGGGACTGCCCCCCTTGGCTTCGTTAGGAGTTTGCCTAAACGGAGGAGTCGGGATTAGGTGACAACAGTTGACGCTTTGCTTGCCGTCAAGGCTGCACTTTTACCTTTTGCCGGGAGACAACTATTCGAAATATTTTTGGATGACGGTGTGCACATCGGTGGGCAACATTTTTGGCACAATTGCTGGGGATAAATCTTTTGTTCCTTGACTACTTTTTACCTTAGTTTTTTCTTAGTTTTTTACCGTGTCTTTTGGTAGATTTTTAGTTCAAACAAACCTCTGATTTTAGACTTAAATCCATCTGGCGATTCCATTGTCATTAATCACACCAAGGTATTCAACAAGAAGAAACTCTGTAGGACTACTTAATTTCATTCCTGAACCTGAACAGGTTTATAGGAGGAGACTAAACAGGTTAGCTTCTTGTAGAATCCTTTGAAATCTTGGATCTGAGTCTATTTCAGACATCCATAGTCTTTTTGTTGAAAATAATAATTGTTTGTCTGATATAATGGGTGAGTATTTTAGTCCCCTTGACATCTCTCAGATAGCAGGTCAACCTCACAATCTACCAGATAAAGCTGTAGAAAAACTGCCCATGTTCAGTGACACTGATGCCATCAATGCAAGTCTTCATCTAAAAAACCTCTTCAGATTTATTAGCGCTTATATCAGTGATCCTGCACATAGACACGAAGATGTGTATATGAAACTCTTTGCTCTTTCCTTGGATGGAGATGCTGGTGACTGGTTCAACAACTTGCTAGATAACTCCTTTGCAACTCTTGCAACCTTAAAAATTGCTTTCACCAACAGTTTGGTGAAAAGAAAGAGCCCCAACATCAGTTAGCTGCTTTAACCACCATAAAAAAAGGCGAGAATGAAACAATGGATGAATTCAACAAGAAATTCACAGAATTGACGAATGCCATCCATACTGACTATAAGCCTACTACTCAGTCCATCTTAGTCTACTACGTTGAAGCTCTTAGTGAAGAAATGCAGTACCAACTCAAAGATAAAGACCCTACCACTCTATTGGTAGCCCAAGAAATGGTCGTTAAAATGGAGAGGAATATGCAATCTTCTGGTAAGTCAAACATTATTGGGTACACAAGGGCCATTATCGCTCCTAAACAACAGGAAAATAGAGCTAGGGATTCTACAAACCACATACAAGAGACTTATGACAAGAAAATGAAGGAAATGAATGATAGGATGGAGGCCTTACAAACCGATTATGCAAATCAACTAAAAAAGATGCAAAATCGTGTAATAAACACGGAAAGGGCTCAAACTAGTCATAACAATTTTCCTCCTAAGGGAAATTGGGTTCAGAAGAAAGCTCCACAAGATAAAAGTCCCCCTAATGAATTAGATCCCATCAACATGGTTGAGGAAGTCATCCCCTATTGCAGAGCCTTTGTGGCTCTTCATGAAGAGTCCGCCCGCTACATAGCCCATCAAATCTTAGAGCATGGTCTTCCAGAGAGGAGTGATAGTGAACAGTATTCAAGCGAGCCTGAGTACGTCAACATAGTAGGAAAGCTCCATCCGGTCACCAGAGAAACCTGGGGTCAAACCATAGAGTACTGTCAACAATTGGATAACCTTACTAAGAACTTTGGTACTAAGCCTTCTAATGAACAAATTAAAGAGATGCCTAAGTTGAAAGGCATCACCTACTAAAGAAGGGATAGTCCGGGGACTTCAAAAAGTAAACAGTATCTTCCTAAGCTAACCGCTCCTGATACTGATGATATTGGTCTTGATTTGGGAATTCGGTGGTCAAAAGCTAAAGTGTCAGTCCTTGCAAGTGAGCTAGTTAAAATTCCAGAACAAAGAGGGAAGTTGTTAAAATCCTTAAACTCTCCACCTCCCGAAAAGGTAAAGTTTAAAGAACCTTTAGAAGAACCTTCTCCAACTCTAAATAATATCCAAGAGGATCCGATTGTAATATTGCATACTATGGATTCAAGAAAAAAAGATCATCCCGCTTTCTATGTATCATTGATGATGGGTGATTTTCTTCTACATAACTGTATGCTTGATTCAGGATCCGCCTCTAATATAATGACTATCCAAGTAATGGAACAATTGAACCTAAAAAGAACTAGGCCTTATCGAAATGTTAGTGCTATGGATTCCAGAGAGGTGGATGTAATGGGAATCATCCTGAATCATCAGGTAAGACTGCCTAAGTATCCAAATATTCACATAGCCATGGACATTCTCGTAATTGATGTGCCGAATAAATGGGGGATGTTGTTGTCCAGAAAGTGGGCTGCCACTTTGGGAGGTTGGATCCAAATGGACTAGACTTATGCTACGATACTCGCATCAGAAGATTCATGGGTAAAGTTGCGTAATGAAAAGGAGAAGTACCATGTTGAAAATCCTAAGAAACCTTTAAATGAGTATGTTTAGAACACTGATGATATTGGAACTTATACTTGCTACTCTACCTTCTTAGCTTCCCTTAAAGAAAAAATAAAAAACGAGAAGGTAGATGAAATATGGAGGATGAACTTTGATGGTGCTCATTCCAGAGTTGGAAAGGGCGCAGGTGTGGTCATCACATTGCCTAAAGGGGGAATCTTTAACTTTGCTTATAGATTGGAATTTGAGGCAACTAATAATGTAGCAGAATATGAAGCACTTTTACTGGGTTTGGAAACAACAAAGGATATGGGGATAAAAATGTTAAGCATAAAATGCGGCTCTGATTTGATAATCCTTCAAGTTAAGAATGAATTTGCTTGTAAGTGTAAAAGGCTGAAAAAGTACAGAAATGCAGTCTGGGACACAATGGAATATTTTGATGCCTTAAACTTAACTTCAATCCCTAGAGATGAAAACAACTTAGCGGACAAGTTAGCAGTAGCAGCCTCAACTCTCCATCCTTCTGAGGAATTGTTGAATGGTGATGGTAAACTAGAGATAAATTTTAGACCATCTGTTCCAGCCAACATGGAACATTGACAGGTTTTCCAAAGTGGAACAAATTCTGAAGTTTCTTCATAATATGGATGAATTTTCCAACTTTAGTGTCAACTTTCAGGAAGAAGGTAAAGAGTATCAGGGAGAAGGAGATCAGTTTGATAATCCAGTACCTCGGAGCTTTGTTGGACTTGAGCAAATTTTTGACAAACATGATGGTAGAAAGAATAATACTGATTCAGTGAAACCTGGAGATTACGTAGAAATAAATATTGGATCAGATAAAAACCCAAAATTAATAAAAATTGGAAAAGAGACATCTGAAAAGGAAAGGGATGACTTAATAAACTTGGTTAAAGAGTATAGGGATGTATTTTCCTTTTCATATGATGAGCTGAAAGCATAACGGGAAGATGTGTTCCAACATACCATCCCTTTAAAACAGGATGTTAGAGAAGTCAAACCCTTTCGACAAAAACTAAGACAAATAAACCCCAAGTTAGCCCCTATAGTTAAAAAAGAACTTGAAAAGATGTTAGCTGCATGGATTATTGCACCAACAAGACATTCATCCTGGTGCTCTAACTTGGTGGTGGTAAGAAAAAAGAATGGCAGTCTAAGAATATGTATAGATTTCAATAATCTAAACATAGCTTGTCAAAAGGATAATTATCCTTTGCCTAACATGGAAAACCTTCTCCAGAGAGTAACAAGGGCGAGCATGATGTCCATGTTGGATGGGTTTTCAGGATACAACCAGGTTGTAATTCAGAAAGAAGATAGGCATAAAACTACTTTGACCTCCCCTTGGGGTACTTTTGAGAATTTGAGGATGCCTTTTAGTTTGTTGAATGTTGGGGCCACTTTTCAGAGGACCATGGACTATGCATTCAAGGAGTTGATTGGAAAAATCATAGAGATTTACCAAGATGACTTAACAGTCTTTTCAAAATAGAGACCAAGTCACATAGGCCATCTTAAGCAAGTCTTTGAAAGATGTAGGAAGTATGGTATTTCTCTTAATCCGACAAAATCTATGTTTGGAATTGACGAAGGAAAGATTCTAGGACACATCATCTTTAAAGACGGGGTCAAAATTGATCCTGAAAGGATTGAGGCCATTAAAAAGATTCCCTTGCCTAAAAATGTCAAAGCTCTCCAATCTTTTAATGGGCACATCAATTTCATCAGAAGATTTATCCCAAACTTAGGTGAGTACATGAAACCTTTACAAAAGCTGTTGAAAAAGGATTCTAAGTTTGAGTGGACTAGTGAAGGTAGAGAAGCCTTCAAGTGCATTAAAGAAGCCATCACTAAATCTCCTGTCTTAATGAGCCTGGACTACTCCAAAGATTTCATGATCTTCTCCTTTGCTTCCGAGGATACTATTGCGGGGGTTTTGCTCCAAAAAAACAATGAAGGATTTGAGCAACCCATCGCTTTCATGAGCCAGGCCTTGCAACATTCCGAGCTTAAATATACCACCATGGAAAAACAAGCTTTCGTCTTTGTAAGATCTTTGAAGCATTTCAGAACATATGTGGTTACTCCAAGATAGTCCGTTATATACCTCATTCAACAGTTAAGGATATCTTGTGTCAACAAGATTGCTTAGGTAAAAGAGGTAAGTGGGTGTCCAAAATACAAGAGTATGATCTTGAGATTAAACCCACAAAATTAATCGAAGGACAGGGCCTAGAAAAAATGTTAACTCAGGGTAATGAAGAAGCCTTAGGAATAATTTGTCAGAATGAGGAAACTACACCAAGCATGCCTCTAGATTTGCAGCGTTTAGATTACCATTGGCACTCTGATATCATATTCTTTCTTCAAAACCTTACATGCCCCGAACATCTAAAAGGTCATAAAAGAAGGGCTTTAAGGTTAAAGGCCGTCAGATATTGCATCACTCAGGAAGGTTTGGGTTGGAGAAACCTAGATGGAGTGATCCTTAGATGTGTTAATGAGCAAGAATCTAAGCAGCTCTTGACTGAGTTCCATTCAGGATTTTGTGGTGGACATTGTGTAGTAGATACGACAGCCCAAAAAATCCTTAGAGAAGGTTACTATTGGCCCTTTCTATTTGTAGATGTTCACAAGTTGGTCAGAGGTTGTCAGTAGTGCCAGTTGTTCACTGGGAAGCCTAGGTTGAAAGCCTTACCTTTGCAACCAGTTGTGGTTCAATCCCCTTTCTAGTAGTTGGGGCTTGACTTTATTGGTAAATTCAAAGACAACTCTAGCAATGGTTATTGTTGGGTATTAACAGCTACCAATTATTTCACCAAGTGGGTGAAGGCTATTCCCACTAAAAACACTACTGCTAAAGTTGTTATGGATTTTATAGAAAGTAACATCATTACTAGATTTGGTGCTCCAGCCAAAATAACAACTGATAATGCCAAAGCTTTTAGTTTTGCATAGTTCACCAGCTTCTGTTTCAATTATGGCATTATCCTATCCCATTCTTCCAATTATTACCCTTAGGGTAATGGTCTTGCAGGGTCTAGCAATAAGAACTTAATGACTAACCTTAAGAAAATAGTTGGGAATAATAAGAACTCATGGGACGGTAAGATTAAGTATGCACTTTGAAAAGTGCAACTGGGAAAACCCCTTTTGAACTTGGGTATGGTTTGACTGTATCATTGCCCATCTACCTTCACCTACCTGCCATGAAGATGCTCTAGGTGTATGAAATGGAAGAAGACTCCATGCCCAACGGGATTAATCAGATCATTGAGCTAGATGAGAACCAAAGGAAGGCCCTTGACCATAGTATCAGATATCAAAATAAGATCAAAAGAACTTTCGATAAGTCAGCTAGGCCAAGACCTTTTTAGATTGGGGATACGGTTCTTCTTTGGGATAAAAGAAGAGAGAAGCCGAGAAAGCACGAGAAGTTTGATAGCTTATGGTTGGGTCCATACATTTTATATGATGTGGCCGACACAAATTCATTTCTCCTCAACACTATGGAAGGAGAACGATTGCTCTTGCTAGTGAATGGGCAACAGTTAAAAGTGTTCTTCAACAGTGACATTTAATGCCCATGGGGGAATTCTAAAGGATTTTCTAAACCCTTATCTTTTCCTTTCAATTTTTCCCCTTATTGTACCATACTTTTGTACTATACTTTTGTATCATATTTAGTTTTTCTATATTATGCATGTATCATAGGTTTGTTCCTTATGCATAATTGTTATAACTTGTATATTTCATTTTGGCTTTCTATATTTATGTGGTACTGATGCACTTCAATTTTGTGCAGGAACTTGAGATTTTGGGCCGTTCGCACACTCTTTTTTGAATGAAAATCAAACAAGTGCATGTCCTGCAGTTGGAGCCAGATGTTACCAACTATTTTGTACAATAGTTGAACTTCCTATTGAGCCGCCAGTTATGGAACATGATGCATGTTCATTTCCAGAGTTCAGAAGTTCAGTGTGTTCCAGAGCTAGCCAGTTTTGGCTAGCCTTTTTTATTTTTTGTCGAAATGACCATACCCCATGGGGTTTGTAATAAAGTGTGCTAGTAGGGGGGTCTTGAGTGGCTCGGTTCCCTTAGACTTAACAATCAAATAGTGTATTCCAAGGAGTTTTTTCCCGTGTCGATTATTCTTTGCCTTTAGCCGAGTAATAATCGATGAGTTTTTCTCCTGCTACCTCCAAAGCTGGAATGCCCAAATTTGGCGGTTAGGCCTTGGGGGGTTATTAGAGTCCAACATTAAAATATGAACCTACTAGACACTATTGTTATGTTCTATGGTCATTTCCTAGGTCCCGGGATGTGTTAAAACATTGTTCGAAAAAATTTTTAGCGGACATCCTCGGATTTTTTATTTTTTATTTTTAGACTATAGAAAAATAATTAAAGTTTTCAATTAATTAAACCATTTTTCCTATGGTTTAATTGAAAATTTTCAAAATGTAATAATTAAGTGGTCTGGGGATGGATTTTGGCAAATAAATACTTGTTTTCTAAGTCAAAGCACTCATTTAACCCCTAGACCCACTTATCCTAAGTTTTAGATGATTATTTTGCACTTAATTGAATATTTCCTCAAAATCAATAAATGAGGAATATCTAATTAAAATAATCATAAAAATATTAAATGGAGATAAATAAAAAACTCTCCAAAATAAACCAAATTGAATAAAGTAAAGGGCTATTTAACTCAGCAAAAGGCACCTGGGAATATTCCAATCACCACTAAACTGATCTGAGTCAGCATCGGAGCTCGGCAGTTAACTCCTCCTTGGGATTTGCGCCTCCTCACCTTGCATGGGCGAATTCCTTTGGATGGCATTTTTTGGTTAGTAGGTTAATGATTACAAGAAAGAGGGTGGGTGCCTTACCTAGGTGGAGGCCACCTCACCCCCTGCCATAACTTCCAAGCTCCAGTTCAACTCCAAATCAAAGCATCGGAGCTCCAGCTACGTAGGGTTGCGTCCTCTTTTTCAATGCTTATGCTAGGGTTTAGATCTAAGGGTGGAGGAGAGCTAGAGTTTAGATCTATGTTTTGGACCCTTGATTTAGGAGTGGGTTTGGGGCCTCTTCAACTATAAAAGGAGGGCTCCTCTCCCTCACTCCAGACACAATTTTCTCATGCTAAGGTTATGCGACCAAATTCTTTCCCCTTCTTCTCTCACATTTCTCTCAAGCTTTGCTCAAGCCCTAGAGGCTCTCATTGTATTGAATCTTGCCCTAGTTGGGCCTAATAGAAGAAAATCTTTGGAGGATCTCTATCTTTTTTGGGTGTTTGGTCTCTTCTCTTCAAGCTTGAGGTAAAATAATTAATTTTTTGTGAGATTTATTTATTTTTACATGCATAGATACCCCTTGCAAAGGTTTTTGCAAAGGGGACTTGATAGTAAATGGTTATTTGCTATTGTTTGTGAGTAGTTTATTTTAGATCTACAAAGGTTTTTGTAGATCCATTTTGGTTACTTACCTCTTGCTTGTATTTTGTAAATTTTTCTCACATTTTTTTGTAGATCCGAGGGTTTGAAGGAGGGCCTTCAAGGCTAAGCAATAGATCTATATTTATCAATCATAAGTCTGATATTTTGCAGGGTTTTAGGTGGCTGGAAATGCATTTTGCAGCCCTCTAAATTTCCTTTTTCACCCAGATTTTTGCCCTAGTTTATAGTTTTCGGGTACTAACATTTTAACTAGTTTGTTGGAGTTTTCTTTCACTTTTCAACAACCTTTTCCTTGCTGGTTTTAGCAAGTTTTACACAAAGTACACTGCCCAAATTGGACCAAAACGTCTCAATTTTCAGCCACTTCGAAAAGGGTTCAAACCCTAATATTTTCTCATTTTTTCTTTAGTATTTTGTAAGCCCCGGGAGAGTCTCCTCGTGGGTATTCTCTAAAGGATCTCAAAGTAATTTGTAATCATATTGTAATTAGGTAGTGGGCTAATCTAACAATTAGTATCTATTTTGTTTCATTAACAAAGTTGATTGCTTCATCTCTTAAATTTGTATCTTTCATAAGTAGTTCAACTATTTAAAGTAGAAATCTCTTGAATCTCACCATAAGGTGGATCAAGAGTGCTCTCTGTCGGAGAGTTGTCTTTTCATTGTTTAATAAATTAATCAATAAGTAAGACTTTTGAACTTCCAGTAACACAAGTCAAGAGCACTCTCTATCGGAGAGCATCATTTGTTTTGCACATCCTTGCATTAGGCATTTAGATTAGATAAGACTCTTGAACCTTTGTCATAAGACAAAGTCAAGAGCGCTCTCTGTCGGAGAGTTTAATTAATTGACTTAATAAAATCTTTCAACCCACATTTCCCCTAATTAATTTACTTCGTTGATATCCTTCACCTAGTATGCTCTGCCGACTTTCGAGTTGGGCTCGTACTCAGAACGGTGAACGGACTTGCTAAGACCGCAATAACAACATAATTAAAACTTTTATCCCATAACCAACGCACTGGCGTTGTCTTGATAAAATACTCAGGTAGTGGGCAAATTCCAAGTGTGGATGTCGGGTAACCCAATCTGGACACTCGCTGGTTAAGTTATTGAACACCTAGCTTGTGATTCCAGACAGGTCCGTCATGTCTTCGAACGGAGCCACTGAAAGTATTTTCGGTTAGGTTTCCTAGACACTTTAAGCAAGATCACCATTAAAATCCTTAAAACCTACCAAGAGCACTCGCAAAATTTAACATTCACCGGTTTAATTTTTAGACGTGTGTTTAATTCTCTAGCGCATTTGAGCTTCATTGACTCTATAAGGCACTGGTCCTTGTTTTGTTTTGCATAATTATATTATTTGATCAATTGTCTATGGCTTAATATAATTGTTATCGATGAATGCTTAATTGATGTCTAGAATTTAAATTTATCTTTTAATCTCTTGTTGCAATGTGGATTGCTTTTTTGATCTTGTGTCACATTCATATTAAGTAAAACACTTTCAAATTATAATAACTCCTAAAAACACCCATTCGCATCCGCAACCTTCAAAAAACACTTTAACAACTTAAGAGCTGTAGAAAACTCTTTTGTAGGGACTACCCCCCTTGGCTTCATTAGGATTTAGCCTAAACGGAGGAGCTAGGAGTAGGTGACAGTACCTAGCTTTGTGTTTGCCCCCAAGGTCACACCTCTCCCACTTTCCGATGTGAGGAGACAACTTTCAAATGATTTCTGCTGCTGGTGTGCAATCGGCAGACAACATCTTTTGGCGCCGTTGCCGGGGACAAATCTTTTTGTTCCTGGATGACCTTTGTTTTTTTAGTTTTTTACCTTTTTCCCTTTTTTTTTGGTAGATTTTTAGTCCAATCACTCTCCGAAATTAGACCTAAGTCCAGCTAGTGACTCCACTGTCAGTTAACACCTCAAGGTATTCAACTAGAAGAAACTCTGAAGGTTTGCTCAGTTTCATGTCCTTGAAAAAGTCTATAGGCGGAGACTGAACAAACTAGCTTTTCGTAGGATCCTTGCAGAACTTGGATCTGAGTCTGTTTCAGACATCCACCTTTTATTTCCAGAAAAAGTAGAAAATTTTCAAAACAATAACTGTTTCCTTGACACAATGGGTGAGTTATTTACTCAACTCAACTTTACTCAGATAGTCGGTCAACCTCATGACATTCCTGAAAAAGCTATTGATAAGCTTGTGACTTTCACAGGCACTGATGCCTCTACCTATGCTGAGCAACATCTCAGATATTTTTCAAAACACTGTGGTGCCTATGTCAGGGGTACTGACAAACGTGAAGATGTATACATGAACCTTTTTGCTCTATCTTTGGATGGTAAGGCTGGAAACTGGTATGACAACTTGTCGAACAACTCTTTCGCTACCATAGAATCCTTCAAGGCTGCGTTCCTCGAAAAATTTGGTAACAAGAAGGAACCTAGACATCTAGTGGCAGCCTTGACTAGTATGAAGAAGTTTGATACAGAAACCATGGATGAGTTCAACAATAGGTTCACAGAGTTGTCAAATTCCATCCCTGCCACTCATGCTCCTCCTGCAGCTTCCACTTTTGATTATTACATAGAAGCATTAAGTGGCAAGATCCAGTACCAGATTAGAGATAAGGAGCCAACCACACTGCTTCAAGCTCAGAATTTGGCCATTAAAATTGATAAGAATATGCAGTCTTCAGTAGAGTCAAACATCCAGGGTTACTCTAGATCATCAACTCCTCTAAAAACTGTTGAACCTAAAGGAAAAGAGTCATCAAATGAAGCATATGGGAAGAAGCTCATGGACCTGACAGAAAAAATGCAAGACATGGAAAGGAAGTACTTAGCACAGATTAAAAAGGTTCAGAATCAGGTCATAACTGTTGAAAGAACTCGACCTCCGCCACCTCCTATAACCTTTCTTGCAAAACCAACATGGCAAAGAAGAAATCCAAGCCATGAACAGAGGCCTCCTCATCAGTTAGAGGTTGCTAACATGGTTGAAACTTACACACCATTTTGTAGGGCATGTGAAGACCTTCATGAAGAATCTTCCTGCTATTATGCATGCTATGTTCAGGAGCATGGTTTTCTAGAGGGTTGTGGTCCTAAAGCATCATCAAGAGAGCCTGAATACATAAACTATGTAGGTGATATACATGATTTTTCTGGAGAAAGTTGGAGAAAGGCAAAACAATATTCAAGAGAGCCTGAGTACATTAACACAGTTGGACAGCTCCATCTTGTCACCACAGAAACCCGGGGTCAAGTCGAAGATTATAATCAACAATTGGATAACCTCACTAAAAACTTTGGTATTAATCCTACAAATGAGCATAATGATGATAGTTTGGAAGGTTTACTACCTTGTGACCTTTTTTTTGAAGAAGATGACTATGATCATGAGGAGGGATATAGCTAGAGATGTGATACAAGTGAGGAAGAATCCCTTACATCTAAGATGGATGATAACTACGAGATTTTAATTGAAAATCAAATCTTAGAGGTTTCATGTGATGAAAGTCCTCCATGCTCCCCACCGGATGACAAATATTTGGAAAGTTGGGTCCCTTGTGATATCTTTGAAACCCAGCTTTTTGAAGAAGATTGTTTTGAGCAGAATGAGGAGTGTAGCCAGGGACTTGATACCAGTGATGAGGCATCTCTCATATCTGACCTAGATGGCGATGATGACTATTGGACTTTTATTGAAAATCCAACCTATGATATTTTTGAAAATATTTTTGAAAATCTCATTTATGATATGTCCAGCGAGGGGAGTGTTTATTCTGAGACTTATGAAAGTTGTAAAGAAGAACAGTTAGAGTTTTCATATGATCAGTCAGAATTGTATCTGAGTATCTGTAATAAGGACTTGAAAAAGCAGTGCGGTGAAGAATCAGATGGGATACAACTGGTTGAAGTTTTTTCTCAACCATCGTCTTCACATATAGATGTTCCTTATGTTTTGGAGCAGCTCGGGGCTTATACAACAAGCTATTATTTGATAAGCCTTGATGATCAACATCATGGAGTAGTCGACCTGCTGCATCATCTCTATTTGTATATCAACGCTATCTAGTCATGGATAGAAGCAGCCTGCGCGAGCACCTACCAGTTTGGGAAGAAGTTTGATGACATTATTTATGCCTATGATTCCCCATCCAGCCTGCCCATTCTGGATCATCACGCAGGTTTGCATTTCCTTGAAATTGTGTCCTTACTTTGGCTGGTAACCAAGGAGAAGGAAAAACTTTTTTATATTAATAAAATGCTTAGATGGTTACACTGGATTTATGATTACACCTAACCTTTTGTGTCTCATGCTTAGAGTAGGAAAATAGGCTCCTTAGAGTGAGTGTTTACTTTAGCATTTTCTTTATGTACTTGGAAATAAATAAATTTTTCAGTGAAGTTTTTTCTATGAATAAAACAACTTTTGGATCATTGGCTCTTTTCATAAAACTTGTGCTACTAAGGTTTTTTTTGTCAAGTTGAGATGTTTTTACAGGATATGGAAACCAAAGATTCTGGGGTTCTCGTATGCTTTCCTTGCATAAGAGCTTAGATCAAGCACACATCCCACAGTTGGAGCTAGAGTATTCTTTCCTGTCACGCGGGTGACCCAGGTTCGCTCTCCGGCAACGACGCCAAAAGATGTTGTCCGCCGATTGCACACTAGCAGCAGAAATCAATTGAAAGCTCTCTCCTCGCTTAGGAAAGTGGGAGAGGTGTGACCTTGGGAGCAAGCACAGAGCTAGGTACTGTCACCTACTCCTAGCTCCTCCGTTTAGGCTAACTCCTAACGAAGCCAAGGGGGGTAGTCCCTACAAAAGAGTTTTCTACGGCTCTTAAGTTGTTAAAGTGTTTTTTGAAGGTTGCGGATGCGGATGGGTGTTTTTTAGGAGTTATTATAATTTGAAGGTGTTTTACTTATTATGAATGTGACACAAGATCAAAAAAGCAATCCACGTTGCAACAAGAGATTAAAAGATAAATTTAAATTCTAGACATCAATTAAGCATTCAGCGATAACAATTATATTAAGCCATAGACAATTGATCAAATAATATAATTATGCAAAACAAAACAAGGACTAGTGCCTTATGGAGTCGATGAAACTGAAATGCGCTAGAGAATTAAACACACGTCTAAAAATTAAACCGGTGAATGTTAAATTGTGCGAGCGCTCTTGGTAGGTTTTAAGGATTTTAATGGTGATCTTGCTTAAAGTGTCTAGGAAACTTAACCGGAAATACTTTTAGTGGCTCCGTTTGAAGACATGACGGACCTGTCTGGAATCACAAGCTAGGTGTTCAATAACTTAATCAGTGAGTGTCTAGATTGGGTTGCCCGGTGCTCACACTTGGAATTTGCCCACTACCTAAGTATTTTATCGAGACAATGCCAGTGCGTTGGTTATGGGGTAAAATTTTTAATTGTGTTGTTATTGCGGTCTTATCAAGTCCGTTCACCGTTCTGAGTACGAGCCCAACTCGAAAGTCGGCAGAGCATACTAGGTGAAGGATATCAACGAAGTAAATTAATTAGAGAGAATGTGGGTTGAAAGATTTTATTAAGTCAATTAATTAAACTCTCCGACAGAGAGCGCTCTTGACTTTGTCTTATGACAAAGGTTCAAGAGTCTTATCTAATCTAAATGCCTAATGCAAGGATGTGCAAAACTAATGATGCTCTCCGATAGAGAGTGCTCTTGACTTGTGTTACTGCAAGTTCAAGAGTCTTACTTATTGATTAATTTATTAAACAATGAAAAGACATCTCTCCGACAGAGAGCACTCTTGATCCACCTTATGGTGAGATTCAATATATTTCTACTTTAAACAGTTGAACTACTTATGAAAGATACAAATTTAAGAGATGAAGCAATCAACTTAGTTAATGAAACAAAATGGGCTAATCTAACAATTAGTATCTACTTTGCAAAAAATGAAACTATTCTAAGTACTTGAAATAAATCTAAGCTAAGAACCAAGACACTTTTCCCCAAATGGGGAAGAAAAACCAAATATGTGAGGCCTTATCCCACTTAGCCTTGTTTTATTAATGAAGTACAAATGCCTTGGGAATTTAATCCATGTCAGGACTTTTGAGAACTAGCTTAAGTAAAAATGAAAAAACTCTTATGAGTTTGTACAAAGGAGAATGACTTCTTTTTTGGTTTTGGATCCTTGTCTTTGGATCTAGTTCTGCTTGCTCTTTCTTGTTTGGTTTTGCTTTTGGTTCATCGGGTTCACCTGTGGATAAGAGCTCTAAACAAGGACTAGTAAGAGTGTTAAGGAAACCAGATTTAACTTGTGATTCGAAAAGATTAAGTGGATGAGAAGACAAGTGTTTTATGAGATGAAACAAAAGATCAAAACAAATGAATGAGACCTAAAATCAAAACCTGGAAAGAACCAGGCAAACTCACCGATTTTTATGTAAAATGCACGATTTTTGACGAAATGGCTTGAGACTTTTTGCGAATTTAAAATTAAAGATTTTTTAACATTTTAGGCTAATTTCCAAAATTTGGAAAATAGCAGAAAATTGCAAAAAATCAGCAAAAAACAACAAGTACAAAATTGCACGTTTTTCGAGAAAAAGTAAAAAAAAAAGATTTTTTTTTCAAATTTTTTCTTCTTCTGATATTTATGCTAATTTCCAGAATTGAAAAATAGCAGAAAAATGTCAAAAACCAGCCAAAAAACAGCAAGCACGAAATAACATGTTTTTCGAGAAAAAGTAAATTTTTTTTTCGAAAATTTTTCATTTTTTATGAATTTTCATAATTTAAAAAAAAAGAACACAAAAAAAAACAGTAAGCTAAAAAGTGGAAAATTTGCACGTTTTTCGAGAAAAAAGTGCACGTTTTCCAAGGCAAAAAGAAGATGGATTTACAAAAATGGAAATGAAACTAGATCTTTAAAAACGGGCCTTTAAAAAGAAGGATCTAGCTTTGAAAAAGTAGATCTAAGGTTAGAAAGCCTAGATCTAACTTAGTAGAAGCCAAGCAAGCTTGAAATAAAGATTTAAATGACTTGATAACTTTTATAAAAGTGGAAAAGAGGTAGGATAGAACCTTGAAAATAGAGATCCACTTGTAGCAACCAATGTAACCAAGAGAATTTTTTTAAGTTTGTTGGAGAAGGCAAGAAAGATTCGGAACCGCTTGCAACCTTGCAAACAAAATATATTAATAATGGAACACTTGTATGGTGAAGGCATTAGGTGCCAAAAGCTCCTACCAGATGCAATCCCTGAAGACACAAACACTCAATGCAGATTTGATTAGAAGCTTAAGTATTGGATTGTTAGTCTTCAATAAACATAATAATCAAATCGCAATACAAGGGTAGGGTGAAAGAGATATTACTTCACATAGGATGAAGACACAATGCCAAAAGCTCATCAAATGACCTCCAAAGTCTCAATATTTTATTAACAAAAGAAGCTTACAAAATCCAACAGAGTTTCTATGCCAAACTCTCCATCCGAATAGAGTTGAAGGAGCCTCTATTTATACAATGAGATCAAGCTAAAACCCTAAAACCAAACTAAGAGTAACACCGGAGTAATTGAATGAGCTTGGCATGATGATTTGGAGTTGAACTGAGCTGCAACTGAGTTGTAACTGAGTGCTGGAGTGATGAGGGGGGGTGAGGTGCCTCATCCTCCCTCATAATGATCACCCAACCAATAGATAACCCACACTTAAACCAAAAACGGATTTGACCAAAGAGGGCAAATTTTTTATTGATAGTTCAACTGCTACACTCTGATAGTTCATTTCAGTACCTTGCACTTACAAATATAATATCTTTAAAGTACTATGGCACGCTTGAGTAAAACATTGTTTAATCTTGTAACTTGAAAGCAATCTGTCGTTTGATCTTTGACATAATAACTTGTTCATCTGGTGTATATCTTGTTTCTTTTCAGGTATCATTGTATATTTGTTTAACCATTCTTTAGCACTTGGTCATATTGTGTAATTCATTTACATTGTTCATATTGTTAATATTGTAGATCTTGCTTAGCTTAGACAATTGTGGATAATCGTTCTTAATTCTTTTGTAAGTTTGTAACTTGTAATCTTTTGACTCCATTTAATCTAGGCACTGATCTTGTTGTAGACACTGAGAGGGGGGGTGAATCAGTGTGCAACCAATTTTACAACTTTTCACAGCTTATCAGGGTTAGCTATCAATTCATCAATTCATTCCTTTATCATAAACAAAGCATCAACATCTTCCAGAACATCATTCATAAATCAAAAGTACTTAGATCACCAGAAACACAACAGACACACACAATGTAATTTTGTAATCTTTTGTATTATTATGTCCGCCTACAACCGTTAGGCGAAATCAGCACCTACTGATAAATAGAGCACCTGCTCTTAATCCAGGACCCTGCCTGGTTCTCTTAGACCCTGCTAAGAAGTGACTGAGGTATTCTAACCTCAAAAGCAAGACAAGCTTGCTTTTACAAACAGTATACTTGTGTCACACAAGAAATCTCTGATACATCCAAGCTGCTCATCTTCTCTGCTCCTCTTCAGCTGGTCATCACTGCTGATCATCATCTTGGCGCATCATCTCTGCTGCTGGTCAACCACTCCTCAATACACTGCTACTGCCATCAACACTGCTGGTTCAATACAGTTTGTCAACTACTGGTCATTACCACTTGGTCATCAATATTGTTCATCACTGTAGGTCAATCTCTGTTCATCACTCTCATACAATAATCCTTTAAGGAAATCATGCATCCATGTAGTTTGCATCATGTATGTATTGTCATAACATCATCAAGATGCACAAGATGTATAGTCATTATCTTCAAGCATGCATAATCATAGAAGAAGGAAACATTAACATCATGTATGCACCATCATCATAGAGTATCTCATCATAGTGATCATCATCATCATGTATCATCCAAGCATCATTCAGTAACCATCATCTTATCAAGGAGCAGTATCCATCATCACATAGAAGCATGAATCTTCATTTCATGGTTGCATGCATCTTCATATGTGTCATCATATCAAACTAGAATGTAAATCTCATAACTGTACTATCTTACCTTTATGACAACACCTGTGTGAGTCCCACTTTAAGCTTGGGCTGTAACTGAGATAGAGGATGACCTTCAAAACCCTAGGTCATTGTTTCTTCAGTCAACAATTGCCATTTTACTGTTGTTTTTGCAGACAGAGTTAGGGCTTAGTTTTACCAAGCAAACTACTCCAAAAACTGATTGTTCCAAAATCTCAATCCATGAGCTTTACTGAGGATAATTGTTGGTGTTGTCACCAAATGTCTGCTGCTAGTATGCTTGTGGATTTTTGCAATTTTGTACTGTTCTTTATTGCTGCTGCTATCACATTTAGGGCTATATTGTGGAGGAGCCCTAGGCAAGGGAAGATACAAAGATAAGAACCAAAAATGTTTATCCACAATCTGCTGCAACCACCGAATACTCACCTGAGTTGATCACTAAAGTTTCCATCTGTTGCTTGGACTGTTGACTGCTGCAAATATACTCCATAGAAATTCTCCGTCATATCTCCACTGAAAGGGATCTCAGTAAACGACCTTAGTTCAATGAGATCTGCTTCACTTCAACTCCTTTTGCTTCATGAAGCTATTTTACATATGAACAAGATCATGATTTAGAGTTGACTGGTGCACCTGAAATTTCTGGTAATCATTTCACTGTTGACATGCTGCCGTTAATTGTGCCAATTCATCGGCTTCAGAATGTCTCAAAATACTGAGTTAGAGGATGATCCTTTGTATCCCCTCTTTTCTTGAGATGCATATGTGCTCAGCTTTCCTACATAGGTATTACTTCACCTTGACATATCCTCTGCGTCAAATGAGATGATATAATCAGTGCTTGTAGCGGGTCAGAATTTTCGAGCAGCGAGGAGAAATTTCCCATTTTCACAAATCGCTTCCCTTGCATCTTGAACAAATTAACAATCATTCATATATGAACACTCGGTCAATGTTCTCTGAGATGCATGCCCTTTTGCTTTAGCAGCCACTGGAAGTGCACCAATGCTGATCTGAATCCTTTCTTTTTGTTGATGACCATCAACAAAGGTAATTTGTTGCCACAGAATAAGTGCCAAGTGTATACTCAACGGCTTCCTCATGCTATCTTCTGATTATCCAAGGATGAAGTGCATCGCCCAGCAATCAATTGCCTCATGCAAGGGTACCCACATTGTCCAAGAAGCAATGTCTGTATTTAAGATTGGTGTCACGGCCTCCACAGTATTCAACCTCTGATATACTGCTGCCAATTGATGTGCACGGCCCCAACAAATCGTATTGGACCTCCACAAATAACCACGCAGCCTGAAAGGCGAAGATCGTTACTGTCCCAAGTAGACCTTCCGCCCATAATGGAGTTCAGGATCAACAAATAGGAAGAACTCGTCCCTGTCAACGATGATAGATCGCTGCAAGATAAGTACGCCCTTCCACTCATCAGAATGCTGCTCTCTACGCAAGCTATATTCACCAATGACTGCTCTCATTGCATCCGCAAATCCACTCTCCCCACAATCCACGAGTTTTTCTTCCTCTTCATCATTTTGCTGCAGCACCCAAAAATTTCCATGCCAAAAAAATTGCTGAGAATTTCCACGCTGATTGCCAGAACTTTCCTTCTGCTGCTCACTTTGATCGCAGAGCACTCCTCATCATATCACCCTTCAAAATGACCAACACGTGAGGGTATTTATACTAATTTGCATCCTTAAATTGCTGGGCCGACTTGAATTAAAAAATATATAATTGAGATGGCCGACTTGCAATGGGGCCGACTTGAATAAATACAAATTAATTTCAATATGAGCCGACTTCATTTATCTTCTATGGGGCTGACTTCAAGATCATCATTTATTTAAAAAAAATAAAATTGAGCCGACATCGCATAAAAAATATAATTATATTTTATTCAATGTACCATCTCCACCCATTATTGGTTTGATTGCACTATCGTGTATATATCCTTTAGACTTCCCATGTCCAAATTTTTATGTGTACCATGCTTTGTCCTCTTATGCATATGCTTTTATGTGCCAACCACTCCAATTGCATATATGTGCTTGCTTGCACTATTCCTTCTTGTGAAATTTATTTGTTCATCATCTTTTAAGTGTACCCAATCAAGCATGCATCACAATGCTCCTAAGTCGAATGCTCCTTGTTGTAAAAATATTTGCTTTGCGTGCAAACTACTCCTTTCTTTCTTAACAACCATAAGATGACCCAAAGCTCCACATAATCAACAAGTGTAAGAAGGCTTCAAACCCCACCATGTCCATGGGCTCACCAACCCACAAATGACCACAGAATGGGTCATTTGGTCCATCAAATGCTTCTTCAAGAGATAAGGAGAACATGTCCAAGATATCCACAATCTATAAGAGCACAAGAGCATCTCAATCATGTGCAAGGCTTCACGGAGTGATATCAGGCATGCAGAGGCTCCAAAGGCTTCAAGCAAAATGGTGGCATCCATGTTGGCATCAATGACAATTTCATCAACACTTGTAACTTTGTAACTTTAATAAAATAAAATCCCTTTAACTAAATTGTTAATAAACCTTCCTGTAGGGACTACCCCCTTGGCTTTGTTGGGATTTGGCCTAAACGGAGGAGCTGGTAGACTGTGGTGACAGTGGTCCTCAGCTCTAACTTGCCCCCAACGACACACAAAGCGGGTTGGAGACTTCCCCGTGTCATAAACTGTGTATTAGGCAGCAACATGGACTATTGTACTCTCCCATGTCAAGACTGAGTCTCAAGACACTCAGATTTGAGGACCGATGTAGCCATTTAGTCATTACAGAGCAGTTATTGATGCTCAGATTTATATCAGTACTTTCTCATTGGACAGATGATGGTTCGGATGGATTATATGCATGATTATGACTCAGCTTTTATTATATTTTGTTATGGTTAACATTGCTCTTATACTCATCTTTGTGACATGTATTAACATGGAGTGTCTTGATCTGGCGGTCATAATTATATGGACTTGGATTGTATTTGTATTATATATTGATGTCCCTACTTAGACTTGAAAGTTCTTGATCTATACTCGTTGGTTTTACTCTACTTAGGGAGAATAGAGGTAGTCATTCCCACCATTGTTTTGGTTTGCTAGTGTTGGCTTCATCCTTCACTGTCTCCACCCATCCATTTCCTTCCAGTTTTGTTTTTAACTCGACTTATTACTTGACTTATGGCATGGAGGACCTTTTCCCCGCTATAAACTTTCTTGGACAAACTTCCATGTTTATAGTGTGTCTTGGCTCTGAGTTGGTGACAAAACTTGCCTTTGGTGAGTTGGATTGTATGCCTAAATCATTCTGGTCGGTTGTCCCGATGTTTGGCATTGTGCAGAACTCCCCCTGGTCACTTGAGATGTTGTTGGCTAAAACTGAAAGCTCATGTACTACTTATATTGGAAATGTTTATATGTGCCCATGGAAAATGAAAATGCTAAAACTGTGTTTCTTAACATATGTGAAAAAGGGCAAGAGCAATGAAATGCTAAAATACTCCTCGAAGGGTATAAGACAAAGGTCAAAAAAGGCAATGGTTAAATATATGCTATATCCAAATATTGTTGCCCTTGTAAATTTGAAAATGTCCTCGATGAAAGCTGCAATTAGCTGTGATTTTAAGTACTGGTGAAGTCCCTAAAATGACATATAGGCCAAAAAGGCCATGGAAATAAAATTGATGACCTAATGAAACTGGATCAAACTTGATGTAGACATGATGCCTAAGTTGAATAAGCACTCTTTAAACAACTCAACCATTTGTGAGGCACTGCCATTCCCTGTGTTGTTGTTTGTCCGACATTGGTTATAGTGAGTATTCCCCTTCCATATCCAAAGTGTCATGATGTCAAGTAGGAAGTCATCCTTTTCTGTAGCTGTGTCAATTTTATCCTTCACCTTTCATTAGCAAATTGACTACAACTATGAAGTGAGTATAGTCTTGAAAGTCTAGTCTGAGTAATAATAAATAAACCCTTTATATGTATTTGGTTGATGTACCGCCAGTGAAATGACTGCTACTTGTTGTGATTGTTGCTTAAATGAGTTGTAGAGCATGTCTTAGCCTTATAACACTTGCAGTAGATGAATGGTAGTCTGAGTTATATTATTGGTATCTGATCATTTACAGATAGTTATATTGTCTATTGGATATGGTTGATGATCAGGTAGAGACCTGAGAAGAGTATGAGTATACACCCTAGATGGATTTGGACTCTCTGAGTCTAATGAGACAGTTTTATTTTCAGTTCCGAACACTTGCAGAGATGATCATGCTCATTTTTCCTTTCTGATGCAGTTTTGCTTCACAGGATGATGTGTCTGAGCAGGGAGATGTTTTATTTGGATCTCCTAGGGCGTTTTATGGAGCATAGGGGTGCAACCACTTGTTTATACCATAGTACCCCCATCCCAGAGAGCTTGGTGGGCTTAGTTTGACAACCCAGGCACCCTAGGAGGTTGTTTTGGCAGGTTCACGTTTTCCGATGCAGATTAAAAAATGATTAAATGGCTATTGAAGAAATCGATTTGGGCTACCGAGGCAAGGAAATGACATGGGATGAGTCATGATGATGAGAGTGATGTCCTCTGCACCTTCTCCAACAGTTGCAGCACCTGATTGGGCCCACACTTATTTTTTGGACATTTTAATATTATTTTCTGGTGCTTTTCGGAGGGTCACGATTTCCTTAAGGGGGCACACAGTCAAAGAATTAAAATATTTCATTATTTTATTGTGCCATGGGGCACCCATAGGGAGTTAGTTAACACTCCATGGACCCACCATGTGCTTCATTTATTTCTTGTTGAGTGGTGTACCCTCTTGTTGGGTGTTTTAGTCCACTTTGGTATTTTATGGTTATATTGATCCATGTATTGTATGTTGAGTTCATTTCAACCATTGATTAGAATATTTTATCTTTTAATCTTAGCCACTCGTTTTAAAAGTGGTTAGGGTTCGATTATCATTGTGGTTCTCTCATTATTATTTAAAGGAGAGAGGATCTCATTTGTAAGGGATCTTTGGCTCTTGGATTTGAATAATAGAAAGATTTTTCCGTGGATATTTTATGGATCTTCTTTGCATTTGATGTTCTCAGATGGTGATTGGATAGTATTCTGTTTCCTAGCATTGTGGAAATTCATGTGAGATTTATATTTTTTCTGCTATCATTGTCTTGTCTATAGGAGGGCGTTTTGGTTGGAGCGTTTTTGTAGGGGGACCTCAACTCGTTCGGTTATCTTCGTCTTGGATCAGGGGGTTTTCATTAGTGTTATTGTGATCTATGATTACTTCTTTTTACTTTCCTATAGCATTTGTTTTGTTTATCTTGTCTTAGCAAATTTAATATTGTTGACGTTTGTTCATGCAGGGTAGGGGGTGCATTGGTGGCTTGGGGCTTACATCCGTCACAGAAATCATGTGGATCTTCCAGAATTGATCGGGATAGCAAGGATCATCGCTGTTAAGGCTTCTACAAGCATTTCCAGGTATGATCTAACAGGTACTTCTCTTCTTTTTAGCAGATCTCAATCCATTGTACCTGTTTTCCTTCCATTTTTCTGAAAATCCTTAAAATACTGAAAAAACCCTAAAAAGTACTAAATCTGGGAACCGTTTGATCTTTGGCCAAACCACTGCTGAGTTTCATAGACCAGGCCTCCCCCTCACTGAATCTACTGCAACGCTGGCCAAATTCATGCTGGTTTGACCTAGATCTGAAATATTGTCTGAAAACTGCATAGCGCCCCCACTGAAAATTTGACCTGCTATGGTTTTGATTTTTTCTGGTTTCTGACTTCATAGACTGATAGATCGGGTCTCACACATTCCAAATCACCCCCAATGCTGTCCAGATTCATGACAGTATGACCTAGATCTGAATTTTAGACTGAAAACAACCCTAGCGCCATCACTGAAAAACTGGACCTTTCCGAAGTTTACTGTTTTCGAAATCTGACAGGCTAGGCTGATAGACCGGGTCCTGAGCGCTCCAGAACACCCCTAACGCTGAGATAGATCTAGCCTGCTTGCCCTAGATCTGAAGAAATCAGTTTTTCATCCTCTCAGCCTCATTCATCAACTTTGACTTTTCCGGTATGTGACTTTTCCTAAATTTCTCTAGATCGAGTGTGTAGATCAGGCTCTCTTGATTCCATTTCCTCTTCAACGTTGAGTTGGTTGTCTGGTGGTGGCCTCAGATCAATAGATCTGTCTCATCAAACCCTAGCGCTAGCCTTCCTTGACTGAATTCCTCCCTTAACTGAGCCATCCGGACCAAAACACTTATTTGGGTCCACAGATCAGGGTCTACCCTAGGTGGGTTCACCTCAACGCTGGGTGTATATTGATTCCATTTCCCAATGCACGAAAGGCACTGATCTCCCATCCTTAGCGCTAGCCTTGAATTGACCTCTTTCCCTTGAAATTGGCTTTTCCTTGATGACTCGGACAATCACACCGATTCGCCTTTTTCATTAAGTCTGTCAGCCAGGTACTAGATAGTCCCAACTATTTCCTGCCCATCCTGCCTCGGTTACGCTTCCCAAGGCAGAGATCATCTTCTTTAGTTGCTAGTACCAAAACCCTAGATCTAACCATTTCCGCAAAAGGTCATCCTATTACTGTTTTGGATCAGCCAATATACTGTTGAAGCCCTGATCCATCTACTAAATCCTACTGTAGATCTAGAGTTTCTGAACACTTTACACCTTACGTACCTCAAAGTTTATTTTGATTGATCTGGTGTCTAGGTCCGATCTCTCCTATCGAGCGCAGATCTGGGTCTCCCCCATTGTTGTCTTGGACTTGGACAACATAAAGCGAAGACTGCCTTGATTGCCATGACAACCATCTCTTTGGGAGTCTAGGCAGTCTGGGTTCCACCTCCTTAGTTGCTTGTCCCTCTACCATCCATCCTGGATCCATCTTGCATAGGCAGCTACAAGGTTGGTGATAACACTGTTCAAGGCTTTGTTTTACAAGCACTTTCACATTTCAGTTTACTGTAAGCACCTTCTTTCAAGCATCTAATATCATTGGGTGGAATCTTGAAATCTATTGTGTAATAATCGCATTGTTAATAACTTGTAGATCTGGTATACACAATTTGATTTATTTTCTTCAAGCATTTTGAGTAATTGTTAATAGTTGTTCCATTTATTCGTCTGTTTATAAGCATTTGATTTAAATGTGAAATATTGTTCATATTGTATAGTCCTACCTATATTGTAATCTTGTTTAGTTTACACAACACTTAAACTGTGGGTAAATCAATCTAGTTTAGTTTATGTGAAGCTCTGACTCATTTACTTGACTCCATTTGTTAATAGGCACTAGTCTTTCTTTATCTCAAGGTCTGGTTGTCATTAAAAGGGAATCTTTGCATTTGCATGCTGCTTGTCATTCCTTAGATAGTATAAAGTGTTAGCCTTACAACCTGTTATCCCCAACCTTGTAGTTTCCTGTGTGAGGTGGATCCAAGATGGATGGTAGAGGGGCAAGCAACTAAGGAGGTGGAACCAAGACTGCCTAGAGTCCCAAATGGTTGGTTGTCACGCTAATCAAGGCAGTCTTCATTTTATGTTATCTAAGTCCAAGACAACAACGAGGGAGACCCAGATCTACTTTTAACAGGAGAGATCAGACCTAGACACCACATCAGATCAATTATGGCTTGAGGTACGTAAGGTGTAAGGTAATTAGAAACTCTAGATCTATGGATGATAGTAGTAGGTGGACTAGGGCTTTGGATGAGGGCTTCAGTCATACGAGGGTTGACACAAAGTGACCTGTAGGGGTAATACTAGATCTAGGGTTAAGGTACTAGCAACTGATTAAGATAACCACTGTCCTGGGAAACGTAACTGAGATAGGGTGAGTAAGGACAGAGTTGGGACTGTCTAGTACCAAAGAGATAGACTCAGTGAGAGATATGAAAATGACAGGTTACCTGAGTTATCAAGGAGCGGTCAAAATTCGGGGGAAAGAGGTCAACAAGGGGCTAGCGCTATGCTTGGAGATCAGTGCCTGTTCAACCTTGGGTAATGGAGTCAGTATCAGCACAACTTTTAAGTGAACCCACCTGGGATATGCCCTGATCTATGGACCCAGAAAAGGATTTGGCCTGGAAGATTCAGGTTATAGGGAAATCAACAGAAGGAGGGCTAGCGCTTGGGTTTAGAGAGGCAGATTTGCAGATCTAGAGCCACCAGGGGACTATCAGCTTAGCGTTGGAGTGGAAATGAGATCAGGATGGCCCAATCTTCAAACCCAAGTCAGAAAATTTCAGGAAAAATCAAATCTGGAAAAAGTCAAAATTTGGTGAGGGACGCTAGGAGGCTGAAACTTAGTTTTTCAAATCTAGGGCTACCTAGCAGGAACTAGCTCAGTGTTGGGGGTGTTCTGGGATGAGGAAGACTTGATCTACAAACCCATGTAATTATTTTCCGGAAAAAGTCGATTCTGGAAAAAGTCAAATTTTCAGTGGGGCACTGGGGTTTGAGCAGTCAGAAAGTCAGATTTAGGGCAAACCAGTCACAATTAGGGCAGCGTTAAGGATGATTCACTGAGGGGGAGGCCCGATCTACAAAACCCAGAAATGGTTTGGTCAAAGATCAAGCGGTTCCCCGATTAAATAATTTTTGGATTTTTATTATTTAGGAGCTTTTCAAAAAAAATGAAGAAAAACAGGTACAATGGATTGAGATCTGAAGAGAAGAGACTTACCTGATAGATCTTACCTAGAAATGCTTGTAGATGCCTTGATGATGATGATCCCCGCCATTCCAATCAATTTGAGAAGATTGAAGCGAGCTCTATGTCCAGTGTTTGCTCGAGGAAGTCAATGCGCCCTCTCTCTTGCACAAAAAATGTCAACCATATCAGATTTGTTGTGACATGAGAAAGAAGCTATATGTTGCAGAAAAATAGCAAGAAGAAATCATAGGTCACCACAACACTAATGAAAACTCCTTGATAAAAAACGAAGAAAATCCAAGCGAGTTGGGGTCCCCATGCAAAAACGTCCAAGCTGAAGTCGTCCTCCTGTAGACAAGACAATGATTCCTCCAAAAAATATAGATTTCATAACAATTTCTCGAATGCTAGGAAGCAAAAGACTTTCCAATCACCATCGAAGAACATTAGATGCAAAGCAAGTCCAGAAAATATCCACAAAAATATTTCTCTTAATCAGATCCAAGAGCCAAAGACCCTTTACAAATGAGAAGCTCTCTCCTTTAAATAGAAATGAGAGAACCAAAATCCTAACCACTTTCAAAACGAGTCGCTAAGATTAAAAGTTAAAGTGTTCTAATCAATGGTTGAGATGAGCTCAACATACAATACATGGATCAATATAACCATGTACCAAAGTGGACTAGATCACCCATAACGAGGGTACCCCACTCAACAAATAATAAATGAAGCACATGGTGGGTCCATGGAGTGTTAACTAACTCCCTCTGGGTGCCCCATGGCACAATAAAATAAAATAATATTTTAATTTTTGACTTTGTGCCTCGAGGAAATTGTGAGCCTCCCAAAAGCTCCAGAAAAGAATATAAAAATGCCCAAAAAATAGGTGTGGGCCCAATCGAGTGCTGCAACTGTTGGAGAAGGTGCGGAGGATATCACTCTCATCATCATGACTCATCCCATGTCATTTCCTTGCCTCAGTAGCCTAAATTGATTTTTTCAATAGCCATTTAATCATTTTTTAATCTGTCTCGAGAAATGTGAACCTGCCAAAACAACCTCCTAGGGTGCATGCGTTGTCAAACTGAGCCCACCAAGCTCTTTGGGATGGGGGTACTATGGTACAATCAAGTGGCTGCACCGCCTATGCCCATTCAACGCCCTAAGAGATCCAATAAAAAACATCTCCCTGCTTAGACACATCATCCTGTGAAGCAAAACTACATCAAAAGAGTAAGCTGAGCCTGACCATCTCTGCAAGTGCTCGGAACTGAAAATAAACTATCTCATTAGACTTAGAGAGTCCAAATACATCTAGGGTGTATACTCATACCCTTTCTAGGTCTGTGCCTGATCATCAACAATATCCAATAGACAATATAATCACCTGTAAATGACCAGATACCAATAATATAACTCAGATTATCATCCATCTGCTGCAAGTTCTATAAGGCTAAGACATGCTCTACAAATAATTTAAGGAACAATCACAACAAGTAGCAGTCATTTCACTGGCGGTACATCAACCAAATACATATATAGGTTTTTTATTTATTATTACTCAGACTAGATTTTCAGGACTATACTCACTTCATAGTTGTAGTCAATTTGCTATTGAAGGGTGAAGACCGAAACTGACAAGGCTAGGGCAAAGGATGATTTCCTAATTAACATCATGACACTTTGGATATGGAAGGGAAAACTCACTATAACCACATGCCGGACAAACAACAACATAGGGAATGGTAGTGCCTCACAAATGGTTGAGTTGTTTAGAGAGTGCTTATTCAACTTTGGCATCATGTCTACATCAAGTTTGATCCAAGTTCATTAGGACTATCAATTTTATTTCTATGGCCTTTTTGGCCTATATGACCCTTTGGGACTTGTTGTCCGCTGATTGCACACCAGCATCATAAATCTTCCGAAAGCTGTCTCCTCACTTGAGAAAGTGGGAGTGGTGTGGCCTTGGGGGAAAGCATAGAGCCAGGTACTGTCACCTACTCCTAGCTCCTCCGTTTAGGCTAACTCCTAACGAAGCCAAGGGGGGTCGTCCCTAACAAAGAGTTTACTATGGCTCAATGTGTTTAAGTATTTTTGATGTTATGATGTGGATGGGTGTTTTTTTAGGAGTTTTTGAATGATTACAACTTTATAATAAAATGAGCAATCCACGTTGTGATTACAAAACACAAGATTTGAGATGAAGAATACAAAGATGACTTGGAAATTAAAGCCATCCACAGATAGATAATGATTTAAGCAAACATTAGCGACAAATGGTTCAGATCAAGACGATGCATGGAAGTTTAAGACCAGTGCCAAAATGGAGTCAAAAAAGTGCTTGTGAATGCTGGAATACAAGTCTCAATAGTAATGTTTGTGAGATCGTTTTGCAATTGTTCTTGGTTTATTTTTTTGCAAATTTTAAAGATGATCTTGCTTAAGGTGTCTAGGAAACCTAACCGGAAATACTTTCAGTGGCTCCGTTCGAAGACATGACGGACCTGTTTGGAATCACAAGCTAGGTGTTCAGAGAATTTAACTAGCGAGTGTTCAGATTGAGGTGCCCGGCGCGCACACTTGGAATTTGCCCACTACTTGAGTATTTATTGAGATAACGTCGGTGCGTTGGTTATGGGGTGAAATTTTTATTACGTTATCGCTTGCAAGATTAACAATCCAATGTCGTTTCTGGGTACTCCGATTTTTTAGGTCGGTCAGAGCATACTTCGGCAAGGAAACAACGAGATAAATTAATTAGAGGGGGAGTGTGAGTTGCAAATTTTAAGTTAGGAGCACACAGTTCAACTCTCCGACAGAGAGCGCTCTTGACTTTGTCTTATGACGGAAGTTCAAGAGACTTTAACTATTCTATATGCCTAATGCAAGGAAAACGCAAATCTAACTATGCTCTCCGACAGAGAATGCTCTTGACTTGGGTTATGGCAAGTTCAAGAGACTTTGGTTTAATTGATTAACTTGCAAACAGTAGAATGCATGAAAATAAAAAAAAGACAGTTAAACAAACTCTACGACAGAGAGTAGTCTTGATCCACCTTACGGTGAGATTCAAGAGATTCTAGGTTTTTTTAAGATTAACAATTATAGAGAAAGATACACAACAATGCAAATAATAAAATCTAACCTAGCAATTAGTAGTTATACTTAATGAACAACTAGCAATTAGTAGAAATGAAAACTAAGTCTAATCAAGAGAACTAAGCTAAGTGCTTTAAGTTAAAACTACACTAAGTAAAAATGAAAAGGAACATAAGACACACTTCCCCCAAATAGGGGAAGTAGAAAAGATGGGAGGCTTGCTCCCACTATCCTTTTTATTAATAATTTACAATGCTTGGGGATTTTAACCCTTGAAGAGAACTTAAAAAAAATCAAAAGGGTGAAGAAGCCCTAATGGTTTGTACAAAAAAAAAGTATGTGGTTTGTCTTCTTGTTGGGAACTTTTTCTTTAATATTTCCAAGTCTTTAGACTTGTCTTTGGTTGACCTCTTCTTCAGTATCTGCTCAAAACGAGCAATGACTCAAGCACCCATTATTCGCTAATAAAATCATAGTAAATCTAGATGCGAACAAAAATGAAATTATTCTAAGTGCAAAAACTACCTTTTTAAAATGTAAATTTTTTGGTCTTTTTGAAGCAAAACTAGATAGAAAACTTTTACAGACAAAGTGGGAAAGATGAAGAGGGTAAAATGGGGCAAAAAGAAAGCAAAAAAGAGGGCTGAAATAAGTAAGGAAAAGAGGGAAAAGGGGAAAGCGAACAGCAGTAAAGAAGGCTGCAAAAAAGAGAGAGAGAGAGGGAAAAAGAGGGCAGCGAAGGCAGCAAAAGAGGGCTAAGAGGGCAGCGAAAGAGGGCTGCAAAAGAGAGAGAGAGAGAGGGAAAAAGAGGGCAGCGAAAGAGAGCTAAGAGGGCACCGAAAGAGGGCTGCAAAAAATAGAGAGAGAGAGGGAAAAAAGAGGGCAGCGAAAGAGAGCTAAGAGAAGGTAAGAGGCCAAAAACGAAAGGAAAAAGGTTTAGGGCTTCCAAGGTAGCAAGTAACCGAGTTTTAAGATGTAGTTTTAAGTGATGGATCTTCGAACTAGTGCCTCTTGGCAAACTTTTTTAGGCTTGAGATCGACTTTAGGAGGCCCTGAAATGCACACAATGTTAGAAAAATAGGTCTTTTGAAGAGATGAGAGAAGCAACCGAGCTCAAACTTCTCTTCAAACCTGGGAGATCTGCACAAGAAACCACTTACAAACACATCCTCATCAAATGTTGTATGCAAAGCAAAATGGGATTAGAAGAGTATAAGTATTTCCAACTACAGTCTACTCCTTCAAAATCACATAAAACCCAATATAAATGGACAAATTGAACTCAAATGCCCACGCTATGGACTTAATAAAGCCTTCTAAGCTAACAATTTGATCAAAATAGTGAAATATAAGTAATAAACAAGAACAAAATCACCTTGATACAGATGAAGCACTTCCCATGACAAGAATCAACACACCATACGGACCTCCAAAGTCACTTTATTTCCAATAGCAAAAGCTATAACACAATTACAAATCTGGCAGAGTAAATTTGCCCAAAAAAAATCCATGAAGAATAGAGCTCCAAGAGCCTCTATTTATACAAAAACCAAGCCCTAGGGGGGACTTTATGAACTCAAGAGAGAAAGTTGAGTTGTACAAGAGTTTAGAAGCGAACTGTGGGATGTGATTGAGAAGTACTAAAGGAGAGGGTGCCACATATTTCAAGCGCGAAGTGTCAAAGGCTGGGTGCTTTCACGGCAGCTCGGTGGAGTCGTAACCTCTGTCAATCAAGTCACAAACTATAAGTGAACTCCTGTCTTCACTTTAATGATCATATGCCACGTCTTCATTACCAATCAAATGTGATGTTTAGTTCACGTTTCAATTAAAGCGTGGGTCACCACAATGACGCCAAGCTTGAGGTTGGCTAGTCCACTTAACCATAAACATTCGCTTGGTATCCACATCATTGCGAGTCCTCATGTCATATTGGTTCCGCATGAGTCCTCCTTACGTCATCCATATTGACGTCAACCACTTCCTTTGATTTAATTCGTAGCCATGCCTTGGATATATTATTTCATGGTTTTTAAAAAAATAAAATAATTATTAAGTGGTGAGAGGGGTCCACACTTAATACCACCCATCACAATATACTCCACGCTAGCATGAGACTTCAACTCACCTTCACGTCACCTCTCCATTTGAATTAATTTGAAACCATGCCTTAAACCAAAGTTTGGGTCGTATCATATGTTGAAGTGGTTACATGGCATGAGGGACCCACCTCCATGTCACCATTTACCAATAAAATATTTGATTTTGACTTTTTTAAATATTTTGACTAAGTGCATTATGTCCACTTTTAGCATTAAAATGCTATTCTGAAGCTTCTTTAGCCAAATATTGCCTTACGGGGTGCTTGGACTGACCGAGTGATGGTGAAAGTGACCCCTGGGGTGAAGACGCTGCTCCGAGCTTGAAAATGAGCCCAACCATGCTGAAAAACGGACTCCGGATCACACATTTATTACATTTTGAAATTTTCCATTTAAACCATTAAAAAATGGCTTAAAAAACGGAAAAAAAAATATTTTTCTCGAAATCCAACGGAACTCTAGGGGGACCTAGTACATGTTCATACGACTCGAACGGAATGCCTAGCATGACAAAAAACAATGACACGAAGGCTCTAATAACCTCCCAAGGCCGAAACACCAAGACAACTACCCCAGCTTTGGAAGAGCGAGTGAAAAACTCAGAAATTATTGGTCGTTTGTTCAACATCCAATAATAACCAAGGGAAAAAAAAATCTGGGCTAGTCGGCTTGATGCCCAAGTCCGGAAAGCCGAGCCTTTTATAAAAATTTAAATGCCAGGACATTTTTTACATTTTCCCCAAGGGGGTATGAACATGTATTTTACAAAGAATAAAAAGTTCAGCCCAAAACTAGCTAACTCTGGAACACACTGAACTTCTGAACTCTGGAGATGAGCATTCATCATGCTCGATAACTGGTGGCTCAATAGGAAGTTCAACTATTGTACAAAATAGTTGGTAACAAGACTTCACCAGTGCTTAAAAGCACAACTAATCGCAGCTTTCATCTAGGACATATTCAACTTTATAAGGTTAGCAATATTTGGATATAGCATATATTTAACCATTGCTTTTTTGGACCTTTTCTTACACCCTTCAAGGGGTATTTTAGCATTTCATTGCTCTTGCCCTTTTTCACATATGTTAAGAAACACAGTTTAGCATTTTCATTTTCCATGGGTGCATATATAACATTTTCCAACACAAGTAGTACATGAGCTTTCAGTTTTAGCCAACAACATCTCAAGTGACTAGGGGAAGTTCTGCACAGTGCCAAACATTGGGACAACCGACCAGAATGATTTAGGCATACAATCCAACTCACCAGAGGCAAGTTCTTTCACCAACTCAGACCCGAGACACAATATAAACAGGGAGGCTTGTCCAACAAGAGTTCTAGCGGGGAAAGGTCCTCCATATCACAAGTCAAGTAGTAAGTCAGGTTACAATAAAACTGGAAGGTAATGGATGGGTGGAGACAGTGAATGATGAAGCCAACAGTAGCAAGCCAAAACAATGGTGGGAATGACTACCTCTATTCTCCGTAAGGCGGGTAAAACCAATGAGTATAGATCAGGAACTTCCAAATCTAAGTAGGGACATTAATGCATAATACAAAATACATCCAAGTCCATATAATTATGACCGCCAGATCATGGTTGATACATGTCACAAAAATGAGTATAAGAGAAATGATAACCATAACACAATATAATAAAAGCTAAGTCATAATCATGCATATAATCCATATGAACCATCATCTGTCCAATGAGAAAGTATTGATATAAATCTGGGCATCAATAACTGTTCTGTGAGTGACTAAATGGCTACATTAGTCCTCAATTCTAAGTGTCCTGAGAGTTAGTCCTGACATGGGAGAGTATAATAGTCCACAAGTAAAATAATGATCCGACATAACTGCTCATCTCAACATCTCATATGTAGGAGATATGGCTGAAAAATGTACTATATCTGAAAAATAGAATATGGTAGCCTAGCTACTATATATGTGATAACACAACCTTAATAAAAGATCCCTTTAACTAATAGTTAATAAACTTAGGAATATTTTCCTGTAGGGATTACCCCCCTTGGCTTTGTTGGGATTTGGCCTAAACGGAGGAGTTGGTAGACTGTGGTGACAGTGGTCTCCAGCTCTAATTTGCCCTCAAGGACACACAAAGCAGGTTATTGACTTCCCTGTGTTCTAAAGTGTGTATTAGGTGGCAACATCTTTGGCACCATCGCCGGGGACAAGTCATTTGTCCTTGGTCTGACTTAATTAATCAATTTCTAGTTTTTGAATTCCTTAATTCTTTAAACTGTTAATAAGATTCTTTAATTTAATTTTAATAATTTATTTACCCATATTAGAGCTATCTTTTTCTCCAAGTGGCGACTCCACTTCAAAATATAGTGAGATATTCTACCCGGAGCCATTCAAGTGGTGTACTCAATTCCCTCACCGAGCCTGAAAGGGTATATAGGAGGAGGTTGAATAGACTTGCTTCCCGTAGACTCCTTGCAAGTTTTGGAGAAGAGGTTATCTCTGATATCCATTTATTGTTTGCCCAAAACAACTAGCCCTCACCAATGGATGATCTATGCAAGCGATGTGATTTATATAACATCATTGGTTATCCTCATGCTTTGCTAGATAAAGCTATAGAAAAGCTACCTTCCTTTCAAGGTAATAATGCCATCAGTGCCAAGTCTCACATCACCAAGTTCAACCAGTGCATTGCCAAGTGGTGTATTGCTAGTAACTATGAGGATGTCAAGATGACGTTGTTTGTTTTGTCTTTAGAGGATGATGCCATGGAATGGTTTGAAGAGTAGAATGACAATAAGTTCAAAACTCTCAAAGAAATCATTGAAGCCTTCAATGACAGATGGAGTGATAGAAGGGATAGCCATTTCTTGTTGGCACCCTTGCATACTAGCCACAAGCAAGAGAATGAAACCATAGAAGAATTTAATAAAAGGTTTAATGACTTAGTAAAAAGTCTCCCTGTAGACATCAAGCCCCAAGAAGCATCTCTCTTGATTTATTACATCCAAGCATTTGAAGGAGAAATGAAATATCAGATAAGGGATAAGGAACTTACAAATCTTAAGGATGCACAAGATAAAGCCATCAAGATAGATAAAAACATGCAAGTTGCTAGTAAATCTAATATTCCTGGGTTTTCAAGGGGTAGTTCTTCAAAGGCTAATGAAGTAAAGTTTGAAAACCAGGAACCTCAAGGTGACTCCATAGATAAAACTCACCCAATTGATTAAACAAATGGAAGTGAATCATGCTAATCAGCTGGCTGCCATGCAGGCAAACCAGATAACATTACAAAACAAGGTAGTTTCCTTGGAAAGAAATAGAGGAAATAATTTCCATCCAAACAAGCCATATGATAGGTGGAAACACCAAAGAAGCCCCCTACCTCAAGATCAAAGGCCCCCAAATCCGTTAGAGTCTACCAACATGGTTGATCATGAAGCCATTCCATATTGTAGGCCTTGTGGATACTTTCAGGAAGAGAATGCTTGTCAAGTTTTTCTACAAATTCTAAGTGAGAAAATGGCTGAAAAAACAAAAAATGAACAAGTAAATATGTGTGGGCATAAGTATAACATTGACATGTATGATTGAATGGATTTGGCAGAAAGTAGTCAAAGTGTTGAGTCAGTGAATGAAGTAGCAGAAGCAGCCTTTGGTTCTAAGCCTAGTGAGCAGCAAGTTTCAGATTTTTCTAGATATAGAGGCATGACTTACCAAAGGAATGGTAAGAAAAGTCAGGATAGAGAAAGAGCTCCAGCAATTGTCCCTAAGGTACCTCCTCCCCCCCCTAATTCAATTGCTCCTAATACAGAATGAAACATTGATTTAGGAGGTTGGTTAAATAATGCTAAGATGTTGGTTCCTGTAGCAAAAATCATGAAGATCCCTTCTCAAAAGGGAAAGTTACTCAAAGCCATAGAAGAGCCTTCTCAGGGTAATGTTGAGAAAGCCATAGCCTATCAGGATGCACCTGTCATTTTATAGAGTATGGATAGAGGAAATGAAAAGAATTAGCCATTCTTCCTTTCATTATTAATAAACAATCATCTTCTTCATAATTGCATGTTAGATTCGGGAGCTAGCTCAAATGTCGTGACTAAGAAAGTAATGCAATAGTTAAATCTAAGGATTTCAAGGCCTTACCATAACATTTGTGCTATGGATAGTAAGAAGATTGAAGTTTTTGGTTTGATTAAAGGTTTACAAGTACATTTAGCAACATTTCCAGACATTCAGCTTGAAATAGACAGTAGTGATCAGTGTTATCGGAACCGGCAAAACTGGTCGGTCTGACCGGTTTACAGGGTTGGCCGGTCCAGTCAGCAAATTTATTTGAAAAAACCGGATTTTTTTCCAGACCGGGTATGGAACCGGCTGGAACCAGCCAAAACCGGCCAAAACCGGCCGAACCGATCAAAACCGGCCGAACCGGCCGGTCTGGACTGGGGACTCAGGAAACTCAATTTTTTTTTTAAAAACCAGAAAATAAAACTTTGCTGATGTACTTTGGAGCCTCTGATGTACTTTGGTCAGTTTACTGTGGCAGCAACAGTCAAGAAAGTTGAAGTCTGATTTTATTTAGCAGCAGCAAATTGAACTTTGTAAAAGTTATTTTATCTCTGGGATTCGAGTTAAGGAATGCAACTGAGACAACCACAATAATAGGTTAAGCTTGCACAGTAAACAAGCCTGAGGTCAGCAAGTCCCGATTTTTGGAAGACAGACACGCAAGTTCATGAGCAGATTTTGTTTTGATGACTTGAGCAGACTTTTGATTGGGATGATTCCTTGATCACCCTCGATGTCTCACATGTTGGTATGTTTGTCAACAAAGTAATTTACTAACAATAATGACTCAGGAATTATAGTACACAGTGATATACACAAAGATGCATATATTATCAGTGATATGATGTTAGATGATGCCTATAATATTACACAGTGAAGTGATCAGATGCCTAGCATGTTACACAATAGTATGCATATTGATGAATCAATGATGTTTACACAGTGATCAGATCTGTAATGATTCTTAGTAATTAGTTACTACATAGTGATATAATGTGCTAGTGATTAGTCATTACACAGTGGGATATATAGATTGCAATGATGAAACTATGAATATGTTGTTACACAAAGATAAATGACAATGAACCGGCTGGTCTAGACTGGGGACTCGGGAAACTCAATTTTTTTTTTAAAACCAGAAAATAAAACTTTGCTGATGTACTTTGGAGCCTCTTTGTTAATGTACTTTGGTTCAGAACCTCAGAGATGTATTGCACTAGGTGTTATTTTGGATATTTGCACCCATATTTGCTATATATATGAGAAACTTTGCATATTTTTGTATTAATGGTCTGGATTCATATGTATGCACATGAATATATATATGTTTTTTACAAAATATGAATATTTTATGTATTTTTTAGTCAGCTAGTTTTTTACCCGGTTCTTTGCCGGTTCCGGTCCGGTTCACATTTTGGGCTTCGCCGGTTCGATGACCGGTCTGGTTCCGATAACATTGGTAGTGATAGATGTCCCTGATGCTTGGGGTATGTTACTCACAAGAAAAACTGGAGTAGACTTGGGAGGAAATATTCAAATGGACTTAACTTATGCCACCATCCCAACTCCGGAAGGAACTTACATAAGATTAAGTAGAGAGTTGGAAATGAAGTACCGTGTAGAAGACCTAAGAAACTCAAGTAATGAATTAAAGTATAAAACTGATGATTTTGGGAATTATGCAATCTTGGCTAACTCTTTGGAACCCATAGAAGAATTATCTGAAGAAGAAGGAGTTAAGCAAGTTTGGCATATGCATTTTGATGGGGCTTTTTCTAGATCTGGTAAAGGTGCCGGCATAGTCATTGAATCTCCTTCTCAGAAGGAATTCAATTTTTCATATAGGCTGGAATTCAATGCCACTAATAATGTGGCCGAGTATGAAGCTTTACTTTTTGGTTTAGAGATGTGCAAAGACAAAGGTATAAAGAGGTTAGAAGTCAAAGGTGATTTAGATTTGGTCATTTCACAGGTCAACAAACAGTTTGCATGTAAATCAGAAAGGTTAAAGAGGTATAGGGATGCAATTTTGGACATGATGCCATGTTTTTATCACATAGAATTTATTGCAATCCCTAGAGAATTAAATGCTAAGGAAGACAGACTTGTAGTTGCTGCTTCTACCCTTCAAAGGTCACTAGAATTAGTTGATAAAGAAGTTAAAATGGAAGTTATTTTTAGGCCTTCAGTTTCTGATAATGTGGATCATTGGCAAGTCTTTGATGATGATAAGCAAGTGATTAAGTTCTTAAATAATGTAGAAGAGTTTGCTGGTTTTCACATTAGTGAAGAAGAAGAGGGACGTTATTATGCAAAAGACAATCAGAACTTTAATCCCATTCCTAGAAAATTGGTGTCTCTAGAAAAGGCATTTGATAGAGAAGATGGCCATAAACCCAAGGAAGAATCAGGTACAAAATCTTGTGATTACCTTGAAGTAAACATCGGAACTAATGAAGCACCTAGAATGGTTAAAATTGGGAAAGGAACACCCAAGGAAGAAAGAGAACAAATCATTAATTTACCAAGGGAATATAGAGATGTTCTAGCTTTCACATATCATGAACTGAAGGTATATAGGGAGGATGTAATTCAGCATACTATCCCACTTAAGGAAGAAGCTAAGCCCTTTAGACAGAAGTTAAGGAAAATAAATCCTAAGTTGGCTCCCTTAGTACAACAGGAATTGCAAAAGATGTTAGCAGTTGGAATAATAGCCCACACTAGACATTCTTCTTGGTGCTCAAATTTGGTGGTGGTTAGGAAGAAGACTGGTCAAATAAGGTTGTGTGTGGATTTCAGAAACCTAAACATTGTGTGTAAAAAAGATAATTATCCCCTCCCAAAGATGGAAACCCTATTACAAAGAGTAATAGGGCCTGGTATGATTTCAATGCTTGATGGTTTTTCTGGTTACGACCAAGTCAGAGTTAAAGAAGAAGATAGGCATAAAACTACATTTACAACTCCATGGGGAACTTTTGAATATCTAAGGATGCCTTTTGGTTTGTCCAATGCTGGAGCTACTTTTCAAAGAGCTATGGATCATGCTTTCAGAGGTTTAATTGGAAGGATTATTGAAATTTATCAGGATGATTTAACCGTGTTTTCAAAGGATGGGAAAAGTCACATAGGGCACTTAAAACAAGTTTTTGAAAGATGCAGAGAATTTGGGATTTCATTAAATCCAGCTAAGTCAATTTTTGGGGTGACACAAGGGAAATTGTTGGGTCACATAATTTGTAAAGATGGTGTGAAAATAGATCCAGAAAGAGTTGAGGCCATTGCCAAGATTTCCTTTCCTAGCACAAAGAAGGGCCTCCAATCCTTATTTGGAAAGATTAATTTTCTTAGGAGATTTATTCCTAATCTAGCTGAAGTAACTAAGCCCTTGAATAGGTTGCTTAGAAATGATGTTAAATTTCAGTGGGATGATGCAAGTAGAAGGGCTTTCCAGCAAATAACAGATGCATGTGCCTAAGCCCTTGTTTTGATAAGTCCAGATTATTCTAAAGACTTCTACATTTTCTCTTTTACATCTGAAGACACCATGGCTGGTGTTTTATTATAGAAAAATGACCAAGGCCAAGAACAACCCATAGCATACACGAGTAAAATTTCAAGAGATTCAGAATTAAAATATCCCATAGTAGAAAAGGAAGCATATGCTTTGGTGAAGTTAGTTAAGCATTTCAGAATTTTATTGGGTATGCCAAAGTAATTGGGTATGTTCCTAGTTCAACAGTTAAAGATGTGTTAACTCAAGAAGAGGGTCTAGGTCCAAGAGGTAGGTGGGTGGCTAAAATTCAAGAGTATGACTTAGAAATTAAACCCACAAAGTTGATCAAAGGACAAGGTTTGGCTAAAATGTTAACACAAGGTAATGAGAAGGCTTTAGGTTTGGATGATCAGAATATGGTATGTCAGATTGATGTTCCAGCATCATCCCCAGATGTGTTGAGACTTGAGCACGTTGAATGGTATTCAGATATAATCTTCTATCTTAAGAATCTAACATGCCCAAGTCATCTTATTCGTCATAAAAGAAGAGCCTTAAGGCTTAAAGCATCAAAGTATGTCATTATTAAAGATGGTTTGTGATGGAGGAATCCAGATGGTATTATCCTTAGATGTGTGGATCAAGTTGAAGCTAAAAAACTAGTGGATGATTTTCATGGTGGATTTTGTGGTGGTCATTTTGCTGCTAGAACTACTACTCACAAGATTCTTAGAGCAGGTTATTATTGGCTCACCATTTTTCCAGATGTGCATCAGTTTATGAGAAAGTGTGAACCTTGTCAGCTATTCACTGGAAAACAAAAGTTAGCTTCCCTTCCCCTTCAGCGAGTTGTTGTTGAGGCACCTTTTCAGCAATGGAGTTTAAACTTCATAGGGTTGTTTAAAGATAACTCAATTAATGGTTTTTCATGGATTATAACAGCTATAGATTACTTCACTAAATGGGTAGAGGCCATTCCCACTAAATCAACAACTGAAAAGGTAGTCATGGATTTTCTTGAAGATAGGATAATAACTAGATTTGAAGTACCTTCAAAGATAGTGACAGATAATGCTAAAGATTTTTGTTTAGCCGAAATGTCTGCATTTTGTTTAAAGTATGGCATTGTCTTATCTCATGCATCGGATTATTATCCTCAAGGAAATGGTCAAGCAAAATCTAGTAATAAAAATTTAATGGTCATAGTCAAGAAAATAGTGGGGGAAAACAAAAGGTCTTGGGATAGTAAAATAAAGTATGCTTTATGGGCTGATAGAATAACAAAGAAAGCATCTACAGGCAAGAGTCCTTTTGAGTTAGTCTATGGATTAGAGGCACAACTACCAGTTCACATTAGTCTTCCAGTGTATCAGTTGCTTCAAAGGATTGAAGTAGAAGAAACTGCACTGTTATCACATATATAGTAGCCAGGCTACCATATTCTATTTTTCAGACACTACTTTTTTCAGCCATATCTCTTACATATGAGATGTTGAGATGAGCAGTTTTGATGGATCATTATTATATTAGTGGACTATTGTACTCTCCCATGTCAGGACCGAGTCTCAGAACACTCAGATTTGAGGACCGATGTAGCCATTTATGTCATTTTCAGAGCAGTCATTGATGCCCAGTTTTATGTCAGTTCTTTCTTATTGGGCAGATGGTGTCTCAGATGGATTATATTGCATGGTTATGACTCAACATTTTATATTCTGTTATGGTTATTATTGCTCTTATACTGATTCTTGTGACATGTATTAACTTGTGGTATCATGATCTGGCGGTCATATTTATATGGACTTGGTTGTATCTTGTACTATGTATTGATGTCCCTACTTAGATTTGGAAGTTCTTGATCTATACTCATTGGTTTTACCCTCCTTAGGGAGAATAGAGGTAGTCATTCCCACCATTGTTTTCGCTTGCTAGTGTTGGCTCCATCATTCATTGTATTCACCCATCCATTACCTTCCAATTTAGTTTTCAACCCGACTGACTTCTTGATTTATGGCATGGAGGATCTTTCTCCCCGCTAGAACTTTTGTTGGATAAACCTCCCTGTCTTCATTGTGTCTCGGCTTTGAGTTGGTGACAAAACTTACCTTTGGTAAGTTGGATAGTATGCCTAAATCATTCTGATCAGTTGTCCCGATGTTTGGCACTGTGCAGAACTCCCCCTAGTCACTTGAGATGTTGTTGGCTAAAACTGAAAGCTTATGTACTACCTATATGGAAAATATTGAATATGCGCCCATGAAAAATGAAAATTATAAAACTGTGTTTCTTAACATATGTAAAAAGGGCAAGAGCAATGAAATGCTAAAATACTCCTTGAAGAGTATAAGAAAAGGTCCAAAAAAGCAATGGTTAAAAATATGCTGACCTTATAAAATAAAATATGTCCCGGATGAAAGTTGCGATTAACTATGCTTTTAAGCACTGGTGAAGTCCCAAAAGGGTCATATAGGCCAAAAAGGCCATGGAATAAAAATGATGATCCCAATGAACTTGGATCAAGCTTGATGTAGACATGATGCCTAAGTTGAATAAGCACTCTCTAAACAACTCACCCATTTGTGAGGCACTGCCATTCCTTGTGTTGTTGTTTGTCTGGCATTGGTTATAGTGAGTATTCCCTTTCCTTGTCCAAAGTGTCATTATGTTGAGTAGGAAGTCATCCTTTGCCTTAGCCTTGCCATTTCCACTCTTCACCCTTCACTAGCAAATTGGCTACAACTATGAAGTGAGTATAGTCTTGAAAGTCTAAGTCTGAGTAATAATAAATAAAGCCTTATATATGTATTGGTTGATGTACTGCCAGTGAAATGAATGCTACTTCTTGTGATTGTTACTTGAATGAGTTGTAGAGCATGTCTTAGCCTTTTACACTTGCAGCAGATGGATGATAGTCTAAGTTATTATTGGTGTTTGATTAGTCTCAGATGGTTTTATTGTTTAGTGGATATGATTGATGATCAGATAGAGGCCTATGAGGGGTATGAGTATACACCTTAGATGGATTTGGACTCTCTGAGTCTAATGAAACAGTTTATTTCTAGTTCTGGGCACTTATAGATGTGATTAGGCTCATTCTGCCTTTCTAATGTAGTTTTTCTTCATAGATTGATATTTTTGAGCAGGGAGATGTTTCAGTTGGATCTCCTAGGGCGTTGGATGGGCATAGGGGGGTGTAGTCACTTGTTTGTACCATTGTACTCTCATCCCAGAGAGCCTGGTGTGCTCAGTTTGACAACACAGGCACCCTAGGAGGCTGTTTTGGCAGGATCACGTTTCTCGAGGCAGATTAAAAAATGATTAAATGGCTATTGAAGAAATCGATTTGGGCTACTGAGGCAAGGAAATGACATGGGATGAGTCACAATGATGAGAGTGATGTCTTCCACACCTTCTCCAGCAGTTGCAGCATTTGATTGGGCCCACACCTATTTTTGGGCATTTTTATATTATTTTCAGGAGCTTTTTGGAGGCTCACGATTTTCTCAAGGAGGCACAAAAGTCAAAGAATTAAATGATTATATTATTTATTGTGCCATGGGGACACCCAAAGGGAGTTAGTCAAACACTCCTTGGATCCACCATGTGCTTTCATTTATTTCTTGTTGAGTGGGTTACCTTTTTATGGGTAGGTTAGTCCACTTGGTAAATTATGGTTATATTGATCCATGTATTATATGTTGAGCTCATCTCAACCATTGATTAGAACATTTCATCTTTTAATCTTAGCCACTCGTTTTGAAAGTGGTTAGGATTTGGTTATGATTGAAGTTCTCTCATTTCTATTTAAAGGAGAGAGCTTCTCATTTGTAAGTAGTCTTTGGCTCTTGGATCTGAATAATAGAAAGACTTTTTTGTGGAAATTTTTCTGGATATGCTTTGCATCTGATGTGCTCAAATGGTGATTAGCTAGTCTTCAGCTTCCTAGTAGTGTGGAAATTCTCGTGAGATTTATATTTTTCGTGGCTATCATTGTTTTGTCTACAGGAGGGCGTTTTGGCTGGAGCGTTTTTGTAGGGGGGCCTCAACTCGCTCGGTTCTCTTCGTCTTGGATCAGGGGGTTTTCATTAGTTTCATTGTGATCTATGATTACTTGATTTTACTGTCTTGTAGCATTCAGTTTCTTTATCTTGTATTAGCAAATCTGATATGGTTGGCGTTTGCTCATGCAGGGTAGGGGGCGCATTGGTGGCTTGCAGCTTGCATATGCCATAGAAATCCTGGGGATCTTCCAGAATTGATCGGGATAGCAAAGATCGTCACTGTTACAGACTTCTACAAACATTTCCAGGTAAGATCCAGGAGGTAAGTCTCTTCTTTTTCAGATCTTATTCCATTGTACCTTGCTTTTTTTCAATTTTTTCTGAAACCTCCTAAGGCACTAAAAACGCTAAAAAATAATATACTTGGGAATAGTCCGATCTTTTGCCAAACCATTTCTGGGTTTCATAGATCGGGCCTCCCCTTCATCAAATCAACTGAAATGTTGGTCAAATTCCTCACAGTTTGACCTAGATTTGATTTTTAAGCAAAAAACTGCATAACCTCCCATTGAAAAATTGACCTGCTAGGGTTTTGAGTTTTTCTGATTTCTGTCTTCACAGACGGATAGATCAGGTCCCACACAGCCTAAATCAACCTCAACGTTGTGCAACTGCTTGACCATTTGGCCTAGATATGAAAAATTGACTGAATTTGCCCTAACGCCCTCACTGGAAACTGGACTTTTCCGTAAGTGATTTTTTCTGAAATCTGACAAGATAGGTTGATAGATCAGGGCCCAAGCACTCCAGAACACCCCCAATGCCGTGCTAGTTCCTCCCGGTTTGCCCTAGATCTGAAAAATCAGTTTTTAGCCTCCTAAACCCATCATCAGATTTTGTCTTTTCTAGATCTGATTTTTTTGCTAATTTCCTGATTTGGGCTTGTAGATCAGGTCACCCTGACCTCTTTTCTTCCTCAACGTTGAGCCATTAGCCTCCCGGTGACCCTAGAACTGCAGATTTGTCCTCCTAAGCCCTAGCGCTAGCCATCCATTGAGCTGGGTTTCCTGTACCTTAGCTTTTCCGGACCAACTACTTTCTGCGTTCATAGATCAAGGTGTCTCCTAGGTGGGTTCTCTGAAAAATTGGTTTACTGCTGACTCCATTGCCCAATGCACACAAGGCATTGATCTCCTAGCTAGTGCTAGCCCCATCTTGACCTCATTTTTACTCCTTTTGCCAACACCTACTGATAACTCAAGTCACCTATCTTTCACTGAGATTGTCCCCTTAGTACTAGGTAGTCCCAACTCTGTTCTTGCTCACCCTGTCACAGTTACATTTCCCAAGACAATGGTCATCTCCATTAGTTGCTAGTACCTTAACCCTAGAGCTAGGGTATCCATTTACTTTGCACCTTAAGTACCCTGAAGCCCCATCTGATCTTTCTTCTGGTGTCTAGGTCCGATCTCTCCTGTCGGGAGCAGATCTGGGTCCCCCCCATTGTTGTCTTGGACTAGGATAAAGTGAAGGCTGCCTTGATTGGCGTGACAACCATCCATTTGGGAGTCTAGGCAGTCGTGGTTCCACCCCTTAGTTGCTTGCCCCTCTACCATCCATCCTGGATCCACCGCACACAGGTAACTACAAGGCGGGTGATAACATGCACTTCAAAACATAATTAATCAGATTATAGAGTTGGATGAATTAAGGAGAAAAGCTTATGACCAAAACTTTAGAAGTCAGGAAAAGACAAAGAAAACCTTTGACAAATCAACTAGACAAAGGGACTTCAAAGTAGGGGATACAGTTGTGTTATGGGACAAAGGCAGAGAAAAGCCAGGGAAACAGGGGAAGTTTGACATCCTATGGTTAGGCCCTTATGTGATCAGATCAGTAGCAGGACCAAATTCATTCCACCTTGATTACTTGAATGGTGAGCCTTTGAACATTCCAAGGAATGGTCAACAGCTCAAATTTTTCTACACAGAGTCAACATGGTGTCCAAAGGGATACCCTCCTATAACGTATCTTTAACCTTTTCCTTGCATTCTTTAGAGTTTTGTATTATTTCATTCATTTATTGTTTATGGATATGTGTACAGTTATTTGTATAGTCATTTCATTTATCCATATTGTTTATTTATTTGTCTCTACATAAGGTCTTATGTTTGTTATTGGTGAGAATCTATGGTTGCAGGTTCTGGAATTCTCATGTGCTCTTCGATGATCGAACACACGTCCCCAGGTTGGAGCCAAATGTTTCCCACCTATATCGACTAGGTGGCAACGCCATGTAAATTGCAGATGTACATTTTGTACAATTTGCACCATCAAAAAATCCTAGGGATTTTTCACTCAGCAAGGCAATTATGCCCCTTTGTACACGAAATGTCCGCTTCCCTGCATGGGATAATTAATGTAACTTTATATGTCAGCATGGGTCATTCCTTTAAGGATGTCACCATGTAATTTATTATTAGGGAAGTCCCCTTCACCGAGTGTTTTTTTTCCCCTTTCAGTTAATTTTGTTATTTAAGAATTTTAATTGGTTGGGTTTTTCACTCACCAATCCTCCAAAGTGGTGAATTGGCGTTCTGATAATTAAGCCCATGAGGTGGCTAAGGTTTCAAGTTGTTGTCTATGACCATGCTAGCCATATCTTGTAGTCTTGCGGAATTTCGTTAGGATTTTAGTTTTAATTTTTAATTTTTTCTTAATTAATTAACTTTACCATTTGGTGGTTAATTAATTAAGTTTTGAAATGTAATCTTTTGAACCTTGAAATTTTGAAATAAGGGCTATGAATGCAAATGAAAATTCTATGACACCCCCTAAGCCATTGGTTCAAGTCCCATGTCATTTTGACAAGGGGTTAGGAAGTTAGACCAATTTTGGTTAAGACAAGGTATTTTTTCGTAGGAAATTAATTTAATTTCCTAGGGTGAAAAATTAAATTATTTGATTTTGAAGGAAACAATCAAATAAGGCCATGGTAATTAAGTTTGGGGGCTGGCTAAGCATAGTCAATTTTTATTTAAATAACTGACCCCCCCCCCTCCCCTGGTCAAAATAATTTTTTGAAGATCTCCTAAGTGGGGCGCCCTCTTGTTTTTCTAAAAGATAAAATAAAAGATTAAAAATAAAATATAAAATATAAAAGATTAAAAAATAATAAAAGAAAAAAAAGAAAAAAATGAAATTTGAGTCAAAGGAACTACTCCCAAGGTGGGCGCCTAGTCATGGAAACCCTAGATCTAAGGGTTAAGCTTCATTGTGACATGGATCTTTCTTTTTGAACATTGATTTGAAGAGGCACCCTTGTTTATGATTGGTGGATGGCTTGCAAAGTAAACAAACCTAGATCTAAGGGTGGAGGAGAGCTAGAGTTTAGATCTATGTTTTGGACTCTTGATTTAGGAGTGGGGTTGGGGCCTCTTCAACTATAAAAGGAGGGCTCGTCTCCCTCACTCCAGACACAATTTTCTCATGCTAAGGTTATGCTACCGAATTCTCTCCTCTTCTTCTCTCACATTTCTCTCAAGCTTTTCTCAAGCCCTAGAGGCTCTCATTGTATTGAATCTTGCCCTAGTTGGGCCTAATAGAAGAAAATCTTTGGAGGATCTCTCTTGTTTGGGTGTTTGGTCTCTTCTTTTCAAGCTTGAGGTAAAATAATTAATTTTTTGTGAGATTTATTTATTTTTACATGCATAGATGCCCCTTGCAAAGGTTTTTGCAAAGGGGACTTGATAGTAAATGGTTATTTGCTATTGTTTGTGAGTAGTTTATTTTAGATCTACAAAGGTTTTTGTAGATCCATTTTGGTTACTCATCTCTTGCTTGTATTTTGTAGATTTTTATCACATTTTTTTGTAGATACGAGGGTTTGAAGGAGGGCCTCCAAGGTTAAGCACTAGATCTATAATTATCAATCATAAATCTGATATTTTGTAGGGTTTTAGGTGGCTGGAAATACATTTTGCAGCCTTCTAAACTTCTTTTTCCAATAATTTTTTCACCCAGATTTTTGCCTTAGTTTCTAGTTTTTTGGGTACTAATATTTTAACTAGTTTGTTGGAGTTTTATGTCACTTTCCAGCAACCTTTTCCTAGCTGGTTTTAGCAGTTTTTACATAGGAAACGTTGCCCAAATCGGACCAAAACGCCTCAATTTTCAGCCACTTCAAAAGGGGTTCAAACCCTCATCTTTTATCATTTGCTATTTATTATTTTGTAAGCCTCGGGAGAGTCTCCTCGTGGGTATTCTCTAAAGGATTTCAGAGTAATTTGTAATCATATTGTAATTAGGTAGGAAGTAGGTCACTAGCTGTGCTTTCATTTTCAAGTAGATCTAATATTTTTCTAGTTTCTTTTTTTACCCACCTTCTCCTTTAGGGATATTGATGCATGGTTAGTATATTTGGTTTAGATTAATTTACTTTTAAAGCATTTCTTTTCCAAGCAGCGCATTTAGTTAGATTTTTACTTTCTGTCATCTAGATTACTGTTTTGAAGGAATATACAACCTAAACTGTCCGTGTATCCTCTGCCCTCCGTTATCTCCCTTTAGGGAACTCAAATCAAGAGTATGAAAAGCGGAAACGCTTAGGGGCTTGAGGAAATCTAATTAGTTCACATTTCTTTCCTGCAAATCTTTAATTTTTTGCAAAACAAATTTATTCTATTTTCCAGAGATCAAGTACTGACACCTCCCATAAGGGATAAAGCATAGGTTGACTCTGTTGATTGTTTAAATTATATTTTACTTGCTGCAGTTTATTTACTGTAAGTCAATCTGTAATTTACTTTTGTACTTGCTTTTACAAGTTGGAAATTTACCAACTTATTTGGCCACTTGTCCTCTACTCGGTCATCGCTCTCCAGGGTCTTCTGAGAAACAACGGGTGGTTAAATAAGTTTTAGTAATAGGCAAGCACTTTATTATTTTTCTCTTCAACTAAAAACGGATGACTTTGGAAGCTACAGGGAGTGAGAGACCATTGGGGGTCTCACGGCGTTCGCGTCCTCCTTGATGAGCGTCGGGCACCTGGGGTTTGACCTGTGGATCTACGGGTGGACTTGTTTCCACTTTGTTGAGAGCCCAACACTCCCTCTTTGACTTGAAGGATACCTAGTTGGGGTAGTCACACCACTTGATCTAAAACTTAATCCAAGACTTCAACTTTAATAAAATTTACCTAAAAGGAACCAAGAGACATTGCAAAACATCCCACCAACATTTACTTATTGTTTTAGGTTCAAGTTTCCTTGTTGTTCAAGTTTTCCTTTTCCAAGCAATTTTCAATTACTTGCCTTGCTGTTCAAGGCTTTGTTTTACAAGCACATTCACATTTCAGTTTACTGCAAGCACCTTCTTTCAAGCATCTAATCTCATTGGGTGGAATCTTTAAATCTCTTGGGTAATAATTACACTGTTAATAACTTGTATATCTGGTATACACAATTTGATTCATTTTCTTCCAGCATTTTGAGTAATTGTTAATAGTTGTTCCATTTATTCGTCTGTTTATAAGCATTTGATTTAACTGTGAAATATTGTTCATATTGTATAATCCTACCTATATTGTAATCTTGTTTAGTTTAGACAACACTTAAACTGTGGATAAATCAATCTAGTTTAGTTTCTGTGAAGCTCTAACTCATTTACTTGACTCCATTTGTTAATAGGCACTAGTCTTTCTTTATCTCAAGGTCTGCTTGTCATTAAAAGAGAATATTTGCATTTGCATGCTGCTAGTCATTCCTTATATAGTATAAAGTCTTAGCCTTACAACCTTAATAAAAGATCCCTTTAACTAATAGTTAAAAAAGTTAGGAATATTTTCCTGTAGGGACTAACCCCCCTTGGCTCTGTTGGGATTTGGCCTAAACAGAAGAGTTGGTAGACTATGGTGACAATGGTCCCCAGCTCTAACTTGCCCCCAAGGACACACAAAGCAGGTTATTGACTTCCCTGTGTTTTAAAGTGTGTATTAGGGTGCAACAGATACCAAACGATTAGAGCCAAGTGCGTATTCGGATTTTTTGTGTGTTCTTGTAGCTCTAAGGAAGAGGATGTAAATACCATTGTATATACCATTCCGCTTTTTGTTTTTTCTTGATTTAAATATATTTATGTGAATATAAGAAGTATTTTTACAAAAAGAAGAAGAAGCTGTAGTCTGGATCCTTTTGAGATTGTAGTTTCATGGGTACATTGTGATCAAATATCAATTTTCAATGTAAATTTTAAGTATCCTTTGTTTAAATTCAACTAGTCTGTCAAACTTATTTTCAAAGCTTCTTTTAAGGATTAACTTGGATTACTCATTTTTGTTATTGTTGTTAAATTGGACGACAGCCAAAATGATCCCACTTTTTATGTTGTTTGCTGGAGGTCCTATTGGATCAGGAAAACAATGGTAAGGATTTTTGTTCCATATGTTGGTAGATCAGTGTTATATTATGCTTTCCAAATTAGATAATAATTCACAAGGAATGAAAATTCTCCCTCAAATTTCCAGCTGTATATATTTCTACTATTCTTTCAACCGTCTTTCCTTTAAATGGGCAAGCATAGAGTGATATCTAATGATGAAAACAAAATCTCTTAAATTCTACAAGCATATATTGATGGGCAAGCATAGATTGATGGTGTTAGTGGAGTGAGATAAAGGAATGCAAAAAATGGCAACAATGATCTGAAATTTTATCCTTGTAATGTTTCTAAATATATAAAAAATTATCTGCATGCCATAATGTGAAATTTTTCTTGAATGAATTGGATTGTAGAGTGATATTCAATGATTTTTTGCCCAGGTTCTCTAATTTTATCTTTCTCTCTAGCTAAATTCATTCCTATATTTGCTCATCTTGAAAACCATAGATTCATTCATTTCGTGATATGATATCAGGAAGATTTAATTTATAGTGCTCTATATTACATTCTTGCATCAACATTATGGCTCTTTGTGTTTACCTTCTTGCAGCAACATAATGGCTCTTCTTGTTATGAGAAAAATCAAAGTATGCAGGACTTGTATGTTATCTTTCTTCATATATAATGATAGTGAGTTACATATCAACCTCCTTAAGACCCTCCAAATACAACTTTTCATATATACATATATTGTAATGAACATAAGTTCATTACATAGGCTGGGTTATATAGGCTAGAATAGTGTAATCATAAGTTGGCTACAGGTACGGTATTTTATGACTACCACATGATGTTTTTGTATAACACATATGGATTGTGCTTTTCATTCGTTCATATCATTTATCTCTTATATTTATTTGAAATATTCTGCGGTGAATTATTTGTTATTGTGCATAATCTACACTTGTGTCTCTCACAAGTGGCATAAGAGTTTCCCTCAAAGACATTTCCACTATGCAAAAATCATAAAATGTCATTGTTTAGGGCTTGGGATTAGAATTCTCTTGCTAGAGGAAGAACTTGTCCTTGCAAGTGGAGAAAATTTTGTTCCAAGTTTTCTTGGAAGATTGGGTCGATGATGTTCTAAAGCCTCTTACTCCTCAACATTGCTCTTGTTCATGAGTGGTCCGAAAATACTCTTCACAAAACTCTACTATGCCTAAACTGCGCATTTGACTTACACTTGTAAATTGTGACCAATGTCACATGTTCTTTGATGGACCTCGTGGCTTTTCTATCTCCGGCCTCATGTCTGTACATAGCCACACTATGCCATCGTTGCACCCTTTTATCTGTGTTTCATACTCCCTGTACCTAGTGATTCCTAACATTCTCTGCACCCTATTGCAAACCTTGTATGACTACACTTCTTCCCCTATATATTTTGCACCCTAGCCTAAGTCAATGACATGGTCTTTTATAAACACATCAAACTAATGTGTTCTTGTTCTCTTTAATCCTTAAGACTATTCCTCGGTGAAATTTTAAGAACATCAGAAAATGTTTCATAGCTTGATCCCATGAACTTACCTTGTGTGGTTTCGCTGATATTCAAGTCACCTCTATGCGTGATTTCAATTTTCAACACAATTTCTCAAGTGGTTGATGCATGGTACTTGGTCTATTTTGCGGATAGTTGGTGCAATTAATCGATCTATAAATCTAAGTTTTGATGCCTGTTATGTCGCACACTGTATGAGCATAGTGCCACTAATTTTTTCTTTCATTCTTCCATCCCATTGATGTATTCCAGACTGTTGTGGCCCATTTTTCTACTTATGGGTCTTTTATGTGATATGAATGATCTGATGATGTTATTTCTTGTTATACTACTATAACTGTCAAGTGATGTACTATGATGATGATGTATTACTTAATGCTGCACTCTACTGTATACCGTTGTTATATGATATATTGTGTTTTGATTGTTTTGATGAGTATAGCTAGTAGTGCTTTGCATAGGTTGACAAAGGTGAAGGGTTGTTTATTCAATGACATACCATGCACCAAGATAACTACACTCATTTTGGTATTTGTGAGGACTATTCCCCCTTCTTTGGTTCTACCTTTAGCTCTGTTTATTTCATCCATAACACTCTATCTTGTGTTCGCATCACATTGGATTGGAGTTGATTGATTGACTCTTGCTCTCCTGTTTTGTGAATCTGTCATCATCAATGCTTTTCTATTTCATAATGTGTCTAAGGGTTGTTGTGTTGTAGTGAATCCTAAGTACAGGAAGCTTTCGGGTATGCTCCTTAAAGCTAACTGTCAATAGTCAAGAAGCGCTACAATTAAGCAGTGCCAACTCCTAAGATCCTAATTCCCTATGCTATTGTTATATTATGGTTACCGATTGGAAGAATAGGCAATCCCTGTCGGAGCTATGGACTGCTTGGTTGGTAGCAGGTCATATGCCTATTTGCATTTATGTGCATTACTGTGGCAACTCCGTCGGGGCTATAAACACTCATTGGTAGTGGAGTTAAGGCATTATCATCACTGGTATTTGAAAGGTGTAAAACCAAGCTAAGTATCTTGCAAATGTTTGATTTGTGCTGAAGGAAAAAGTGAAAGAAGAAGAAAAAGTTAGAGGGAAATGTTACTACTATAGGTCAAGGGAAAGGTACCTCATAATTGTTTAGTGCAAAAGAAGATGATTTGGCACTGATGGTGACAATTCTAATGAGCCTAGTGATGATAGTGTTCCACTTATTCATGAATATGATGATCACAATTCTAGTGCCTTTACTACTCCATGTGCTCTCAATGATTTAGAGCTTTATGATGTTACAAATAGGCCACATGAATATAAATTATGACTATTTCTGCCTAAAACACATTTCACCACAGATAAGTCTCCCAACCGTTTGGTGTGTTCTTGAGGGAAACTATGAGTTTAGAATCCAATGTCACCTCTGTTGAATTTTAGCATTAGCATGAATACTTAAAAAACTTGCAGACTAACTGATAACAAATGATAAGTGCAGTAAAAACAACATCAACCACATGAACACAAGATTTTTCACTGGGGAAACCTTTAAAGGACAAAAACCCCAAAAAGCATTGTTAGCTCATCTCGTAAATGAGATGACTTAAGAAATTCTTCAAAAGGTTCCTCAAACCCTAATCAGGGTTATACCACAGATTACAAGAGACCAATAATTTTTTTTCAACAAAATCAAAACAAGGGTTTCAAACCCTAGTAGTCCAGATTTGTCCAGATATGATCAAGCATGCCCAAGGAGGCCTGACTGAACTGATAAAGTCCGCCCGCCTGGACTTTGATAAGGCCTGCCCGAAAATTGAATAGACCTACCCGAAAATTATCCTGCCCCTGGCCGAATCCTTTCTATTTCTGCCCGTGACTGTTCTTAGATCTTCCTTCCCGGAGTTTGTTCAGATTGTCTGAGCCTTGACACGCTGCCCGAATGCTTGCCCAATCTCCCTAGCAGCCCAACCTGTGATCTGATGTGTTTCTCGGAAAGGCCTGTCTGTTGCCTGAGGACTGTTGGGCAGCCTTACTGCTACCTGAAAAACTCCTGCCCATCCATGCTCAGTGGTCTGGCTGCTGGAAGCCCTTTATGGGCTGACTGTTTGCAGCTCATGGGTCTGCTGTAGCAGCCCGAGGGTCTGCACAAGCAGACAAGGGGTCTGCACCAGCCCCGAACCCTTCACGGGTTCTCCATTGGTGACTTGGGGCCGTGAAGACTCAGCCGGAGAGAGAGGAAGGGCAGGCCGAAGAAGAGTAGGGCTGCCCATGAAGTAGAGAGGTTGCCCCTATGGAGAAAAACGACTGCCCCAGATCTATGAAGAAAACTACCTGTGAGTGGATGATTTGCTGCTGAGGGTTTGATGAAGAAAAACCCTTAAGACAAAAAATGGAAGAAGCCCTAGCTGAGAGCTTTGTCTTCAATGGATGATGATGATGATGCCCTAGCTAGACTCATCCATGCTAGGGCACCATCATGAACTTTCTTCTTCAACTTGTGAGATCTTCTTTGAGGAGCAGCTGTACCTATAGGAGCAAGTGTGTGTATTAATGAATTGGCTTGATCTTCTTTTATAGCCTTGAGTCACCTGTAAGTGGACAAAATTAGAAAAAATAAAATAACATTATTTTATTCTTTTCTAATTTTCACTTTTACTTTTTTCTTCAAAAAGGTCCTTTATGTATTTTTTGACTTTCACATGTGGTCCTTTTCCTGTGGTCCAAAAGTACTTATTGTTGTATAGGAATAAACACCCTTGTAACCGAGGGTCTAGGGTTACCAACTTACTTCTAAAACTTGCAGACAATCAGCTTTAAAGTACAGAAAAGGAATAGGAAGAAATGTTGAACTCACCCGATTACCAACGGTTGATCCAAGCTTTTTCTTCTCCGCTCTGCTCCTCTCCAAAGTTTTCAAGGATGCACCTCCTTCACCTGCAAAGAGCAAATTCTCCAAGTACAATCTTATACATATATATATGACAAGTTAGATGAACAATATATAGAGTGCTTAATCAAAAATATTCATCAAACCATGATACATGAAAGAGACTCAACACAAAGTTGGAAGAAGAATTCTCTTTATTAACAATAGTGAATGAGATAAGTGTATAACCCAACACCTGAAACAAGGACTCCTCTGCAACCAAATGACTCTGAGTTCTGCTGCTCCAAAGACTTCTGAAGATATACCACCAGCATAACTTTGATCTCCAAATATGATTTTTTAATGCCCTCCCCAAGGCCTCTATTTATACTTTGGGAAATAGAGCAATTTCGAAGGTTGAGGAGGTTGAGACAGTTGAGACAGTTTATGATTAGGGCTCAGCAAATCTCCATTAATCGTGTTTTATTATTTTTAATGTCGAATGGATGTGTACGCGAGTATGAATACTAGCAATCCGCGTATGACACACGAGATACTATAAGGGAAACCCGCATACAGATCTGTACGCGGGTTGCAATGACGATACTCGTGTACAGTACGCGGGATGCTGTGGAGATAGTCGCGTATGTACGCGAGTTGTTGTAGAAATAGTCGCGTACAACAATCAACATATAAAAGGGTAAAAAGGCAAGCTGGTTGGGTAGTGAGTGCATCTCCTGTCATGCCCATCTATAGTGTCTAGGCAACCTTCAATCCATAAGTGTCCTTTTGTGTGCCAACATATGAAGTGTCGGCACTCGGATAGAGAAGTGCCATTTGGGTTGATAACAGATGACCCCTAATGTGTGAGGTCAGAGGAAAGCGATGGCCGAAATACATTATAATCATTATCTTTGGAGAACTCAGAAATCCAATGGAGCAGAGGTAGTACCTGAAACAAATACATAATGATGTCATATACAAAGTCATATTTGAGGATGCTATGTTCAATATACTGGAACATGAGCTCCTTTACAAATGTTTGAGTACATCATATAGTACGGGTACAAGACCACGTATATTACAAAAGGTGGATCGAAGCCACAATATACAATGATGAGTCTTCAAAGATCTGGAAGCTGTGTAAATGAATAGAACATAATCTTGCACAACTTAGTCCATAGATAGGGAACTAAGGTCTTCATATACAATCCCAAAGAACCAGTACAATCCAAGCCATGTGAATAGATATAAGTTGAAGTCGAACATGGAGCGGATTCAACAGATTGTCAATCAATAGGTGATAATTGACAGATGAAGCAAAGGAATTCACCAATAATAAAAGTGAATCCTGAGGTATGATTGTCAAAACTCTAGGTCTTCGTCATCAGGAAGTGCTGATACGGAACCATACTATGATAAGGAAGGCAATAGATCCTCCAACGGATCACAAGAGTGACTAGGAATTAGGTAAAGGAAGGGAGACACAAGTGATAACAAATACAACAATGATGGGATCAAGATATAGATCGAACATTGAGTTAAGTCCTTGAACAGTGAGCACGACACAAAGATGACCCAAGGCAGCTTTTAACTTTATAGATAGAACAACTAGACTTATCTGTCATGTAGGAGACATGATCAGATTCCCCAGGTAAAACTGACAAGAGGAGGAGTAATAAACTCAAAGTAATAGCTGAACTGAAAGTGAACACTGAGACATGGGTATCGGAAAAAACAGAGAGTGCTATGATCAAGGATGACATGTTGCCACTAATTGAAAACCAAGAGAAAACTTCTTCCTTACCTTCCTTGTTAAATTTTAGCGAGTCCAGGAAAGTCAACTCGAGTCTCTCTTCATTTTTTAACAAGCTTGAAGAGAAGAGGGAATATTGCTTGATAGTGTCACTGATTCGTGGATTTTACGAGCCCGAACTAGTACATGCTCGACGTTGTTTTCATAGTTTAGAGAGTCTGAAAACTCCAAAGAAGACTCCAGGGGGGTCCTTTTTCGTCCAATTTAGTCTCCTGAGGCCGAAAAAGTATAAAACATACCAAAGAAGAATTCTCTTAGCTTCTGAAGAAGTAAGGCACACCTTTTTCGTATTTAGTCAGGAAGGTCCGAAAAAGGTTAAATCACCACCTACCCAACGCTCCTTCAAAAGCAGCATATAGCCTGAGTTTTACGAGTGTGAAAGAAGGCAAGATCACTCGGAAAGATCCATTTGATTACGAGAAATGGGGCTTACAACAATAAACTCGATGCTTTGTTCTTTAGGGTTTAACGAGCATGACAAAGACATAAAGTAGACTCGGAATCTTTTTCATGTTTTGGTCCAAAGCACGAAAAATAGAAAACTAAGCTCATACCGGGGATTCCTTTTCCGTAAATTTAGTCCCTCGGGTTCGGAAAAGTGATAAACCTATTCCTGATAATGCTCTTCTCAATTCCGAAGAAAAGAGAGTGTTTCTTTCTTGTATTATTCCACATGGTTCGAGAAAGCGATAACCTACCACCAATGTGGATGCCCATTCACATATTCTTAACGAGCCTGAATGGACAAGTTTACTTGGTAGTTAAGTCTATTTTGAGGAGTCAGACCTGGGCCTAAAGAAACTCAATATCTTTCCTGTGAAGTTTTATCGAGTCCGGAAAAGTCAACTCGTGGCCTCCTTACTGTTTTTAACGAGCTCCAGGGAGAGCAAAAAGAATGCTCTAAATGCGAGGAGATGAGTGTCATAAACAGGCGAAACTAGTTCCAAGCGCAAGGAACAAACCTATGAATAATGCAAGGAAAGTGAGCAAGATAAGGACACTCGGGGAACGCCTCCTCAGGGTAAAAGGTGTCAAATTGCAAAGGCAAAATGATACAAGGCTTAGCGACGATGAGAACAAAGATGAGGGCTTATACAACGAGCTAAAAGCGTGGAAGCCGGCATCAGGCTCATAAGCGCGAGCGAGATACATGCAAATGCAATTACAACTTGAACAACAAGGCGAGGCCAGTAAACAGTTGTGACTCATTGATGCCCAGTTTTATGTCAGTTCTTTCTCATTGGACAGATGGTGTCTCAGATGGATTATATTGCATGGTTATGACTCAGCATTTTATATTGTGTTATGGTTATTATTTCTCTTATACTGATTTTTGTGACATGTATTAACTTGTGGTATCATGATCTGGCGGTCATAATTATATGGACTTGGTTGTATCTTGTACTATGTATTGATGTCCTTACTTAGACTTGGAAGTTCTTGATCTATACTCATTGGTTTTACCCTCCTTAGGGAGAATAGAGGTAGTCATTCCCACCATTGTTTTGGCTTGCTAGTGTTGGCTCCATCATTCGTTGTTTTCACCCATCCGTTACCTTTCATTTTAGTTTTCAACCCGACTGACTTCTTGACTTATGGCATGGAGGACTTTTTTCTCCGCTAGATCTTTTGTTGGACAAGCCTCCCTGTTTATATTGTGTCTCGGCTCTGAGTTGGTGACAGAACTTGCCTTTGGTAAGTTGGATTGTATGCTTAAATCATTCCGGTCGGTTGTCTCGATGTTTGGCATTGTGCAGAACTCCCCCTAGTCACTTGAGATGTTGTTGGCTAAAACTAAAAGCTCATGTATTGCTTATATTGGAAATATTGAATATGCGCCCATGGAAAATGAAAATTATAAAACTGTGTTTCTTAACATATGTAAAAAGGGCAAGAGCAATGAAATGCTAAAATACTTCTTGAAGAGTATAAGAAAAGGTCAAAAAAGGCAAGGTTAAAAATATGCTATATCCAAAAATTGCTGACCTTATTAAAATAAATATGTCCTGGATGAAAGTTGCAATTAGCTGTGTTTTTAAGCACTGGTGAAGTCCCAAAAGTGTCATATAGGCCAAAAAGGCCATCAAATAAAATGATGATCCTAATGAACTTGGATCAATCTTGATGCAGACATGATGCTTTAGTTGAATAAGCACTCTCTAAACAACTCACCCATTTGTGAGGCACTGCCATTCCTTATGTTGTTGCTTGTCTGACATTGGTTATAGTGAGTATTCCCTTTCCTTGTCCAAAGTGTCATGATGTTGAGTAGGAAGTCATCCTTTTCCTTAGCCTTGTCATTTTCATCCTTCACCCTTCACTAGCAAATTGGCTACAGCTATGAAGTGAGTATAGTCTTGAAAGTCTAAGTCTGAGTAATAATAAGTAAAGCCTTATATATGTATTGGTTGATGTACTGTCAATGAGATGAATGCTACTTGTTGTGATTGTTACTTAAATGAGTTGTAGAGCATGTCTTAACCTTTTAACACTTGCAGCGGATGGATATCGTCTGAGTTATTATTGGTGTCTGATTATTCATAGATGGTTATATTGTTTATTGGATATGATTGATGATTAGATAGAGACCTACGAGGGGTATGAGTATACACCTTAGATGGATTTGGACTCTCTGAGTCTAATGAGACAATTTATTTCCAGTTCTGGGCACTTACAGATGTGATCAGGCTCATTCTGCCTTTCTGATGCAGTTTTTCTTCACAGATTGATATTTTTGAGTAGGGAGATGTTTCAGTTGGATCTCCTAGGGCGTTGTATGGGCATAGGGGGGTGCACCCACTTGTTTGTACCATAGTACCGGCATCCCAGAGAGCTTGGTGGGCTCAGTTTGACAATGCAGGCAACCTAGGAGGCTGTTTTGGCAGGATCACGTTTCCTGAGGCAGATTAAAAAATGATTAGATGGCTATTGAAGAAATCGATTTGGGCTACTGAGGCAAGGAAATGACATGGGATGAGTCATGATGATGATAGTGATGTCCTCCACACCTTCTCCAGCAGTTGCAGCTCTTGATTGGGCCCACATCTATTTTTGGGTATTTTTATATTATTTTTTGGAGCTCTTTTGGGAGGCTCACGATTTCCTCAAGGAGGCACAAAAGTCAAAGAATTAAATTGTTATATTATTTTATTGTGCCATGGGGACACCTAGAGGGAGTTAGTCAAACACTTCTTGCACCCACCATGTGCTTTCATTTATTTCTTGTTGAGTGGGTTAGTCCACTTTGATAAATTATGGTTATATTGATCCATGTATTGTATATTCAGCTCATCTCAACCATTGATTAAAACATTTCATCTTTTAATCTTAGCCACTCATTTTGAAAGTGGTTAGGATTCGGTTATGATTGAGGTTCTCTCATTTCTATTTAAAGGAGAGAGCTTCTCATTTGTAAGGGGTCTTTGGCTCTTGGATCTGAATAATAAAAAGACTTTTTTGTGGAAATTTTCTGGATCTGCTTTGCATTTGATGTTCTCAAATGGTGATTGGAAAATCTCCATCTTCCTAGCATTGTGGAAATTCTTGTGAGATCTATATTTTTTTGCTATCATTGTTTTGTCTACAGGAGGGCGTTTTGGCTGGAGCCTTTTTGTAGGGGGACCTCAACTCGCCCGGTTTTCTTCGTCTTAGATCAGGGGTTTTTCATTAGTTTCATTGTGATCTATGATTACTTCGTTTTACTTTCTTGTAGCATTCAGTTTCTTTATCTTGTATTAGCAAATCTGATATGGTTGACGTTTGCTCATGCAGGGTAGGGGGCACATTGATGGATTGGAGCTTGCATATGCCATAGAAATCACGAGGATTTTCCAGAATTGATCAAGATAGCTAAGATCATCACTGTTAAAGACTTCTACAAGCTTTTGTAGGTAAGATCTAACAGGTAAGTCTCTTCTTTTCAGATCTTATTCCATTGTACCTTGCTTTACTTCAAACTTTTCTGAAAACTCCTAAAACACTAAAAACCCTAAAAAGCGATAAATCTGGGAATCGTCCAATCTTTGGGCAAACCATTTCTGGGTTTCATAGATCGGGCCTCCCCTTCACCAAATCAACTGCAACGCTGGTCAAACTCTTGCTGGTTTGACCTAGATCTGATTTTTTGCCAAAAAACTGCATAACCCCCCACTGAAAATTTGACCTGCTAGGGTTTTGAATTTTTCTGAATTCTGACTTCACAGACAAATAAATCGGGTCCCACACAGTCCAAATCAACCCCAACGCTATCCAAATTCTTGGCTGTTTGACCTAGATCTGAGTTTTTGACTGAAACAACCCTAGCGTCCTCACTGAAAACTGGACTTTTCTGGATTTGACTTTTTTCTGAAATCTGACAAGATAGGCTGATAGATCAGGGCTCAAGCAGTCTAGAACTCCCGCAACACTGAGCTAGTTCTTTCCGGTTTGCCCTATATCTGAAAAATTGGTTTTCAACCCCCGTAGCCCCCTCATCAAATTTTGACTTTGTCCGGGTCTGATTTTTCTGCTGATTTTCTGATTTGGTCTTGTAGATCAGGTCATCCTAACCTCATTTCTCCTTCAACGCTGAGTTATTAGCCTCCAGGTGACCCTAGAACTGCAAATCTGTCCTTCCAAGCCCTAGTGCTAGCCTTCCATTGAGCTGGTTTTTCCTGTACCTTAGCTTCTCCGGACCAACTATTTTCTGGGTTCATAGATCAAGGTGTATCCCAGGTGGGTTCACTGAAACGTTGGGTTGTTGTTGACTCCATTGCTGAATAAACATAAGGCACTGATTTCCTCGCTAGCACTAGTCCCATCCTTAAGATCTCCTCCCATTCCCTTTGCCAACACTCATTGATAACTCAAGTCAACTATCTTTCACTGAGTCTGTCTCCTTGGTACTAGATAGTCCCAACCCTGTTACAGTTACGTTTCCCAAGACAGTGGTCATCTTCATCGGTTGCTAGTACCAAAACCCTAGAGCTAGGGTTTCCATTCGCCTTGCACCTTAAGTATCCTGAAGCCCCATCTGATCTTTTTCTAGTGTCTAGGTCTGATCTCTCCTGTCAAGAGTGTTACCCCTCCAAATGCATTCTGCACTTTGAGTGCTTAAAACACTATTTGTAGGAGCAAAGCGGAAATGAGGAGCAACATAAAGTATCAAGATTTACAAGTACTTGTCTGGACAAGTTGTGTACTTATTCGGAGGATATGGTAGGGGCTGAGGCCAATGAATCTTCTTCTCCTTTACCTTCTCAAGAGTGCAACAAAAATAAAGTGGATGTTGAGTTGCCATTAGTACCAGATGTTTCTTCATCATCAGAAAAGAATGCTTTGGAAGTATTAGAAACAAGCTTTGTATTGCCATCAGATGCATGCAAAGAATTAAAAAAATGAGTCTCCAAAGGAGGTAATGGTCAGTGGATCTCAGAATACAGATATAGATCTTTTTCTCTGTCCCCAATTCATCTGAGGGAGTGGAAACTAGCATCCATGACATGACAAATTTAAGTCTCAGTTATCAAGCAAACATAAACAGTATGTGGATGAAATAAGTGGTGCTTATAGTCTGACTAGAATAAACAGTGTGGCTGACAATCCTAGTACCATGAGAAAAGACATAAGAGACAAAGAAGTCATGGTAAAACTAGACATAGATAATGTGCTGGGTTCTTCTAAGTTGAATGGAGTGGCATGTGATTTGAGAGAGAAAAAACATCCTTGACCTTGATTCAGCTCAGGAAATATGTGATAACTATAAGTCGGATCATACAATTTAGTTTGCAAATCCAAGTGCATATGCATTCTTCCAAAGGTCTACTACCTGTATGCTTGTTACAGCACAAAAGAAAGAAGCTCTTGCTGTTACATCAAACAATGATTATGAGGATGATGACTATGTGCCCTTTGCAGAAATGAAAAGATGGAAGACTAATAAGCCTTCTAGCTTTGGGGATTCCAAAACATATGATACCTCACTTGAGGATAGACTTCTTGCTGAGATAGAGCAGAGTAAAGCAAAACAGATAACTAATGTGAATTCCTGTTGTGTTTGGAAATAAGAAAACAAGGGACCCCGTTTGCAAGGGTTTGGCATTTCTTGTTTCTAGAAGCGAGGATTCTGCAAACAGATTTACAATAAAATATAATGGACAAAGTATCATCTTTGGCAAGATTGAGAAGAGTATAACTTGCAGTCTCAGTAGTCCAAGTGGTGTTACTAATCCTGATCTCATGTCACTAGCTGTTACAAATATGCATACAATGCCTAGACTAAGGATCTGAGATAAGGGAATTGACTTGGTTGAACATGTAGATTCATGTGTTTTTCAACAAGAAAAATAAAATGATTTAAAATCTTCTGTGACCTTGGAAGGGGCATGTCGCGATATTTTTGATCTTGAGAATTCTGGCCAAGAAAAGAGTTCAGAAAACAGGGTAGGTGATTTAGTAAAGCATGGTGGCCATGACACCATTCCAAATGATCAAAAGATTATCACAGGAGGCAACAAATTTCAACAATGGATCCCGCGTTTGTGTTGCCAACGGCCTCGTGTATCTCCATGTGGAAGTTTTCGAACAACACCGATCTGTATTCTTTGTGAGCTGAGATGTTGCTAAAATAACATGCCACGAGTCACTACTGGGCGGCTTAGATTGGCCACCAAATCCCACGGATTTCGTGAGTCGGGTTTCCCTTTTTTTTGGCAGAGTTTGTCTTTCTTGGAGTGGCTAATTTCTGGGTTTTGGAGGATGAAATGACGAGTCAAAGGCACACTTCACGTATTTTCATTGGCAGCCGACTGCACCGGTTAAATGTTTTCATATCTCTCCACTGACAGTGGCAGCCACCTGTGACCAGTGCATCATCCATTTGACGAATAAACTATGGTTTGACAGTCGTTTAGCGGTTCTGTTAGCTCAGTTGAACAACACCCATTTCTCCACGTGGTCTAGCACTCCACGGTTTCCCTTTAAGAGCCGATAGCACCAAATCACATAATTATTTTTAGAATTATCGTGGAGCAAATTCACCCAATTTCGCAGCCCGGTTTAAAGAGTCAATCAAGCATTTTGGCGTGGAAATCTGAGAATAGAAATCAATAGGTTTCTTTGGCAGTTACGTGGAGTTTGGGGGGATCCACTGTCCACCTTCTTGGCCCACAAATTCGGATGGAGAGAGTGCCACGACCGCAGTCTGCACAGGTCGACTCGTGGTCACCATTTCAGCTGTTGGGAGGCGTTACCTTTGTAGTTGTTTGGAATAGTTTCACCATGATGTGGAGTTCTAGAGTGTCTTAGAGCAGTTGTTCACGCAAAAATCGTAGCTTAGTTCTGGAAAATCTCGATCCTTCAGATTGAGCGTGACGCACTGAATCTTTAGTTGGTCATAAACTCGGGTATCAGATCCAGGCGTGAAGTTGGGGCCCTTTCTTCCCTGACAGCCGATGCTATGGTTTCGCTGGCACTCAGCATGAAAGTTAATTGTAATGAGCTTTTTTTTATGTTGATTGATTTCATAAGTTGCCAAAAAGACTGTTGGGTTACATGTGGCAGCACTACACTTTTCGAGGAATATTCAGCAATCCATCCATGGCAGCCGATTGCATTTAAAATGATCGGGTTCATCTCCAGCTTGGCTATATCTGCGATTATTTGAAAACTACGAAAATATAGCTTCCACTCATACATCTCTTACTTCACAGCTAAATTTACAAAATCGTAAGCGTCTATGTTTTCATTGGCTGCCATTGATCTTTGTCAGAAAGACACGTTCCAGTTTTATTAAGTGGAGTTGGTCTTTAATATGTGGGGTTTTGATCATGTATTTGAGATATTCTAGGGGAGGAAAAAGTGGATCTAAACTCATCCACTTTTTTCTCTTATATTTATTATTATTTTAGTTTTATTTCTTAAAAAAAAAGGAGTAGCCTTTTTAGGCCTATAAAGGAAGCAAGGCTTCTTCATTGTAAGGATGGAAGTTTTTGGGTTGGGAGGATTTTTTCCCTAGAGTTAATAAAGAAAAATCATGTTGAGTTTATGGATATTTTGGGCATCTTTGTCGTAGTTTTGTGCTTTCAAGAGTTGTACACCAAGCCATCATAGAGGGCTAACAATCTAGCACGTTGGGCAAGCATTTGCGGCTGCCAAGTTGCTTGTTGCCATTATGTTCTTGGAGGTCTGGGAGTAATGGAAAGTAGTCAGTTATACTTCCATTCTCCTGGCCTTTGATTATGGAACAGACCATCCTGATCTCCCTTCTGCAAAACGCAAAGCCTTTCTGAGTCCCCTTCTGACTCTATTCACCCTTCTGATACTGGCACTGGCCTTTCCCTCGAGGACTGATCCTCCCTTCCCTTCTTGCCCATCAACCCGACTCATTTTACCTTTTTGCTACCCATGTTTCTCTAAGGCAGCCTCTTTAGATCACCCTGCCCTTAGCTACACCTGCCTTAGTGATCCTAACTTAGGGAAACCCCCCTAGAGCTAGAGAAGAGCCAGCCTGAAGCGAGGAGAGAGAACGTGGTGACATTGGCCTCTCTCTCGAGAGGTTGTCGTCGGGTCGGCGCGCCCGCGGTTTGGGCTTTCAGCACTCGTGTGCCAGTTTCGGGCGACAACAGGGAGCAGATCTGGGTCTCCCCCATTGTTATCTTGGACTAGGATAACATAAAGTGAAGGCTTCCTTGATTGGCGTGACAACCATCCATTTGGGAGTCTAGGCAGTCGTGGTTCCACCCCTTAGTTGCTTGCCCCTCTACCATCCATCCTGGATCCACCTCACACAGGAAACTACAAGGTGGGTGATAACAAGTCACTTTTATTCCATCAAACAGATAAGAGTTACAAATTGGGTAGAGTTTCATTGCAAATTCTCCATCTGCAAATGGGAACAAGAGACACGCTTTTATACAAAAAGAGAGAAGCTAAAACCCTAAATCAGACTGAAGCTCTGGCAATTGATTCGGAGTTGAATTGTTGTCTGACTGAGTTGTAACTGAGTTGCAGAGTAATGAGGCGGGGTGAGGTGGCCTCAATCCTTTTCGGTCTTATCCATCGGCCAACCACAAGCATCCACAAGACTTAATTCTCCCACATGAGGAAGAGAGGCCTAAATCTTGAGGGAGAGTTAACTATTGCACACTGATGCAGACTCAAAACTGATTGTTGATGATTGGAATCTCCTTCGATAAGCTGTGTCGAGCTAATTAGCCCTTTATTAAATTCAATTTGGCATTTTTTGGAGATATTTTGATTTTTTCCATTTAATAAAATAATGATTATTTTAATTAAATATTCCTCATTTATTAATTTTGAGGAAATATTTAACTGAGAGAAAAATAACCATCCAAACTTAGGATAAGTGTGTCTAGGGGGTAAATGAGTGTTTTGGCTTAGAAAACAAGTGTTTATTTGCCAAAAACCACCCCCGGATCACTTAGTTATTACTGTTGAAACATTGTAACTTCGAAGAATATTCTATATGTATTTTTTGTGGTCCCTGATGTTCCTACCGAGAGAATCACTTGTATTTCTTTATACCCCAATGTTTCTAATCGAGAGAACTAATAAGAGTCATGAGGAAGTTCCCTTCATTGTAAGTCGGGTCATTAGTACCCTAGTTGTGGTTACTCGAGCCTACAAGATTAAATTAGGATTACTTGAGCCTACATAACTGAATTAATTATTAAGTGAACGAAAGAATATAAATAGAGGTGAGATGCTTCTCATTTGGGACACACACACTCACTTGTGTAGCGCATAAGAGAGAGAGAGAAAGAGTTGTGGCTGGAGAAGAAGGAGGATCAGTCTTTTGGGTTTTACTTTTTATCTTTTGGGGGCATCTATATTGAGGAAGATTTTGTTGGGTTTTTCCCTTTAGGAATTTCCCAGGATAAATCTGTGTTGTTCTTCTGATACTGTTTCTTTCAGTGATCCTGTTTATATGCTTTTGTTATGAAATTGAAATTAAATGCCGATGATCTAGCTTAGCATATGGAATTTTAAAATGGTATCAGAGCTATCCTGATTAGGACAACTTTCACAAGGTGAAAAAACCCTCTCACTCTCCTCGGAATAAATTAGGGTTTCGGGAAAATTTTTGATTTTCGGAAAACTGCTTGCATAGAAAGTTGCGCCCTCCCGGAGCGTATCTATTGAGCCCGGAATCAAGGTTTTTGGGTGAGTGAGTCTCTTGGAAAGTCAAACCCTAGTTTGACATTTGTACCAGAAAACTGCAGCACCAGAAAACAGCTGGAAGCTGCAGAGCTGAATCTCACAAGTCTGATTTGGAAGGTGAAGACTTGAGATCTCCAGAAACCAAGCACACTAGTCAACTCACTGTTGACTAAATTGTCATTGATGCCAACAGGTGTGTATTAATGTGTCTTGGTGCCCCTTGAGGAGCCTCTGTGGGTTGAGTAATCGTCAGCGTCAAAGGAGACCTTTTGACTTTGTCCAAGCCCAAGTCTGAAGCCCTTGGAGTCCTTGGGACATTGCCAAAAGCCCTGTAGAGTGTTCAAGTAACCCTAAGTGGGTCGAAAAAGTTGCAAGTGTCCAAATAACCCCTTCAGTGGCCTTTTGTGTGCTTTTAAGTTCTTAGTACCCTAGGAGGAGTCCCTAAACCCATAATCTTTTAAACACTTTAAACTTTTTAAAGACTTACATTTGAATACTTTAATAATTGAAATATTAAAAGTTTTAATAAATAAAAATCAAAATGGTTTAATAAATAATTTTTTTTTAACCACATAAATAATTTTTTTATTATTAAAATGTTTTAAAAAAAAACCATAACTTATTAAAACATGGAAAGATGACATTCCTTTTTAAAAAAAACATGGAAAGATGTATTTTAAAAAAAAATAAAAAAAAAATAATAAATTATGACAATTAAAAATGACCCCGTAATCTTTGTAATTTAATTAAAACAAAAAAAAAAACCTTTAAGTCATCTGCCCACTCTCTTCCGAATCATATATAAATATACCTTCTAACCAAAAAAAAAGAAAATAGAAAAAGGTGTTAATCGTTGCCGAGTTATAGTTTGTGGACTGAGGCAATCTCGTCCGAGGAAATTCGTGGACTATATTGCAGCAGAGAATTAATTTTTAAAAACTGTCTTTTATCCAAAATGCTGAGGTGCTGTGCGATGGACTGAAGCCGTGTTTTATTTTTTGGAGACAATCTTTCAGAGCAAGAGCCTCGAGCTATGTTGCAGCAGAGAATTATTTTCTGTCTTCCTATCTGTTTTGAGCCGGATTCTCGTGGGTTCAGTTAGCAGCAAAAGAATAAAGAGCAGACTCGAATTTTAGCAGAGTTTATTGCAGACCCAAACTTTACAGACAGTAATTTGGTTTTTGTGTTGATTGCTGATTGAAGTAAACAGTTCGTAGGAGCAGAAAAGAGAACTCGTGGAGCAGAACAGGCAATCCTACACCCACGTTTTTCACAGTTTTTTTTTGCAGTGCTCAAGTCTAAGGTTTGACTCAAGGTCTTCTACAATATGTACACAGTCCATTTTCTTGTATCATCACCTACAGCAAAGGTATGTTGACATGTACAGTAAGTGTGTGTTAGTAAAGTGAGCAAAGGTCTGTATAGTAGATTGTATATTGGAGTGTATAGTGTATGTACAAGTTGAAATATACAGTATGAGTGTAGTTTGAGTATACAGGAAGTGTACATCATGTACAGGAGTATGTAAATACAAGTGTGTACAGGGGCATGTAAATTATAGTGTAAGATACATTATAAATTTACAGCAGCATGTAATGTATAATGCATAAGAGTACAGTGTAGTGTGAATATATGCCACAGAGGAATGTGATTGCAGTGGTGTGAAATGGTAGAGTGTATGTATAGTAAAAGTCTACAAGAGAATGCATATTCAGTATTGAGTGGATGTACAGTTTATGAGTCAAAGGTGTGAACAGTATTGTGTTTATATGAGTGTACAATGAAATGTACTAGTGAATATATACAGGAATGAGTAAACTGTGTGTGTACTAGTGTGTGAGCAGCATGTGCAAACACAGTGAATGTGGTGTGTGTTTGTTTTTGTGATGATGAACTCTCTACTATGCTCAGTCTGCTATGCACTCTGATTTGATGATACATGCTTTGATAATGATGACATGATGCATGCTATGGTGTGGTGACATTCTTCTATGCACCATGATGTGTACTTCTTACATACACATTACATGTTATTGATGATGGTGGGTATTTGATGATGATGATAGTACATACCCTATGACTTTGATGTATAACCTATGATGATGTTCAGCAATAGCAAAGTAGAGATACTTCAGTGATTGTGAATGACAGTGAACGGTGTGCACTAGCAGATTCAGAGATTGGTACATGACAGATCTACAGGTTATGCAGTGTGGTACAGAGTGTGTCAGCATCAGTGATAAGGCTGACTTGGCAGTAAACAGTGAACAGAGGTTATCAGCAGCAAGAAGTTCTTTACATAGAACAGATCTACCGAAGGGACAAGCAAGTAACCAGCAGTATTGATGAGCAGCTTGATCAGCATGACCGTGATGACATGAGCAGAAAAATGATGTGACAGTATTGACTACAGAGAAGATTTGACAGTGATCAGAGTACAGATGATATCAGCAGAGAGTATAGGGTTTTGTATTTGACAGGTCCACAGGTTCGGCAATATTCTTCTTCTCAGGGTGGCAGGACGGGGCAAGGAAAGGAGGTCGTAGCCTCCTTCCGGTAGAAGCCGGAAAACTAGGGAGTGGTAGCTTCCTTCAGGTCGCAGCCTGTAAAACAGGGGGTCGTAGCCTCCTTTCAGTTGAAACTGAAAAATTGAAGTCTATATAATAAGATAGTTGTTCTTTTCATCCAGTTATTTCTGGACAACTATTATTAAAAAGGCTTCCACGTTAAAAACTGTTGTGTACTGTGCATCTTGTTGTCTTTATACATACTGATGATGTGCTGTGATTGGTGATCAGCGACCTGCTTTTGATTAAAATTTTTTATTGTACAAATACTGATTCACCCCCCTCTCAGTATTTCAACACTCACCTCAGTCAAGCACATCTCTTGGTAAGTTTCGTTTCTCATTCCACAGAATTTCAAATTTTTATGATTTTCTGACAAGATTGTCCCAAACACTAAGCTTGAGGACAAGCTAGAAGGCATAGAGAATTTTCGAGCATGGAAATACAGGATTGGGTCTCATTCTCCAAGAGAATGATCTTGATAAGTATATCAAGGAGGAAGTTGCAGAAGCTGAAGCTAAGGAGAAGCACAAGAAGGATATGATTAGGGCACAAAGGATTATTGCTGACTCTATCAAGGATCACTTGATCCCTCAAGTGTAATCCAAGAAGACTCCAAAAGAAATGTATGATGACCTATCCGGAATGTATGAGGGTAGAAACATCAAGTTCAATAGAAAGATGAATCTAAGAGCTCAACTGAAGAGCACCAAGATGAGTCATGGAGAATCCATCCAAGACTACTTCACAAGGGTTTCTCAAATCAAAGAACAACTAGAAGCCATTGGAGACAAACTTGATGAAGATGAGATGGTTGTGACTGCTCTCAATGGTCTCACTAGACCCTGGGAGTCATTCATCTAGATGATGTGTGCCAGGAAGGAAAGCATGAAGTTTGATGTGGTATGGGAAGACTGCATTCAAGAGCAGACTAGAGTGGCAAATAGAGAAGCATTACTAAAGGAGGATGATCAAGCCCTAGCCACTCATACCAAGAGAAGAAGAAATCAACCCAACTTCAAGAAGGGAAACAAGAGGGAGTATCAACCTCCCAGGAAGTTCCTGAAGACAAGAGAAAGTCTCCCCGATAGGGACTACTCCGGCTTTCAATGTTTTCATTGTGATAAGATAGGACACATTGCCAGAAATTGTCTTATGACACATTACCAGAAATTGTCTTATGACGAAACAAGAATATAAGAAGAAGATCAACAACAACAAAAGACATCATGCTCATCTAGCTGAAGATGAGGATGAAGAAGAAGAGGAGGAAAGACCTCCAAGAACGCAAGCAAGAGAAGAAGATGCAGAAGAGTATGTATTATTCTTTGCACTCTCTGGGTCTGTAACACCTGGAGAAGACACTTGTCTTATTTATAGTGGTGCTTCAAAGCACATGACGGGACAAAAGAAAACTCTATCCAAACTTGAAGAAAAGAGCTCTCCTCAGAAAGTATCCCTAGGAGATGACTATCAATATTCGATCAAAGGAGTTGGTCAAGCAAGCTACAAGCTTGATTCAGGAAATCCCCTAAAGGTGAAGGAAGTATTGTATGTACTAGGTCTAGAGAAGAATCTACTTTCTATCTCAGCCTTAAATAAGAAAGGATTCAGAGTTGCTTTCATAGATGGCCAAGTACTCATGTGGCCCAAAGGAAAGAAAATTGAAGATGCAGTTGTTATTAGTGAAGAAGGAGGCCTGTATAAACTCAAGGGGCACTCAGAAACAACCTTTGTTCATGAGCCCACTGATCCTAGTGAACTATGGCATAGAAGGCTTGCTCACATCAATTACAAAGCACTACCTCATGTGAACAAAGTAGTGACGGGATTACCAAACATGAAGGCATTTGCAAAGGATGTGCGAAAGGAAAGAATATCAAGAATCCATTTCCAAAGAGCGAAACAAAAACAAAAGGTACGTTAGAATTGATTCATTCAGATGTGTGTGGCCCAATGTCCTCCACTTCTTTAAGTGGTTTTGAATATTACATTACATTTATTGATGATTATTCAAGAAAGACATGGATATATTTCTTGAAAGCAAAGAGCGAAGTGTTTGAGAAGTTCAAGGAATTCAAATCCTTGATAGAGAATCTCTCAGACAAAAGGATCAAGACACTCCGATCAGACAATGGCGGAGAATACACTTCAAAGAGTTTGAAGCCTTTTGCAAAGATGTTGGAATCAAGAGGGAACTAACTACTCCCTACAATCCTCAACAAAATGGCGTTGTAGAAAGAAAGAACAGGACTATCATGGAAGCAGTGAAGACAATGATATATGATCAAGATCTTCCAATGCATCTATCAGCTAGAACTACTGTATATGTACAAAATAGAATATCTCACAGTGCTCTTGGATTCAAGTCTCCAGAAGAGATATTCACGGGAAAGAAGCCTGTGGTAAGTCACCTCAAAATATTTGGTTGTCCAGTTTACGTTCATATACCGAAAGAGAAAAGAACCAAGTTGGATCCTTCCGGAAAGAAGGAGATATTTGTTGGATATTGTGAAGTATCCAAGGCATTCAGAATTTCCATTCCTGGATTCCATCACATGGAAATCAGTCGAGATGTGACATTCGATGAAGAAGCAGCCCTCAAGAGATCCAAGAAGTGCCAACATGAAGAAGTGTATGAGGAAGAGGCACCTCCCAGAAATGAAGAAACTACATGTCTCCCTGAAGATGAAACTCCTGAAGAGCATGACATGACAGAACCACAAGAACCTCCTACGATGGAGATGTCACGGAAGAGAAAACTTGCTTGGGAAAGAGAGATCATACAAGAAGCAGAAAGATATGAAGCTCTTGAAGGCTCCACAATGGTAAGTAAGAAGCCTAAAACTTTCTCCAACTATGTCGCCTTGATGTGTGATCTTGTAGATAAAGAACCTACAAACTATGAGGAAGGGGTACAAAAGAAAGAATGGGTAGAAGCAATGACTGAAGAATACCAGTCAATAATGAAGATTGATGTATGGGATATAGTTTCCAAACCAGAAGGAAAGAGTGTAGTATCCTCCAAACGGATGTACAAGATAAAACATGCAGCTGACGAAAGTATCGAGAAGTATAAAGCAATATTTGTGGCCAGAGGTTTCTCTCAGAAAGAGGGAATTGATTATGAAGAGACTTTTGCACCTGTAGCACGGTATACTTCAACTATATCTATCATGGCACTTGCATCCATGATGAAGTGGGACTTACACCAGATGGATGTGAAGACAGCCTTCCTGAATGGTGTGATTGAAGAAGAAGTATACATAGAACAACCACAAGGATTTGAAGTTGAAGACAGACGTACTCACATATGCAAGTTGAAGAAGGCCCTGTATGGCCTGAAGCAAGCTCCCCGAGCTTGGTATGGAAGGATAGATAGTATCTTGACAAGCATGGGCTTTTCCAAGAGTAAAGTCGATCCTAACCTTTACCTCAAGGTTATAGAAGATGAACCTATCATACTATTACTATATGTGGATGCTTTATTTCTGACAGGGAATGAGAAACAAATTGTGGAAAGCAAAAAGAAACTCGCCGAAGAATTTGAGATGAAAGACCTTGGGTTAATGCATTACTTCCTAGGTCTGGAAGTATGGCAAAGTTCAGAAGGAATCTTTTTCAACCAGGGAAAGTATGCTGTAGAGATATTGAAAAGATTCAATATGTTGGAATGCAAAGCCATGGCCACACCCATGGATTCCAACCAGAAGTTGTTAACTAATGACTCATCAGAGTTAGTGGATGTGACTCAATACAGACAGATTATTGGGTCATTGATGTATCTAACAAATACTAGACCAGACATTTGTTTTGTTGTGAACACCTTGAGTTAGTATCTAGTTCAACCTAGATGTGTTCACCTAATAGCTGCAAAACATGTAATGAGATATCTGAAAGGGACTATAGACTTTGGTCTATACCAATGTTACAAACATTGCTGATATATCGGCAACATCGCTATATATCGCGATGTCAACTCACTGGCGATATATGGGCAATATATCGCCCCGATATTTTCCCCGATTTTTTGGCGATTTTTTCCCGATTTGATCGCGATATTTGCCGATTTTTTCTAATATATAGCGATATTTGCCGATTTTATCGCGATATTTGCTGATTTTATGGTGATATTTGGCGATTTTTTCGAATATATAGTAATTTTCTGAATTTTTGTATTTTTTATTTTGCTGATATATTGCCGATGTTTGCTGACATTTTCGCCGATAAATTCGATAATTTCTTTTTGGACCCTCGGCGATATATTCGCTGACACGATATTTGTAACATTGGTCTATACTATGATGGAAGCCATGAGTACAGATTGTATGGCTATACGGATGCAAATTGGGCTGGAAGTGTATCAGATAAGAAAAGCACATCAGGTGGATGTTATAGTCTGGGATCTTCTATGATTTCATGGTTTAGCAGGAAACAGTCCAGTGTTGCTCTTAGCATGGCTGAAGCAGAATATATAGCGACTTGCTCTGCTAGTTGTGAAGCCATATGGCTTCGGAAGCTGATGTCAAGTTTATTCAACCCGGAATTGGATACTACCGTGATTCTATGTGATAACCAAAGTTGTATAAAGATGACGAAGAACCCAGTGTTCCACGATAGATCGAAGCACATAGAAATCCGTTATTTTTACATTCGAGATATGATACAGAAGGGAGCCATAAAGCTCTAGTATGTAAGCACTAATGAACAAGTTGCTGATGTGTTGACGAAGCCTCTGTCTCGAGTAAAGTTTGAACACTTTCGTGACAAGCTTCATGTTGTTCGAAAAGACCTTCCTCGAAAGGGGGAGCAGTGATGTTGCAGTGGGATTGTATCATCCCTGGATACCTGTCCTAAAGTGACCCGATGACCTCGGTCCTCGAGAATGAAGAGGGATTGTATCATCCCGGGACATCTGTCCAGAATGGATCCGGTGACTTCAGTCCTCGAGAATGTAGTAGGATTGTATCATCCTTGAACTTTTGTTCAGAATGGATCCGGTGACTTTGGTCCTTGAGAATGTGGTAGGATTGTATCATCCGTGAACTTTTGTTTAGAATGGATCCGGTAACTTCGGTACTCGAGAATGTGGTAGGATTGTATCATCCGTGAACTTTTGCTTAAAATGGATCTAGTGACTTCAGTCCTCTAGAATGTGGTAGGATTGTATCATTCGTGAACTTTTGTTCAGAATGGATTCGGTGACTTCGATACTCGATAATGTGGTAGGATTGTATCATCCGTGAACTTTTGTTCCTAATGGATCCAGTGACTTCGATTCTCGAGAATGTGGTAGCATTGTATCATTCGTGAACTTTTGTTCAGAATGGATCCGGTGACTTCGGTACTCGAGAACGTGGTAGGATTGCATCATCCTTGGACTTAGTCCGAAGGTGATAGGGAATGATTATCCCGTAATTGAATCCGGTGACTTCGGTTGTCGAGAATGTGGTGGGATTGCATCATCCATGGACTTTAAGTCCAAAAGAGATCCGAAGACTTTTGTCTTCATACTATGGATTGCAGGTTGTTGCTGATGATGATGATGTTCCTGATTGAAAGATCAGAATGTGATGATGTTGATGTTCCTGATCGAAAGATCAGAGTGTGATGATGATGATGATGCTGATCGAAAGATCAGAATGTGATCATGATGATGTTCCTGATCGAAAAATCAGAGTGTGATGATGATGATGATGCTGATTGAAAGTTCAGAGTATGATGATGATGATGTTGCTGATCGAAAGATGATGTTGATCGAAAGGTCAAAGTGCTGATGGTGATGTTGTTCGAAAGATGATGTTGCTGATCGAAAGGTCATAGTACTGATGATGATGTTGTCGATCGAGCGGTCAAAGTGTTGATGCTGTTGAAGATTGAAGATGAAGACTATATGATGTTGAAAAGCTTCCAATGATTTATAGATGTGTCACCCTGATGATGTTGATGATGTCCTCTCTCTCCTACTGTTGTTGTTGTTGATGTTGCTGTAGAATACCCTTCTCGTTAAGGGGGAGTGTTGAAATATTGTAACATCGAAGAATATTCTATATGTATTTTTTGTGGTCCTTGATGTTCCTACTAGGAGAATCACTTGTATTTCTTTATACCCGATGTTTCTAATCGGGAGAACTAAAAAGACTCATGAGGAAGTCCCCTTCGTTGTAAGTCGGGTCATTAATACCTCAGTTGTGGCTACTCGAGCCTACAAGATTAAATTAGGATTACTCGATCCTACATAACTGAATTAATTATTAAGTGAACGAAAGAAAATAAATAGAGGTGTGGTGCTTTTCTTTTGAGACACACACACTCACTTGTGTAGCGCATAAGAGAGAGAGAGAAAGAGCTATGGCTGGAGAGGAAGGAGGATCGGTCTTTTGGGTTTTACCTTTTATCTTTTTGGGGCATCTATATTGAGGAAGCCTTTGCTGGGTTTTTCCCTTTAGGGTTTTCCCAGGATAAATCTATGTTGTTCTTGTGATACTGTTTCTTTCAGTGATCCTGTTTATATGCTTTTGTTATGAAATTGAAATTAAATGCTGATGATCTAGCTTAGCATATGGAATTTTAACAATTACAATTTGAAAATTTTCAATTAAACCATAGTAAAAATGGTTTAATTAATTGAAAATTTAATTATTTCTCTATAGTCAAAAAATAAAAAATAAAAAACTTCTACGCGTCCGGCAAATTTTTTTTCGGACAATGTTTTAATGTATCCTGGGACTTAGGAAATGACCACAGTACGTACAAATAGTGTCTAGTAGGTTCACATTCATTAGTTGGACTCTAATAACCCCCCAAGGCCCAAATTTCAAAATTGGGCATTCCAGCTTTGGAGGAAGCGGGAGAAAAAATGATTGATTATACTCGGCTAAAGGCAAAGAATAATCGACAAGGGAAAAAACTCCCTGGAATACCTTAGTTGATAGTTAGGTCTCAGGAGACCGAGCCACTCAAAACCCCTACTAGCAGACTTGATTACAATAACCCCATGGGGCATGGTCATTTTAAGAAAAAATAAAAATGGCTAGCCAAAATTGGCTAACTGAAGCACACTGCACTTCTGAACCCTGGAGATGAACATTCATCATGCTCAATAACTGGCGGCTCAACAGAAATCCACTAAGTGCAGAATTAGTGGATAACACTGGCTCCAACTGCAGGACGTGTGCTCAATTTAATCTCTTATGCAAGGAGAGCATACAAGAACAGTAGAATCTTCGGTTTCTATATCCTGTAAAAACATCTGAACTTTACAAGAAAACCTCAGTAGCACAAGTTTTATGAAAAAGAGCCAATGATCCAAAAGTTGCTTTATTCAAAGGAATGACAAAACTTAACTAAAAATTTATTTATTCCTAAGTACAGAAAGAAAATGCTAAAAGTAAATGCTCAATTTAAGGAGCCTATTTTCCTACTCTAAAGCATGATATCAAAAAGGTTAGGTGTAATAAAAAATCCAATGTAGCCACCTAAGCATTTTATTAATATAAAAAGGTTTTTCCTTGTCTTTGGTTACCAGCCAAAGCAAGAATATTTTATTCAAAAAATGCAAACCTGCGTGATGATCCAGAAAAGGAGGGTTGGGTGGGAAATCATGAATAATGTCGTCAAACTTATTCCCAAACTGGTAGGTACTCGTGCAAGCTGCCTTTATCCAAGATTGGATAGGACTGATGTCCAAATCTATATGATGAGGTAGATCATCATACTCATCAAAAGGGCTTATCCGTCGATGACTCTGTGTGTAAGCCCCAAACTGCTCCAAATCATAAGGAACATCTCTGTGAAGATTGTGACTGAGGAAAAACTTCAGCTAGTTGCACCCCATCTGATTCTTTATTGCATTGCTTCTCCAAGTCCTTATTACAGACACTCAAATACAACTTTGACTGGTCATATGAAAACCCTGATTGCTCTTCTTTACAACTTTCATAAGTCTCAGAATAAACACTCCCCTTGTTAGATGCATCATAGATTGGACTTCCACAAATTTCTAAACAAACACTCCCCTCGCTAGACATATCATAGATGGGATTCTAAAAAAGATCATCCCCATCTATGTCAGATATGACAGAGTGTTCATCACTGGTACTAAGTCCCTGGTTATCTTCATCCTCCTTATGATTGTAACATTCCTCTTCAAAAAGATGGGTTTCAAAGATATCATAAGGGTCCCAACTTTTGAAATATTTGTCATCAGGTGGAGAGCACGGAGGATTGTCATCACACAAAACTTCAAAGATTGGATCTTCTAGTAAAGACTTGTAGTCATTATCCATGTCAATTGTAAGGGACTCTTCATCACTTGTATCATGCTCCTGACTGTACTCTCTTGCTTGAATCCAGGTTTCTGTGGTGACAGGATAGAGTTGTCCTACTGTGTTGACGTACTCAGGCTCGCTTGATGATGCTTTAAGACCACAACCCTTTGGAAAACCATTCTCCTGAACATAGCATGCATAATGGGAAGAAGATTCCTCATGTAAGTCTTCACATGCCCTACAAAATGGTGTGTAAGGTTCAACCATGTCAATAGCCTCTAATTGATGAGGAGGCCTTTGTTCATGGTTGGGTGCTTTTCTTTGCCAATTAGTTTTTGGAGGGAATGTTCTTGGGGAAGGTTGTGACTGTGCTCTTTCCATATTGATAAATTTGTTTTGCATTTCTTTCATTTGGGCTAGATGCTTGTCTTCCATTCTTTCAATTCTTTCATTCATTTCCATCATTTGTTTTTTGTAGGAATCCTCTTCTTTATGCTGATTTGACTTTAAAGGAGTTGAGGACCTTGAATAACCAGGAAAGTTGGATTCACCTGAAGACTGCATATTTTTGTCTATTTTGACTGCTATTTCTTGTGCTTCTAGAAGAGTAGTGGGTTCTTTATCCCTGATTGGATATTGCATCTCCCCACTAAGTGCTTCAATGTAATAAACCGAGATAGATGGTGCAGGTGGTTTGTAAGTGGTAGGAATGACATTTGATAGTTCTGTGAATCTCTGGTTAAACTCATCCATAGTCTCGTTCTTCTTCTTCTTTATGTTTGTCAAAGAAGCCAGTTGATGCCTAGGCTCCTTCTTTTCACCAAACTTGTTAGTGAAGGTAGTTTTGAAGGTTGCGAGTGTAGCAAAGGAGTTTCCTGGTAAATTGTTGTACCAATCACCAGCCTTTCCATCCAAGGAAAGAGCAAAGAGTTTCATATAAACATCATCATGTTGATGTGCGGGATCACTGATAAAAGCATTGACACATCTGGAGAAACTTCTGAGATGCATGGTTGAAATGATGGCGTCAGTGCCAGTGAACATAGGGAGCTTCTCTACAGCTTTGTTTAGAAGACGATGGGGTTGACCTGCTATTTGAGAGAAGTCGAGTTAAGTAAAGTACTCACCCATTATGTCAGAAAAACAATTTTGATTATTATTTTCTTCAAACAAACTACGGATGTCTAAAACAGACTCAGATCCAAGATTCTCAAGGATCCTACGAGAAACTAACTTATTCATTCTCCTCCTATAATCCTGTTCAGGTTCAGGGATGAAATTGAGTAAGCCTTCATAGTTTCTTCTATTTGAATACCTTGGTAAATTATTTGACAGTGGACTTTCCAAATGGATTGAAGTCTAATTTTAGAGAGTTGATTTGACTAAAATCTATAAAAAAAGATAGAAAACTAAGAAAAATCTAAGGTTAAAGTCGTCTAAGAACAAAAAGATTTGTCCCCAGCAACGGTGCCAGAGATGTTGTCTGCCGAATGCACATCCTTAGCAAAAATCTTTTGGACGACTGTTTCCCAAGTGGGAAAGGTGTGGCCTTGGGGGAAAGCAAAGAGCCAGGTGTTGTCACCAAATCCCAGCTCCTCTGTTTAGGCTAACTCCTAACGAAGTCAAGGGGGGTAGTCCCTAAAAAAGAGTTGTCTAAGGCTCTTGTTGTTAAATGTTTTTGGATGAAAGATGTGAATTAGTGTTGTTTAGGAGTTTTTCCGAGATACACAATAATCAATTAAGCAATCCAAGTTGTTGTTTGCAAAACACAATATAAGCAGCATAAGACGACTGGATTTAAAACATCCACAACATGAATAACTTAGAATAAAAAGGACAAATGGTCCAAATCAGATAATGCAAAGAATTCGAAGACCAATGCCAAAAATGGAGTCAAATAGTGTTAGGAATGCTGAAATACAAGTCTTGAAGATGTTCGTGAGATCGTTTTGCAATGATCTTGGTAAATTTTATTGTGTATTTTTATGATGATCTTGATTATTAAGGCGAGGGGAATTTCCAACCGATACGCGAGGTATTGGAAATCTAATCGGAAATATTCTAAGTGGCTCCATTCAAGGACATGTTGTTCAATAACTAACCAGCCACTGCAAACGAGGAGGGCTACCCAACGCTCCCAGTAAGAATTTGCCCACTTATAATATTGTGTTCAACGTTGGTTTGTTGGTTATGGGGTGGTAAATTTTATTATGATTGCAAATGGAATTAGATCTATGAATTAAATCGTTAAAGTGCTTCTGGGTATCTCGACTGGGTAGAGCATACACACTATAAAAATAGTAGATTCCAATTTTATGGGAGATGGTGAGTTGAAAATTTTATTATCACACAAAAAATTCTCCGATAGATAGTGCTCTTGATCCACCTTATGGTGAGATTCAAGAGTCTTATCTAATCTACAATGAGAATGCAATGCAACAATGCTCTCCGATAGAGAGTGCTCTTGACTCGTCTTATGACAAGTTCAAGAGACTTTATGTTCTTTTTATGATTTGATAATTGAAGAGCAAGATACACATGAAATATATAACATGCAAGTAAAGGAGCCTTAATCTAGCAATTAGTAAAAACTGAAAACTAAGACTAATAAGAAATCTAAGCTAAGCAAAGATTAAAAAACACACAAGACACACTTCCCCCAAATAGGGGAAGTAGGAAAAATGTGGGATGCTTGACCCCACTAGCCTTCTTTATTAATGAGTTACAATGCTTGGGAATTTAACCCTTTGAAAAGAACTTGAAAAATAAAGAAATGAATAAGCCTTAATGGCTTTTACAAAGGATGTTTTTTGTTTGTGCTTGTCTTCTTAGTTATTGAGCCTTTTCTTCATTCCTTACAAGTCTTTGGACTTGTCTTCGGTTGTCCTCTTCTTTAGCACCTACACAAAAAGGACAACACTCATGCACCCATTATTTATTAATAAACCAAATTAATCTAGATGCAAAAATGAAATTAATCTAAGTGCAAAACAAATCTTTTTAAATGCAATTTTTGAGTCTTTTTCGAAATAAAACTAAGTGCAAAAAGTAAAGAAGTAAGAGGAGAAAAAGAGGAAGGAAAAATGGAGCAAAGAAGTGGAGCAAAAGCAAGCTGAGAGAAGATGTAAAAAGCAAAGATAGGCAGCAAAAAATGTGAAAAAGTGGGAAGCCAACAAAGAGAAAGGGCTGCAAAAAGGAAAAGAAAGAAGGCCGAAAAAGTGGAAAAAAGAGTGAAAAAGTGGGCAGCCAAACAGTAAAACAGAGGGTTGCAAAAGTAAGGAAGAAGGGCTGAAACAAATGAAGAAATGGGGCATCCAACAAAGGAGTAAAGTGGCCGCAAAAAATGAAGAAAAGACAGCAGCGAGAAGGTAGGAAAAAGAGCTAAAAAGATGTAAAACAAAGAGAGAAAAAAGAGGTAAAACAAAGAGAGAAAGTAAGGAAGAAATGGGCAGTGAACAAGAGAGAAAGAAGAAGCAAAAAGATCAAACAGTGAGGAAGGAAAAAGGCATCGAAAACAAGAGAGAAGAGGGTAGATCTCATAACTAGAGAAGATTTTTAAATTTTGATTATGTGAAGGATTAGAAGAGAGCCTCTTTTAGACATGTTTCTTGAGTTGGATGTGAACGCCTCGTAGATCCTGCACGGTGAAAATGTTAGATTAAAAACTCCTGCCTTGTGAAGAAATGGTTGAACTTCAACCACTTATCCACCTTCGGTGACCCTTGAAACACAACTCTCAGAAAACAACAAACAAGATCAAGTGCTAGAATGCTCAATCAAATAAACATCTGAAAAACAATGGTATAAATGACTACTTCTTGTTCAATTCAGATACTCAATAGATCTTGCATTGATAACCAACTTAAAACATTAAATGGCTACCCTATTGTGCTAGATTGATAGCCCTCCTAAGCTAACAATGATGTAATGTCCCCCTCTAATTAAGCATCCAAAAACACCCACTAACCTACTTAATTCCCATAGGTTTGAGCGGGTACTGCATGAGAGGGAATTGACTGAGGGCATTTGATTGTTAGAGCAGAACAGGACATTCCTTCAGTGTCAATTCATCGGTCGAATAAAAGAAGCCTTGCTTCTTTAGGCTTAAAAGTCAACAGCAAAATAGAATTGCATGCATGCAAAGCGGAAACCCTAAAAGTGACATGCAAACCCTAAAAGTACATGAGACTCTATTTAAGAGGGTTATGAGACCAAAGAATATATCTATTGTTATTGTTGATTGATTTTGGAGTTTCAAGCAGCAACATAGCGTGCAGCCGCGGCAGTTGGGGTTGGAGATGGTGTCTTTAGCTAGCAAGGGTTCGACATTGGGATATCTGCCCTAGTCTCTTATTAGGATAGATCATCCAAGTTTATCCATTGCATTCATCATATACTACAGTATTCGGAGATCCAGCACATTCCGAAGGGTTATTAGCAGATCAACGTTTTGCAGCCAGAAGTAGCAAGGGGAACACAGAAGGATTTGCGGGGACCAAAAAACCCAGTCTTTCCTCCACATGTCGGCTTCCTCTTTCTCAGCAGGCCTATCCTACAGTATGTAGTGATTATCAACCATCAATTTTCTCACCTGGAGCAGCTATCAGCCAAACAAATCAGTTGGGGGCATGAGCATCAGAATCGCCAATCAATTCTCTATGGCACTTAGAGGCAGCCAAACCTGCGCATGTGCCAGTCCATCTCTTTGACATCAGCAGACGGACAAGCTTAGAAAGTTTCAGCTCGAACGGACCTCTCCTCCTACAAAAACGTCACCTTCAGTCTGGAGGGTGCTTACGGTATTGCGGGGCGGTAACAATAGAGGAAAATAGCATTATTAGACCACCCATCTGAATCCTTATGCATGCAGCTATCTCTGGAGTCATTATCAACTGGAATATCAGTGGTAAGTGTTAATTTCTCTCTGCAAAACCCTAACCCTGATTCAGCTATATTTTAGGGCATTTTTGCATGGTGAGTTTGCATGCACAGTTATTTTGCAAATTTGTATGAGATTGAGAGTGCGAGTCAGCACTATCATAGAACATTAGAGAATATCAGTATTTGGGATATTACAGTGGTATTAGAGCATGTTCCTTGCCAGCTGTGGGCTTGAACATGAGAAGTAGATGAATATGGAAGAGGACACTTTTGTAACCTATAGGAGAAGGAAGAGTAGGTACACGGAGGAATTGGAGGATATCGAACTAGAAGATACCAACTCAGACATGGACCCAACAGGTATACACTTTGACAGGGGAAAAGGAACGGGAGAAGATGAGGGCAGGATGGAGTTTCACAACCTAGTAACTGCATTGTAAGACTTAGCCAAAGGGAAAAAGGACGTACTTAATGCAATCAACAGATTATCGGCGAAACCAGAACCAGGTAACAACAGTACACCTCTCTCATCGGTAGATTGAGGGTCTACAAGCAGTGGTGGGAAGCATGCATACACCAATATGCAGAACACACCCCACATATATAACAGACCTTCCAGCAGGCCTACTGTGCCTCACTTCTTGGTAGATGCAGTAGCAGGTCCAGTCATGCAGGTAGAACCTAGTGAACCCTTTGGGACCTATTTGCAGGAATACAGGGACTTAGGAGATGAGTTTCATGCAGCCATGTCTTTTTCGTATTTTTGGAACATGAAGAGTAGGAATAGGTCCAGGAATTTCAACAAGGGATCTAATCATAACTATGAGTTGCAGAAAACCTTGGGCAGGTTGACCATCCCAAACTTTGATGGGGCTTGCGGAGGTTCAATGAGGATATGGGTTCAGAAGTTGGATATCTATTTCCATCTCAATCCCATGACAGAGACAAATGCCATTAAATTGGCTACACTCCACCTAGATGGAGAGGCTAATGAGTGGTGGTACTATGGATTAGTGACATTGGGTCATAACACTATCCACTCCTATAGTGAGTTCACTCAAAAACTCATGGAGCGGTTCGACAAGAAAGATCCAGAGATACATTTCAAAGAGTTGGCTCAACTCATGCAGACAGGTAGCACCGAGGCCTTCATTTTAGAGTTCCAGACGGTACCTATTATGGTGACAGATGTGTCGGAGAGCAGGTTGACTTTGTTGTTTACTGAGGCCTTGACAGAGCCACTACGGGGGTGAGTGACAGCCTACAAACCCTCCACTCTACAGGATGCCATCAGTCGAGCCAGAGATCTCCAAGATTCAGTCCCGAAGAACAGGTTCCCACTCAAGGCCAACTTTTCGGTTAGGGACAAAGACAAGAAACCTTTCCAGCAGGACTTACCGAAGAAAACATGGCTAAACGATGACACTAGGAAAGACTTGAGACAAAAGAAATTGTGTTTTACTTGTCAGGAACCATGGGTTCTAGGACATAGGTGCGCAGGAAAGGCCAAGGCCTACTACATAGAGTTATATTCAGACAGTGAAGTGGAGGACTACGAGCAGGAAACCATAGAAGAATTGCAGGCAGCAGAGGAGGAGTCACTCTAGGGTGATACACCAGAGGGAGTTATTGCTACACTATCTGGAGTACCTAGATTCCATACTCTCAGGGGCAAGGGAGTAGTACAAGGCCACAGAGTGGGAGTATTGATTGATGGGGGAGCAACCCACAATTTCATTGATGCAGCTTGGGTAGCCAAGAGGGGTATTTCGACAGAGAAGTTTGAGGGATTTACAGTAGCAGTAGCCAGAAACTCTAGCATGGAGTGCAACTATTGGATTCCAAAACTGAATGTCACATTATGCAACTACCAGATGACAGATTCATTTTATGTAGTAGATGTGGCAGATACACATGTAGTATTAGGCGTTCAATGGCTTTATTCAATAGGGAAATATACTTCATACTACCGAGCAATGGAAATGGAATTCCAGGGACTAGATGGGAAACAGGTAGTTTTGAGGGGCATGAACACTTATCCCCCAAAACCGGTCTCTTCATAGAGAATGGAGGCAGTGCTCAAGCAGGATGACATAGAATGGTCAGCATAATGTTTTGTGACCTTTAGGAAACCTCCAGAGAACAACACCCAACACCCAATAGATATTCAGGCCTTATTGTAGAAGCACGAAAAGGTATTTCGGGACCTTCCAGTAGGTAGACCGCCAGACAGGGGATTTGAACACATCATTGACATAGAGGGGACAAAGGAAGTCATCACCACTCCTTACCGACATCCCAAAAGATATAAGGATGAGATCGAGAAAACGATCAAGGAATTACAAGAGCTAGGATATATTCGGCCCAGTTGTAGTCCCTTTGCATCATCAATGGTCTTAGTTAAGAAGAAGGATGGCATACTGCAAATGTGCATCAATTACAGAGCACTCAACAAAAAGACCATCAAAAACAGGTATCCCATTCCTAGGATTGATGAACTCATGCATAAGCTGCGAGGTGCCAAATACTTTTCAAAGATTGATCTTCGCTCAAGGTACCACTAGATCCGAGTAAGGGATCAAGACATTTCTAAAACAACTTTCCGTTGCCACTATGGTCACTATGAGTTCTTGGTCATGACTTTTGGACTCACCAATGCTCCAGCCACCTTCCAGTCGTGCATGAACCATACTTTCAGAGCTCAGTTACGTAAGTATTTGCTAGTATTCTTTGATGATATTTTGATTTATAGCGAAACATGGGAGGAACATCTAAATCATTTAGACGAAGTATTGAGCATTCTAGAAGAGCACTCACTTTATGCGAAGATGTCTAAGGTTGAATTTGGCATGAAGGAGATGTTGTATCTAGGGCACATCATCAGTGCAAACGGGGTACAGGTTCATATGGAGAAAATCCAAGCTATCAGGGATTGGCCCACGCCAAAAACAGTCACAGAACTGAAAGGCTTCTTAGGCCTTTGCACATATTACCGGAGGTATGTTAAGGGGTTTTCCCAATTTGCTGCACCACTCACCGATCTCACAAAGAAAGGGGCGTTCACCTGGACAGAATTAGCAAAGAAAACCTTTAAGGAGATGAAAGTCATCATGAGTTGTTGCCTGATTTTAGCACTACCAGACTTCTCACAGCCATTTGTAGTAGAATGTGATGCATCGGGAGAAGGGCTAGGGGCAGTATTGATGCAAAACCATCACCTAATTGCATTCGAGAGCAGGAAACTGAAAAACTATGAGCGCCACGACTCCATATATGACAAGGAGATGCTAGCCATCTTACATTCTCTCACGAAATTCAGACAGTACTTGGTGGGCAACAAGTTCAAAATCAAGACAGATCATAACAACCTCAAGTACTTCTTGGTGCAGAAGGAGCTGAATGAGCGCCAACAAAAATGGGCCAGCAAGGTTCAAGCCTACGATTTCGAGATAGAGTATGTGAAGGGTAAGAACAATATAGTAGGTGATGCATTATCCAGACGACCCACTTCATTATCTCTCATGAGTATATCCATAGATTGGAGGTCTCTTCTCTTAGTAGAGCACTCCAAAAATAAATATGCTTGTGAATTATTGGATGGACAGATTTAGGATGACAGGTACAGAATTATTGATGACATCATCTATTACAAGAGTAGGATATACCTCATCCCAGAATCAGCCTTAAAAAAGAAGATCATACAGGCGTCGCATGACTCTCCATTATCAGGACATTGGGGTTTCTTGAAGACCTATAGGCAGATCCGAGAGAGGTTCTCATGGAAGGGTCTCAAGGAGGAGGTTATGCAGCACGTGCGGGAATGCAGCATTTGTCAGCAGAACAAGGTCGAGCACATCCATCCAGCAGGGTTACTTCAGCCACTACCAATTCCAGAATAGAAGTGGGAAAGTATCTCCATGGACTTCATTACAGGTTTGCCCAAGGTCCAAGGGCGAGATTGCTTATCTGTCGTGGCTGATCGACTAACCAACTTCAACCATTTCTTTGCTATCTCATCCGATTACTTCGCAGCCCAGGTAGCGGAGCTATTTTTCAGAGAGGTCTTCAGATTACATGGGCTACCTAAGACCATTGTCAGTGATCAGGATAGTAAATTCACCAGTGCCTTCTGGAAGGAGCTATTCATATCGGTAGGGACAGAACTCGCTACTAGTACGAGCTAGCACCCGCAAAGCGACGAACAGACCAAGATTGTAAACAAGTGGGTTGAAGGGTATTTGCGCAATTATGTAGCAGGCCAACAAAGGACATGGATTAAGTGGCTACACTTAGGGGAATACTACTACAATACCACCTACCATATGTCTATCCGGATGACACCTTTTAAAGCATTGTATGGCTATGAGGCACAGAGCTTCGCAGATCTAGCTTTTGGAGACAGCAGAGCACCCAAGGCCAAATATTGGATACAGTACAGTTAGGATATCCGTAAGGTCCTGAGAGAGAACTTACAGGTAGCACAGAATCAACAGAAACTATACACAGACAGACACGGGGTTGAGAGGAGCTTCGAGGTAGGTTATCTGGTATATTTATGGCTACAACCATACAGGCAATCTTCCCTCAAGAAGAAAGGAGTGGAAAAACTAAAACCTCGCTTCTATGGTCCTTACAAGGTAATTCAGAAGGTTGGATAGGTGGCTTATGAGTTAGAACTCCTGGAGGAAAGCAAGATTCACAATGTATTTCATGTGTCCAGTCTCAAGAAAACATTAGGACAACACATTGCTCCATCCACTGAGTTACCTCCCTTATATGATGAAGGGCTACTGGTATTGATTCTAGAGCAAATCCTACAGGTGCGAGAAAGGAAGCTCCGAAACAAGGTGATTCGAGAGTATTTGGTGAAATGGAAGGAATTACCTATGCAGGATGCCACATGGGAAGGAGAGCAGGTATTGCAGCATCCTAGTTTGCAGTTGCTTGAGGACAAACAATTTCAAGCGGGGAGGACTGTAATGTCCCTCTCTGATTGAGCATCGAAAAACACCCGCTAACCTACTTAATTCCCATAGGTTCGAGCGGGTATTGCATGAGAGGGAATTGACTGAGGGCATTTGATACTTAGAGCAGAACAGGACTTTCCTTCAATGTCAAATCATCAGTCGGATAAAAGAAGCCTTGTTTCTTTAGGCTTAAAAGTCAATATCAAAATAGAATTGCATGCATGCAAAAGTGAAGCGGAAACCTAAAAGTGACATGCAAACCCTAAAAGTACATGAGACTCTATTTAAGAGGGTTATGAGACCAAAAAAGATATCTATTGTTATTGTTGATTGATTTTGGAGTTTCGAGCAGCAGCACAGCGTGCAGCCACGACAGTTGGGGTTGGAGACGGTGTCTTCAGCTAGCGAGGGTTCGACAGTGAGATATCTGCTCTAGTCTCTTATTGGGATAGATCATCCAGGTTTATCCATTGCATCCATAATATACTACAGTATTCGGAGATCCAGCACATTCCAAAGGCTTATTAGCAGATCCACGTTTTGCAGTCGGAAGTAGCAGGGAAAACACAGAAGGATTTGCTGGGACCACAAAACCCAGTCTTTCCTTTGCATGTCAGCTTCCTCTTTCTCAGCAGGCCCATCCTACGGTATGCAATGATTATCAGCCATCCGTTTTCTCACCTGGAGCAGCTATCAGCCAAATAGATCAGTTGGGGGTGTGAGCAGCACAACTTCCAATCAATTCGCCAAGGCACTTAGAGGTAGCCAAACCTCTGCATGTGCCAGTCCATCTCTCCGGCATTAGCAGACAGACAAGCTCAGAAAGTTTCAGCCGAAAGGACCTCTCCTACAAAAACGTCACCTTCGGTCTCGAGGGTGCTTACGGTACTACGGGGCGGTAACACCGGAGGAAAAGAGCATTATTAGTCCACCCATCCGGATCCTTATGCATGCAGCTATCTCTGGAGTCATTATCAGCCGGAATATCAATGGTAAGTGTTAATTTCTCTCTGCAAAAACCCGAACCCTAATTCAGATATATTTTAGGGCATTTTTGCATGGCGAGTTTACATGCACAATTATTTTGCAAATTTGTATGAGATTGAGTGTGCGAGTCAGCACTATCATAGAACATTAGAGAATATCAGTATTTGGGATATTACAAATGATCATATATTTACCAAAGAAAGAAAGTAAGGTTTAGAGCAGTATCACCTCACACAAGATGAAAATAAAGAACATCAAGAACCCATGCACAAACCTCCAAAGTCGCTTTTATTCTATTAAACAAATAAGAGTTACAAATTGGGCAGAGTTTACAAATTGCAAATTCTCCATCTGCAAATGGGAACAAGAGACCCGCTTTTATACAAAAAGAGAGAAGCTAAAACCCTAAATCAGTCTGAAGTTTTGGCAACTGATCCAAAGCTGAACTGATGTCTAACCGAGTTGTAACTGAGTTGCAGAGTAATGAGGGGGGGTGAGGTTGCCTCAATCCTCCTCGGTCTTATCCCCTGGCCAACCACAAGCATCCACAAGAGGTAATTCGCTCACATGAGGAAGAGAGGCGCAAATCCTGAGGGAGAGTTATCTGCTGCACTTTGATACAGACTCAAAAATGATTGATGATGATTGGAATCTCCTTCGATAATCTGTGTTGAGCTAATTAGTCCTTTATTAAATTCAATTTGGCCTTAATTGGAGATATTTTGATTTTCTCGATTTAATAAAATAATGATTATTTTAATTAAATATTTCTCATTTATTAATTTTGAAGAAATATTTAATTAAGAGAAAAATAATCATCCAAAGCTTAGGATAAGTGTGTCTAGGGAGTAAATAAGTGTTTGGGTTTAGAAAGCAAGTCTTTATTTGCCAAAACCACCCCCGGAACACTTAGTTATTACAACTTGAAAATTTTCAATTAAACCATAGTTAAAATGGTTTAATTAATTGAAAATTTTAACTATTTCTCTATAGTCAAAAAATTAAAAATTAAAAACTTCTACGCGTCTGGGAAATTTATTTTTGGACAATGTTTTAATGCTTACTGGGACATAGGAAATGACCATAGAACATACAAATAGTGTCTAGTAGGTTCATATTCATTAGTTGGACTCTAATAACCCCCCAAGGCCCATATTTCAAAATCGGGCATTCCAACTTTGGAGGAAGCGGGAGAAAAACTCGTCGATTATACTCGGCTAAAGGAAAAGAATAATCGACAAGGGAAAAAACTCCTTAGAATACCTTAGTTGATAGTTAGGTCTCAGGAGACCGAGCCACTCAAAACCCCTACTAGCACACTTTATTACAATAACCCCATGGGGCATGGTCATTTTAACGAAAAATAAAAATGGCTTGCCAAAATTGAGTAACTGAAGCACACTGCACTTCTGAACCCTGGAGATGAACATTGATCATGCTCAATAACTGGCGGCTCAATAGAAATCCACTAAGTGCAAAATTAGTGGATAACAGGTCCATAATCCGTTTTTGGCATGGGGATGCTCGTTTTCACACTTAGAGCGTCCTCTTTACCTCATAGCCCACTTTCATGTGTTTCGGGCATCCATAACACCTCGTGGAGCATTATTCACCTAACAACGCATTGTTTTGGCGTTTTAATGCTAAAAGTGCATCATTTTGGCACCAAAGACAAGGTTGAAAAAGTAAAAAATCAAAGGCAAAATTTATTTGTTTAAGTGATGGGGTGACATGGCATGGGTCCCCTAAAGCATGTGACCCTCTCCATGTGAAGTTTAGACTCAAACTTTGGTTTAAAATCATTTGAATGGCAAATAAAAAGAGATGGGTGATGTCAACTAAAACTATTGAATAAATTGTCATTGATGCCAACAAGTGTGTTGGTGTGTCTTAGTGCCCCTTGAGGAGCCCCTGAGGGTTAATGTAATGTCCTCTTCCAACTAGGCCTTGAGGCCCAAAACCGTTAACCTATGTGATTCCTGTGGGTTCGAGCGGTTACTGACAGCTAGGGAATCAGCTAAGGACTGATGCCATCTATAGAAGATCTAGGGCATCATCATTAGGTCAAGAAGAGCCACTGGGGCCAAAGGCCACCCTCGTGCATGCCATCCAAGCAATATTTAATGATGCATGCACTCTTTCAGTCTCTATTCGCATGCATGCAAGTCAACGACAAATTAGAAGATAAAGTGACCTAATTAGGTCAAAGATTAGGGTTTTCGCCGTTTGACATTATAAATAGAGGATAAAGCGAAAGGAGACTTCACTTTTGATGATGATTATTTTGGGAGCTCTTGGTTAGCAGCACAGCGTGCCGCACAACAGTTGGGGTTGGAGACGAAGTCTTCAGCTAACAGGATTTCGGTAGTGAAACATCTGTCCTAGTCTTATTCCGGGTAAGCCATACAGGTTCACCACTTGTTCTTCATTCATTCATCAGTTATCTAGTATATGGTATAGATCGTTGCAGGGACACGTGTGCAGCCGTAAGGGGGTTTTTCAGCCAGAAAGCCCTAATCAGCTGCTAGGCCTTCAGATCTCAGTTTCCTTCCGAAACTCAAGCACCATTCTCATCATCAACATCATACTCTTGTACCCGGTGATTATCAGATCCATCAGTGCTCATCCGAAACAGTTATCAGCAGTTTCGAGATTCCAGGGGCGTGAGCAGCTGTCTATCAGAAGCAAGTCGCTATCCTGCCTAGAGGACTCAGAAATTCCGCATGTACCAGGTATTCTCTCTAGCATGGGAAGGCTACCAGCCCTGCAAATCAGCAGCTTCATTTGACACCTCCTTCACTGATAGCGTCACCCTTTTCTGACTGGGGTTCTTGCTGCTGGGGCCCGGGGGTTCACCGGAAGCAGAAGAGATCTGCCCATCTCCGATTCAGTTCTCGGTGCTTGCATACTTTCTCCGAAGCAGTTTCACTGGCTTATCAGTGGTAAGTGTTCATTCTATCTCACAAACCCTAACCCTAATTTTTCCTATAAAATAGGGATTTTTGCATGGCAGTTTGCATGCCCAGTTGTATCAGCATATTTGTTTAGAAATAGAAAATATCGAGATTTGGGATATTACAGTGGTATCAGAGCTGTTTTCTTGGCCAGCTGTGGACTTAAGAAATGAAAAGTAGATGAATACAGAAGGAGATCCTTTTGTAACCTATAGGAGGAGGAAGAGTAGATACACAGAAGAATTTGAAGATATCCAACTAGAAGATACCAACTCAGACATGGAACAAACAGGTATACATTCGGATAGGGGAAAAGGAACGGGAGAAGAAGAGGATCAGATGGAGTTTCGCAGCTTGGTCTCTGCATTGCAAGACTTAGCCAAAGGATAAAAAGATGTCCTCAATGCAATCAATAGATTGTCAGTGAAACCAGAAACAGGTATCAATAGTACACCTCCCTCATCGATAGATCGGGGATCTGCAAGGAGCAGTGGAAAGATAGCGTACACTAACATTCAGAATACTCCGCACATATACATCAGACCTTCTATCAGGCCTACCATGCCTCAGTTCTTGGCAGATACAGTAGGGGGCTCGGTCATGCAGGTAGAACCTAGCGAGCCTTTTGGGGCTTATCTACAGGAGTATAGAGACTTAGGGGATGAGTTTCATGCTGCCATGTCCTTTTCAAATTTCTGCAACATGAAGAGTAGGAACAGGCCCAGGAATTACAACAAGGGTTTCAATCACAACTATGAGTTGCAGAAGACTTTGGGCAGGTTGACCATCCCAAACTTTGATGGAACCTGCGGAGGATCAGCGAGGATATGGGTTCAGAAGTTGGATACCTATTTTCAACTCAACCCCATGACAGAGACAGACGCCATTAAATTGGCTACACTTCACCTAGACGGAGAAGCTCACGAGTGGTGGTACCACGGATTGGTGACATTGGGTCACAACACCATACATTCCTACGGTGAGTTCACTTAGAAGCTCATAGAGAGGTTTGACAGGAAAGATCCAGAGATACATTTCAGAGAGTTGGCTCAACTCAAGCAGACCAGTAGTGCAGAAGCTTTCATTTCAGAATTTCAGAGGATAGTCGTTATGGTAACAGATGTGTCAGAGAGCAGATTGACCATGTTATTCACTGAGGCCCTCACAGAGCCACTACGGGGATGGGTGAAAGCCTACAAACCCATCACTCTGCAGGATGCCATTAGCAGAGCAAGAGATCTTCAGGATTCAGTCCCCAAAAACAAATTCCCGCTGAAAACCAATTTTCCTGTTAGGGACAAGGACAGGAAACCTTTCCAACAGGATGGGCCCAAGAAAACTTGGTTAGATGAGGACACTAGGAAAGACTTGAGAAGGAAAAAGCTATGCTTCACCTGTCAGGAACCATGGGTACCAGGACACAGGTGTGCAGGGAAGGCGAAGGCTCACTACATTGAGGTGTATTCAGACAGTGATGAGGACGACTATGAGCAGGAGGCCACAGAAGAGGAATCACACCAAGATGATACACCAGAGGGAGTCATTGCTACATTATCTGGAGTACCAAGATTCCATACTCTTAGGGTCAGGGGAGTAGTACAGGGTCACCGAGTAGGAGTATTGATTGATGGGGGAGCCACCCACAATTTCATTGACTCTGCTTGGGTAGCCAAGAGAGGTATTCAGACCGAGAAGTTTGAAGGATTCACTGTAGCAGTAGCCGGGAACTCCAGCATGGAGTGCAACTACTGGATCCCAAAACTGAATGTTGCCTTAGGTAACTATCAGATGATAGACTCTTTCTATGTAGTGGATGTAGCAGATACTCATGTGGTATTGGGTGTTCAGTGGCTTTATTCTATAGGGAAACACTACAGACTACAGGGCAATGGAAATGGAGTTCCAGGGGCCAGATGGCAAACGGGTAGTTTTGAGGGGCATGAACACTTATCCCCCAAAACCGGTTTCGTCACAGAGAATGGAGGCAGTACTTCGACATGATGATATAGAATGGGCTGCAGAATGTTTGGTCACCTTCAGGAAACCTCCAGAGACCAACACACAACACCCAAGTGACATTCAAGCCTTGCTACAGAAACATGAAAAGGTTTTTCGGGACCTTCCATCAGGTAGACCACCAGACCGAGGTTTTGAACACATCATAGAGCTAGAGGAGGGGACACAAGCAGTAATCACCACTCCTTACAGGCATCCCAAAAGGTACAAGGATGAGATTGAGAAAACAATCAAAGAATTACTGGAGCTTGGATATATTCGGTCCAGTTCTAGCCCCTTTGCATCCTCAGTAGTTCTGGTCAAGAAGAAGGATGGTACACTGCGAATGTGCATCGATTATCGAGCACTCAACAAAAAGACCATTAAGAACAGGTATCCCATTCCCAGAATTGACGAACTCATGGATGAGCTTCGGGGAGCTCAATACTTCTCCAAGATCGATCTTCGCTCAGGATACCATCAGATCAGGGTAAGGGATCAGGACATCTCCAAAACATCTTTTCGCTGTCACTATGGTCACTATGAGTTTTTGGTCATGCCCTTTGGACTTACCAATGCTCCGGCCACTTTTCAGTCATGCATGAACCACACCTTCAGAGCACAGCTACGTAAGCTTTTGCTCGTATTCTTTGATGACATCTTGATTTACAACAAAACATGGGAAGAGCATCTGAAACACCTGGACGAAACATTGAGTATTCTAGAAGAACATTCGCTTTATGTGAAAGTGTCCAAGTGTGAGTTTGGCATGAAGGAAATGCTGTATTTAGGACACATAATCAATGCAGAAGGAGTACAGGTTGACATGGAGAAAATCCGAGCTATTAGAGACTGGCCCGCGCCAAAAACAGTTACAGAATTGAGAGGGTTCCTAGGTCTGTGCACTTATTACCGATGGTACGTTAAGGGATTTTCCCAATTTGCAGCACCCCTCACAGATCTCACCAAGAAGGGGGCGTTCACTTGGACAGACTTAGCACAGAAGACTTTCGAGGAGATGAAGGTTACTATGAGTTCTTGTCCAGTTTTAGCATTACCAGACTTCTCACAACCCTTTGTAGTAGAATGTGATGCCTCAGGGGAAGGGTTAGGAGCAGTGTTGATGCAGAATCATCACCCTATTGCATTTGAGAGCCGTAAACTGAAGAACTACGAGCTCCATTGCTCCATATATGACAAAGAGATGCTAGCCATCTTGCATGCTCTCACAAAATTCAGATAGTACCTGGTGGGTAGTAAGTTCAAAATCAAAACCGATCATAACAGCCTCAAGTATTTCCTGGAGCAGAAGGAACTGAATGAACGACAGCAGAAGTGGGTCAGCAAAGTACAAGCCTACGATTTTGAGATCGAGTATGTAAAAGGTAAGACTAATGTAGTAGCTGATGCATTATCCAAGCGTCCAGCCCCATTATCTCTCAGTAGTATATCCACGGATTGGAGGGCACTTCTCTTAGTGGAATACTCCAAAAATAAATTCGCTTGCAAATTATTGGATGGGCAGATTCAGGATGACAGGTACAGGATTGTGGATGACATCATCTACTACAAAGATAGGATATACGTCGTTCCAGAATCCACATTGAGGAAAAAGATCATTCAGGCAGCCCACGATTCTCCTTTATCAGGGCATCAAGGTTTCTTAAAGAGCTACAGGCAGATCAGAGAGAGGTTCTCATGGAAAGGCCTCAAGGGGGAGATTATGCAGCATGTCCGGGAATGTAGCATCTGTCAGCAGAACAAGATTGAGAACACCCATCCAGCAGGGTTACTCCAACCCCTGCCAATTCCAGAACAGAAGTGGGAAAGCATCTCCATGGACTTTATCTCCGGCTTGCCCAAGGTCCAAGGGCGAGATTGTTTATATGTAGTAGCTGACAAACTAACCAAGTTTGCACATTTCTTCTCGATATCAGCGGACTACTCTACAGCTCAAGTGGCTGAGTTATTCTTCAGAGAGGTCTTCAGGTTACACGGGTTACCTAAGACCGTTGTCACTGATCGGGATAGCAGATTCACGGGTGCCTTCTGGCAGGAACTATTCAGACTAGTGGGGACCGAACTGGCTACTAGTACGAGTTATCATCCCCAGAGTGACGGGCAAACGGAAATAGTCAACAAGTGGATCGAAGGATATTTAAGGAACTATGTAGCAGGGCAGCAGCGAACCTGGATCAAATGGCTACACCTAGGAGAGTATTGCTACAATACTACCTATTACATGTCTATTAGGATGACTCCTTTTAAGGCATTATATGGTTACGAGGCCTTGGACTATGCAGATTTGGCATTTGGAGATAGTAGGGCTCCTAAGGCAAAGGATTGGATACAGGACAGTCAGGACATTCTGAAAATACTGAAGGAGAATTTACAAACAGCCCAAAATCAACAGAAACTGTATGCCGACAAACATAGGATTGAACGGAGCTTTGAGGTAGGGGATTTAGTATACTTAAGGCTCCAGCCTTACAGACAGTCATCACTTAAGAAGAAAGGAGCAGAGAAGTTAAAACCCCGCTTCTATGGACCATACAGAATAATCAGAAAAGTGGGAGAGGTGGCATATGAACTAGAACTTCCACAGGAAAGCAAAATTCACAATGTGTTCCATGTATCTAATCTGAAGAAGACCCTTGGGCAACACATTGCTCCATCCACCGAATTGCCTCCTTTAGATGATGAAGGACTGCTGATACTGATTCCCGAACGGATCATACAGACTAGAGAGAGGAAGCTCAGGAACAGGATAATCCAAGAATACTTGGTTCAATGGAAGGAACTACCACCCGAGGATGCCACCTGGGAAGGTGAATAGGTATTGCAGCATCCCAGTTTGAAGTTGCTTGAGGACAAGCAATCTTAAGTGGGGAGGACTGTAATGTCCTCTTCCAACTAGGCCTTGAGGCCCAAAACCGCTAACCTATGTGATTCTTGTGGGTTCGAGCGGTTACTGACAGCTAGGGAATCAGCTAAGGATTGATGCCATCCATAGAAGATCTAGGGCATCATCATTTTGTCAAGAAGAGCCACCGGGGCCAAAGGCCACCCTCATGCATGCCATCCAAGCAATATTTAATGATGCATGCACTCTTTAAGTCTCTATCCGCATGCATGCATGTCAACGGCAAATTAGAAGATAAAGTGACCTAATTAGGTCAAAGATTAGGGTTTTCGCCGTTTGACATTATAAATAGAGGATAAAGCGAAAGGAGACTTCACTTTTGATGATGATTATTTTGGGAGCTCTTGGATAGCAGCACAGTGTGCCGCACAGCAGTTGGGGTTGGAGACGGAGTCTTCAGCTAACAGGATTTCGGCAGTGAAACATCTGTCCTAGTCTTATTCTGGGTAAGCCATACAAGTTCACCACTTGTTCTTCATTCATTCATCAGTTATCTAGTATATGGTATAGATCGTTGCAGGGACACGTGTGCAGTCGTAAGGGGGGGTTTTCAGCCAAAAAGCCCTAATCAGCTGCTGGGCCTTCAGATCTCAGTTTCCTTCCGAAACTCAAGCACCATTCTCATCATCAACATCATACTTCGGTACCCGGTGATTATCAGATCCATCAGTGCTCATCCGAAACAGTTATCAGCAGTTTCGGGATTCCAGGGGCGTGAGCAACTGTCTATCAGAAGCAAGTTGCTATCTTGCCTAGAGGACTCAGAAATTCCGCATGTACCAGGCATTCTCTCCAGCACGGGATGGCTACTAGCCCTGCAAATCGGCAGATTCATCGGACACCTCCTTCACTGATAGCGTCACCCTTTTCTGACTGGGGTTCTTGCTGCTGGGGGTTCACCGGAAGCAGAAGAGATCTGCCCATCTCCAATTCAGTTCTCGGTGCTTGCATACTTTCTCCGAAGCAGTTTCACCGGCTTATCAGTGGTAAGTGTTCATTCTATCTCACAAACCCTAACCCTAATTTTTCCTGTAAAATAGGGATTTTTGCATGGCAGTTTGCATGCCCAGTTGTATTAGCATATTTGTTTAGAAATAGAAAATATCGGGATTTGGGATATTACAGTTAAGTAGTTGACAGTGTCAAAGGAGACCTTTTGACCTTGTCCAAGCCCAAGTCTGAAGCCCTTGGAGCCCTTGGAACAATGACAAAAACCCTGTACACCCTTTAGAGGGTTTAAGTACCCCTAAGTTGTTTATGTTCCCTAGTTGTTTCTTTGGGTTCCCCAATACCACAACCTATGCCCCATTACTTTAGAAAGTGTCCCCGGTGGGTTGAAGAAGTGTATAGTCCAAATGACCCATTCTATGGTCATTTGTGTTTGTAATAAGGTCATGGTACCCTAGAAGAAGTCTAGGCACCCCCACACCTTGATGGTTATGTGTTGAGGTCCTTGGTGGCTTGTAAAGCACACCTTCATTTGTGGTGACTTTGATGACACAACAAAAAGGCGCTAAAACTCTTACCTATGGTCCCTAAGCCCTCAAACTAAAACTTGCCTTGCCCTTAAAACACTAATAATACCCTAATGTTACATGATGATGTCTATTGCACTTTTACATTAGCCCTTAAAGCCCTCATTTGGTGACCCTTGAACCCACAATCCATTAAACCCTTACCATTAAGTTAAAGTGTTAAAACAATTGATAAAATCAATAAAAGGATCATTAACAAATAAATAAAATATTAAAAACATAACCCACCTTTGGAAGCATGCAACCACACCAAAACAATAATGATATGTTAAAATATTTTTTAAATCAATAAAACACTAAATCCCTCCATGAAGTCGGCCCTAAACTCCTTCTCAACGCCTCAACATGTATTCATACACAAAACCTTGCCATAACTCGTCATCATCAACAAATGAACTGTTAGACAGTTTGGTCTGAGGTTTTTCGCTGACTGAGGGAGCGAACAGTTCAAGCAGTAGAGGAGATACATGAATTTTCCACAGAGATATTGTTTTGGGGGTTAAGACATCTTGTACAGTCCAAATTCTTGAGCAAACTGAATTTTTGCAGTCAAAGTTTAGGAGAAGGTTACTGCTGGCTTTTATCCGAATTTTAAGGTTGTAAGGTGGCAATACAGATCGAGTTTTCTTCTTGACTGTTTGGTGGTCACTGCTGCCTTTTTATAAACCTTTCTTATACTGTGATGAAGGTTTAAAACAGTCCATGCCAGTCCCAAAGTTGAGAAAGAGCTTGTTTTCACAGTCCCGAGTTTCTTGTGATCTCCAACAGTCCTACACCCGAATGTTCCACAGAGATTTTTGGAGGGTAAAGGCACAAGAACAGTTTGAATTTGAATTCTGCAATAGTATGCACAGTTCAAGTCTTGTACAGTGAAAAGGTATGTATGAACAATATATGTATGTAAGTGTATACAGTGGTATGTACAAGTATATGTAATGTACAGTGAATGTAAGTGTATACAGTATATACCGTGAGTATACAAGTGTGTATGAATACAGTGTTGTGTGAGCAGTGAAGTGTACAAGGTATACAGTGATATGTACAATGGTGTGTAAAGTGGTATGTACAAACAGTGATGTACAAGTGTATGCTTTGTTACCAGAAACAAGAAACGGGAAACGAAACGAGAAACGCGAACAGTACGAGAAACAGAGTTTACAGGTTTCACATATAAGAAACGAGGAGAGAGAAAAACAACAAAACTGAAGGTACCCATAAATATAATGAGCAAATTTAGTTATAATGAACAAATCTATTTTGCGATATACCCAGATTTGGGTTTAGGACAATGATTGTTGCTTGTCTTTGATTGTCTTTAACAAAGTGAAGAAACACCCATTTTTTCAATGTCATACATGAGATATATTCTCATCGTCCATTTATTTTTCTAAATTGCTATAGTTATAAATTCTTATTGTTAATTGTCTTGCCATAGACCTCACATAGTTCACTTGGGCAAGCGCATAAGCATTTGTTCCATGATCCTAGGTTTACTTTTATGCTCCCATTATAACGCAATTCCTCAACACTGGAAAATTGCAGACTTATTCATGCATAGCAATAATTATTGTTTAATGTCTATTAATCAGTGTCTAATGATCTAGATGCAGAGTTCTACTTGTTTATTGGTATAGATTTCTACTTTTACTTCAAACTATATAAGGTCTACAGTTCTTTGCCACAAGCTCCTATGAATTAATGAATAAAGAAAAAGGAAATCAATAAAAAAGATGATGGCTTATGGAAATTGTCAAGGATTGGGATCGTGTATAGGAGTTAAATCTCTCTCTACCTTAATAGTTTTTAACATCTGAAACACAGTATCACTGAGGAAAAAAATGATAAAAATCCCAATCATACTTGACATACAAAGATACAAAAACCCATGAAAAAAAAGAATTAATAAAATCAAAACCATTCTATAGATTGTCATGTTCCATTACAGTCTATTTCTAAACACAGTGGTGCTTCTTGATAACATGCATACATTAACTTTAATTGTTTCCTTCGTTGACATGATTTCTCATATAGATGACTATATTCAAATTACAAATGCAAGATACATTACAACTAATGAGACATTAACTAAAATCAAAGAATCTTTAACTACTTGTTGACCTACTACTACTATTGCAGGAAAGACCCATCTAAAATCATAAAATGTGGTTTTAATCAAAGTTACATATATCGTGTCGGCAAATATATCGCCGAGGGTCCGGAATGAAACTTATCGGCAGCGATGGCGAAAATATCGGAAAATATCGGCAAATGTCGTTTTGCATTAAAAAATACAAAAATAAACATTTTTTTTCAATTTTTTTGACATCTAAAGCAACAACAACATCAAATAAACACATTTCCACATAAATATTAAAATACAACTCATATATAAGATGCATAATATGTCAAATGGTGGATCATGATCAAATATCGAGTTCGACTGTAAAAGGATAGAAAATGAAAGTAAAGGAGAATGTCACTTTTACTTTAAGAATTTAATATTACCATTTATTACTTTAAGAATTTAATATATTTAGTTTTAATAACACTGCCAAAAACTTAACCCATGAATTTTTTTTCAAATTTCTTGTAAATTTTTTTAGCAGGGCGATATTTTCCAAAATCTCCCGATATATTCCCAATATATCGCGACATATTGAATATATCGCGATATATTCAAAATATTTTTTTCAAATTTCTTGCAAATTTTTTTAGCAGGGCGATATTTTCCAAAATGTCCCGATATATTCCCAATATATCGCGACATATTGAATATATCCTGATATATTCAAAATATCGAAAATATCGCGATTTTTTAGTGGCGATATATCGCCAAGGGGAATGACTCGCGATATATCGCGATATTGCCGATATATGTAACTATGGTTTTAATCCTGATTTCTGGATAATAAAATTGAATCTATTTCAATCTTAAAAAATAATCAACGACAATTTGTGTATTATTGGATGCACTTACTTGCCAGTGTCAGATTTTTCGGCAGGAGGTGGAATCTGAGGAGCATTTTGCGTCCCAATAGTTGCAAACCGTCGAGATTGTGCAACAATAATACTGCTGCCCACAACCGTAACTGCATCCCATCAAAGCACCAAGCATCAGGTCCCATATAACCACATTATGCTTACACACATTCATTAATTTTATTAACCCTTTTGGTCCCAATACGCTCTTGGTTCAAAGCAACCTCGCAAGTGCCTCAATTGACCCCATTGTCATTTATGCTTTCGTAGCCTATTCCAGACACCAACACATTTTTAGGCAAGGAGGATGCCTGTTATCACCAACCTTGTAGTTGCCTATGTGAGATGGATCCAGGATGGACAGTAGAGGGACACGCAACTAAGTAGGTGGAACCAAGATTGCCTCGACTCCCAAATGGATGGCTGTCACGCCAATCGATACAGTCTTCACTTTATGTTATCTTAGCCCAAGACAACAATGGGGGAGACCCAGATGTACTCCCGACAGGAGAGATCAAACCTAGACACCAGATCAGATCAAGTGGGCTTGAGGTACGTAAGGTGTAAGGTGATGGAAACCCTAGATCTATGGATGACACCACCAAGTGAATCAAGGCTTTGGATCAGGGTTTAAGAGATATGAGATTTGATCCAACTATGGACACGGATGACCTATGAGGGAAATACTAGATCTGGGGTTAAGGTACTAGCAAAAGATGAAGATATCCACTACCTTGGGAAACGTGACCAATGCAGAACAAGTGAGAACGGGATTGGGGCTACCTAGTACCAAGGGATAGACTCAAAGGAAGGTATGACAGTGTCAAAGACGCAAATCCCCCAAGGGGGGGATGGGGATGTGGGTGTTGGTTACCCCACTACTCTCATTTAATTTTTTACAACTTTTATGACGAAAATGGAATGCTTCTTAGTCCAATACACTTGTATCTAAGAGATTACAATGGTGGATTGAGAAACTATATTAAAGTGGGTGTCTGTCGGCTTGTTTTGAGGCCTCCTTGATGGTCTTGGTCACTCCAAAACCCCACTTTTGCATGCAGCCCTGCTAAAAACCAGCGGACAAGAAATATTCGAAAACGATGGGAAAGACAATGAACAAATAAAAGAATTGAAAAATTTTATACTTAGAAAAGTTTTCAGAATTTTGAAGTAAAAGCATGATTTTTCCAAGCTTAGATCTAATTTAATGATGTAATTCTTTGATGACTAATCAGATCTGAATACTTAAAGAAATATAGATTCCAAAAATAAGCATGCAAGAATAAATCTATCTCTTAAGCATCATTAACAAGTAACCGGAAGGAGAAATTTTGAGTTTGAAAGAGGAAGAAGAGGAAGCTTTGCTCAAGCTTGAATCCTTTTGAGATTCAAAGGCATGGAATTCATGGGCACGAGAACATGTAAACTCCTCAAGGTCTAAAGAAGAGGGCAATGCAACTAAGCTCTTCCCCTTACTCCAACTTCGTAACCTGCAAAAACCTGTTCACACTTGCACAAAAAGGATCAAATCTAGTATATTTAACAAATGGGAACCAAAAGGAGCATGAATATAGCTTAATAAAAAATGCTACTGTCGAATCTCAATAAACCAAAATATCAATAAATAAATTGAAGCGTCAAGTATTTACCCCATGTGTTTAATAAAACCCTCCAAGCTAGATTGATTACCAATTTACTCCAAGCATAAACAAACTAGAACAATATTACCTCAATGAGCATACACTATTCACCATGAACATCAACACCAATGGACCTCCAAAGCAATGGTGAAAAAGACGGCATCGGCAAAAAGTCCGCAAGGGTCCCGAATACAACTTCTCAGCAACATCGGTGAAAAAATCGAGAAAAATCGGCAAACATTAAAAAATACAAAATACATTCATTTTTTTCAGAATTTTAAACATTTAAAGCAACAATAACATAAGATAAACACATTGGAATATAAATATTGAGAAAGCATTGATATATATCATCATCATGTAGTCATGCCAAATGTATAATGATACTGTTATCACTCGCCTTGTAGTTGCCTGTGTGAGGTGGATCTAGGATGGATGGTAGAGGGGCAAGCAACTAAGGGATGGAACCACGACTGCCTAGACTCCAAAATGGATGGTTGTCACGCCAATCAAGGCAACCTTCAATTTATGTTATCCTAGTCCAAGATAACAATGGGGGAGACCCAGATCTGCTCTCGATAGGAGAGATGGGACCTAGACACCAGAAAAAGATCAGATGGGGCTTCAGGATACTTAAGGTGCAAGGCGAATGGAAACCCTAGCTCTAGGGTTTAGGTACTAGCAACAGGTGAAGATGACCACTGTCTTGGGAAACGTAACTGTGACAGGGTGAGCAAGAACAGAGTTGGGACTGTCGAATACCAAGGAGACAGACTCAGTGAAAGATAGTTGACTTGAGTTATCAATGAGTGTTGGCAAAGGGAATGGGAGGAGATCTTAAGGATAGGACTAGCGCTAGCTAGGAAATCAGTGCCTTATGTGTATTGGGCAATGGAGTCAGCAACAACCCAACGTTTCAGCGAACCCACCTGGGATACACCTTGATCTATGGACCCAGCAAATAGTTGGTCCGAAAAAGCTAAGGTACAGGAAAAACCAGCTCAATGGAAGGCTAGTGCTAGGGCTTGGAAGGACAAATTTGTAGTTCTAGGGTCACCTGGAGGCTAATAAATCAGCATTGAAGGAGAAATGAGGTTAGGGTGACTTGATCTACAAGCCCAAATCAGAAAATCAGCAGAAAAATCAGATCCGGACAAAGTCAAAATTTGATGAGGGGGCTAGGGGGGCTGAAAACCAATTTTTTCAAATCTAAGGAAAACCGAAAGGAACTAGCTCAGCGTTGGGGGTGTTCGGGAATTCTTAAGCCCTGATCTATCAGCCTATCTTGTCAGATTTCAAAAAAAGTCACTTCTGGAAAAGTCCAATTTTCAGTGAGGGCGCTAGGGCTATTTTAGTCAAAAACTCAGATCTAGGTCAAATAGCCAAGCATTTGGATAACGTTGGGGTTGATTTGGACTGTGTGGGACCCGATCTATCCGTTTGTGAAGTTAGAATTCAGGAAAAATCCAAACCCTAGCAGGTCAAATTTTCAGTGGGGGGTTATGCAGTTTTCTAGCAAAAAATCAGATCTAGGTCAAACCAATAGGAGTTTGACCAGCGTTGCAGTTGATTTGGTGAAGGGGAGGCACGATCTATGAAACCCAGAAATGGTTTGGCCAAAGATCTGACGAGTCCCAGATTTATTGCTTTTTAGGGTTTTTAGTATTTTAGGAGTTTTCAGAAAAATTTGAAGTAAAGCAAGGTACAATGGAATAAGATCTTAAAAGAAGAGACTTACCTGTCAGATCTTACTTGGAAAAGCTTGAAGAAGTATTTAACAATGATGATCTTTTAGCTATCCCGATCAATTCTGGAAGATCCTCGTGATTTCTATGGCATATGCAAGCTCCAAGCCACCAATGCGCCCCCTACCCTGCATGAGCAAACGTCAACCATATCATATTTTCTAATACAAGATAAAGAAACTGAATACTACAAGAAAGTAAAACGAAGTAATCATAGATCACAATGAAACTAATGAAAACTACCTGATCCAAGATGAAAAAAACCGAGCGAGTTGAGGTCCCCCTACAAAAACGCTCCAGCCAAAACGCCCTCCTGTAGACAAAAAAATGATATCAAAAAAATATAGATCTCACAAGAATTTCCACAATGCTAGGAAGCTGAGGATTTTCCAATCACCATTTGAGAACATTAGATGCAAAGCAGATCCATAAAATTTCCACAAAAAAGTCTTTCTATTATTCAGATCCAGGAGCCAAAGATGCCTTACAAATGAGAAGCTCTCTCCTTTAAATAGAAATGAGAGAACCTCAATCATAACCGAATCCTAACCACTTTCAAAACGAGTGGCTAAGATTAAAAGATGAAATGTTCTAACCAATGGTTGAGATGAGCTCAACATACAATACATGGATCAATATAACCATAATTTATCAAAGTGGACTAAAGTTTAAACCACCCATAAAAAGGTAACCCACTCAATAAGAAATAAATGAAGCATATGGTGGGTCCAAGGAGTGTTTGACTAACTCCCTCTAGGTGTCCCCATGGAACAAGAAAATAATATAATAATTTAATTCTTTGACTTTTGTGCCTCCATGAGGAAATCGTGAGCCTTCCAAAAGTGCTCCAGAAAATAATATAAAAATGCCCAAAAATATATGTGGGCCCAATCAGGAGCTGCAACTGCTGGAGAAGGTGTGGAGGACATCACTCTCATCATCATGACTCATCCCATGTCATTTCCTTGCCTCAGTAGCCCAAATCGATTTCTTCAATAGCCATTTAATCATTTTTTAATCTACCTTGAGAAACGTGATCCAGCCAAAACAGCCTTCTAGGTTGCCTGCATTGGCAAACCGAGCCCACCAAGCTCTCTGGGATGGGGGCACTATGGTACAAACAAGTGGCTGTACCCCCCTATTCCCATACAATGCCCTAGAAGATCCAACTGAAACATCTCCCTGCTCAAAAATATCAATCTGTGAAGAAAAACTGCATCAGAAAGGCAGAATGAGCCTGACCACATCTGTAAGTGCCCGGAACTGGAAATAAACTGTCTCATTAGACTCAGAGAGTCCAAATCCATCTAAGGTGTATACTCATACCCCTCATAGGTCTCTATCTGATCATCAATCATATCCAATAAACAATATAACCATCTGTGAATAATCAGACACCAATAATAACTCAGACCAAAAGCATAGCGAATCACAAATCTTTCCTTTTTTACATATTTTAAGAAACACAGTTTTATAATTTTCATTTTTGATGGGCGCATATTCAATATTTTCAATATAGGTAGTACATGAGCTTTCCGTTTTAGCCAGCAACATTTCAAGTGACTAGGGGGAGTTCTTTACAGCATAGTTACATATATCGGCGATATATCGGCGATATCGCGATATATCGCGAGTCATTCCCCTTGGCGATATATCGCCACTAAAAAATCGCGATATTTTGAATATATCGCGATATATTCAATATGTCGCGATATATTGGGAATATATCGGGACATTTTGGAAAATATCGCCCTGCTAAAAAAATTTGCAAAAAAATTGAAAAAGATATTTTGAATATATCGCGATATATTCAATATGTCGCGATATATCGGGAATATATCGGGAGATTTTGGAAAATATCGCCTTGCTAAAAAAATTTACAAGAAATTTGAAAAAAAATTCATGGGTTAAGTTTTTGGCAGTGTTATTAAAACTAAATATATTAAATTCTTAAAGTAATAAATGGTAATATTAAATTCTTAAAGTAAAAGTGACATTCTCCTTTACTTTCATTTTCTATCCTTTTACAGTCGAACTCGATATTTGATCATGATCCACCATTTGACATATTATGCATCTTATATATGAGTTGTATTTTAATATTTATGTGAAAATGTGTTTATTTGATGTTGTAGTTGCTTTAGATGTCAAAAAAATTGAAAAAAATGTTTATTTTTGTATTTTTTAATGCAAAACGACATTTGCCGATATTTTCCGATATTTTCGCCGTTGTTGCCGATAAGTTTCATTTCGGACCCCCGGCGATATATTCGCCGACACGATATATGTAACTATGCTTTACAGTGCCAAACATCGGGACAACCAACCAGAATGATTTAGGCATACTATCCAACTTACCAAAGGCAAGTTTTGTCACCAACTCAGAGCCGAGACACAATATAAATAGGGAGGCTTGTCCAACAAAAGTTCCAGTGGGGAAAAAGGTCCTCCATGCCATAAGTCAAGAAGTCAGTCAGGTTGAAAACTAAAATGGAAGGTAATGGATGGGTGAAGATAATGAATGATGGAGCCAACGCTAGCAAGCCAAAACAATGGTGGGAATGACTACCTCTATTCTCCCTAAGGAGGGTAAAAGCAATGAGTATAGATCAAGAACTTCCAAGTGTAAGTAAGGACATCAATACATAGTACAAGATACAACCAAGGCCATATAATTATGACTGCCAGATCATGATACCACAAGTTAATACATGTCACAAAAATTAGTATAGGAGCAATAATAACCATAACACAATATAAAATGCTGAGTCATAACCGTGCAATATAATCCATCTGAGACACCATCTGTCCAATGAGAAAGAAATGACATAAAACTGGGCATCAACGACTGCTCTGAAAATGACATCAATGGCTACATCGGTCCTCAAATCTGAGTGTCCTGAGACTCAATCCGGACATGGGAGAGTACAATAGTCCACTAATATAATAATGATCCATCAAAATTGCTCATCTCAGCATCTCATATGTAAGAGATCTAGCTGAAAAATGTACTGTGTCTGAAAAATAGAATATGGTAGCCTGACTACTATATATGTGATAGCATCTGGCTCCAGCTGGGACAAGGGCTCTGCTGAAAAGAGCGCTTGAGAGCCTCAGAATCTTTGGTCCTCGCACTCTGCTTCTCGCATCCTCGATCAATCCATCCAGCTCTGCAACCGCTACCAAAAATGCACCTGACTACTTGCAACATGTCCAGAGTTATACCAAACTCACAGACCGGTCGTCATAACAATATGTGGATAATATAAAAAAAATATTGAAAGGAAAGATGCATGAAACTTAAAAGTAGAAAATAAATCTAATATATAACCATAACTTTCAGTAAAAGTTTGATTTTTATTGTGCAGGATAACAGAAATCAACACTATACTAAGAGCTTCAAAAATGAGCTTCAGACAACTAAGCAAAACTCTATACTACTGCCGGGAAAGGCTTATTCAGGTCCTACCTACTCTACTCTACCAGGCAAAGTGGGACTCAAGGCTAAGTGGGGTCAGGAATGTATCCCCTCAAATCTCTCTGGTTGACAGGAAACAGAATATGTCGTCCAGTACTGGTAACAAAAAAACATATATCACCAACACAACATTCTATAGAAAAAGGTCCAACCCAGAGATCATTAGCTTGCCCCGATCGGAAATGCAACAATTGGCTTTGGATAAAGACTTGACTTCCGGTGGGAAATCTATTCCTATTTGCTGATTCGGGGACCACTTCAATGTTACGTATAGGCATGGGATGGACATCAACGATGTTTTGCAGCTGCGGGGTGATTATCTTCGAGATTCTCCTGGGAGGGACTACATCAAATCTGAGTGGACCACCATCAATGGGAATAGCTATGTTACCAATTAGGATCTCTCTAATTTCTTCCCTTACCCCCTGTGGACTTGCATTAGGCTTATCATTATGAGGAGATACTACATGTTTGACAGTTTCTCCCACCGTCCAGAAATCTCTATCTTCTTCCGACGGATGAAGACTATGGGATATAAGAGTATTGTGGCTAGATCATTCCCCTGCAGGAACATGAATATGCATACCCTCTAGATCAAATGGTTCTACTCTAGGCTGCGGTGCAGAAGAAATAGGAACGTGAGATAGATCATGATTGCAAAGACTGGATGACTCAGATGGCAGCAGAAAACTAGGAATGAGAGGATAGGCAGATAAGGCACTAATCGGTGTGGTTGAAGGACTTTGAAAAATAGCGAGATTGTTGAGATTAAAATCTCCTTCAGGCGCATCATTTATTAAGGCATCCTCTTGCCAACTCAGAGAGCTATCATGGACTTGAATTAAGTTACCATCTTCCAAAGATAAATGAGATAATGATCTAGCAAAATCAGGAGAATGGATGCTACTGACCTCATTATCAACCTCTATTACATCAGACAATTCAAAATGGCTTTCCCATGGATAAATAGGCTCTAGTCCTTGGCTTTCTCTTTAGCTATTTTGGTCAATCAAAGCAAACGATTCATTCACTCTACAAGGGATTCTTTCAACATGCCTAGGATCATTAACTTCATCAACCTCAATTATAAGATTTGCAGCATTGCTTTGCTCAGGAAATGGGATCTCATTTCTTCTTAACTCCTCTAATTCCTCCGAGCACTCACCTTCAAGCATTCCAAACTAATCATCCTGGCGATTTCAGTTGTTTGATTTTCTTCCAAATATAAGTCGGAGTCTTCCATTGCTAGAAACATGCTTTCAGGATGCCTATACTTCCACACTTTATTTGCATCTTCTACAAACTGGGCCTTAGCATTATTCAACAATTCTTCCCCATATGTATTTTTAATCCCTTCTTCAAAAGTCTCCAAATGCTTCTCATAGAAAGGTTCCCTATTGATTCTGATCAGAGCCCCGTCAGAGTTCGGGACACAAAGGTATGATAGGTCCATCATGAGGTATCCACCTAAACCAGCTGCCCACTTTCTAGATAAAAGCATTCCATATGCTGGGGGCAAGTCAATAACAACTACATCCATCATAGTGGAGATGTTGGAGCATGCAAACAGATCAACTCTAAGGTTTTTTATCAAGCCATAGGATGGCACTCGTCTTGAATCTATTCCACAAACATTTCCATAAGGCCTAGTCACTTCCAATACCATTTCCTTCATGACATGCGAAGGAATTACGTTCATAGCTGCTCCGGAATCCAACATGCAATTATGCAAGAGCATATTTTGAATGTGCAAGGTTAGGTAAAAGGGAGGGTGACCACCATTCTTTCTCTCATAGATAGTCAATTGTATGTTAACAGGTGGATCCTTTTCATCTTTGCTAGGATGTATCCTCTCAGGACTTTGTATGTGATCGGGTTCTAAAGTAAACTCAGGGGTTTTGTCTTGGCCAATGCCATCAAAGAACTCTTCTACTTGGCTTCTTACAGAGGGAACATTTATTAGTTCAGTTATTGGGATGCTACACATTATCTTGCTCAACTCTTTCTCGATGTCAATGTTCAGATTTGAATCTCCTAATGCAAGATCTTCTTCTTCCCTTTTGTCTTCGTTCATTACTTTTCTATTGTCAAGGAAAGAAGGCTAGGAATCCACTCTTCATTTATAAATTCTAACTTGTGGTTCTTCTTTTGTTTCAGGGATGTCTACTGCACAACATGGGTGTTTAGGCTCATCAACAAAATCCTCTTCCTGTTCCCAAGTTTCCTCCTCTTGATCCCATGGTTCTTCCTCTAGCAGAATTCTTCCAACCTCATCATCGACAGACAAATCATTCATGAAATTGATGTTATTTGGTTGGTCGTCAGGGTGACTGGCGTTTGTTGGTTCTTCGTCATTTTCATCACACCAATTAACACTCCTCTTCTCAGGATTCTCTGGATACTCGGGCCTTCTTTTATTAGGGTCTCTCTCAGGACCTCTATTGTTGTTCCAATAAGGTCTAGGGCCATAAGGGTTTCTATGTCTCTCTGGATCATGGAAACTAACCACGCTTTTTGGTCAAGACAGTTAGTTGCCTCATCATTTCTTTTATGGTTTCTAACGTGTCCTTTGTCTCTTTTGGCTCATTCACAGGCTCCTTAGGCTTTCAGATCTTAGGCTCGGATCTAGAAGTGGATTGGGCATACTGATCAAGGAATTTTTGCTTGCCCATAGATGCTGCATGCTGCTCAACCATCTTTCCATTGAACTGGGCATTTTTCAAGTCATTCGGATTTTTGTCTTTCAAATTAAAACCCAACCAACCATCAAAGGCATTCAGATAGTGGATAATAATCGCTTGGTATTTTGGTCTAATTTCATCTGGGATGTTTCCTACAGTCTTGTCAAATCTCAGGTTGAATTAATAGACTGTTTCGTTCACCCTCTTTTTTATGTCAAATAGTTGATGCAAGAGGAACTTCCCATCCAACTTATGAGACCAATCACTGCTAAGCTTTGTGATGAAGTGGTCATAGCCTTTGATGGATGAAGCAGGTAATCTATCAAACCACTTCCGCACATCTCCTTCCAGAGAAAACAGAAGACCTCTCATGAATACATCTTCATCCACAGCTCCATATGCTTCCATATGGTCCCAGACTTTATCAATGTGGTCTTCAATGGAGGTAGTTGATACTCCGTCAAACTTAGGGACCTTTTCAAAATATTTCTCAGGCATGTCATGTGGGGCCCTCGGGATCAGGGAGAAATCTAAAGGCGATGCTTTGGCCCTCCTTCCAAACACCCTAGGGTTTTGTGGAGGAGGAGCATTCTGATTTCCACTAGTGTTTGTTCTGGCTATTAGGCTAGATGAAACTGAAAGGCATCCGAAAGGATGACTTGAGGAAACAGTGAGGCTGGGCACTTGCCTGCTTTTCCTTGCGTAAGTTATGGGAATTCCTTGAGGGTTTCTGGGACGCTCTAGGAATTTAAGATTAATATATCGGGTACGATCGTCAGTGGAGTCGCAAGGTGGAGTCACCAGGTGAACCACACAAGTAATTCACCGAAAAAGATATGTCGTAGGGGAAGGTGAGGGATGTTGAACCAAGGTAGGCCTCTACCTCCCCGGCAACGGCGCCAAAATGTTGGGAGAGAGACCGGGAGTATAGCTTGAGGAAAAATGTCGAACCAGGGTAGGCCTTTACCTCCTCGCCAACGGCGCCAAAATGTTATCACCTGCCTTGTAGTTGCCTGTGTGAGGTGGATCCAGGATGGATGGTAGAGGGGCAAGCAACTAAGGGGTGGAAGCACGACTGCCTAGACTCCGAAATGGATGGTTGTCATGCCAATCAAGGCAGCCTTTACTTTATGTTATCCTAGTCCAAGATAACAATGGGGGAGACCCAGATCTGCTCCCGACAGGAGAGATCGGACCTAGACACCAGAAAAAGATCAGATGGGGCTTCAGGATACTTAAGGTGCAAGGCAAATGGAAACCCTATCTCTAGGGTTTAGGTGCTAGCAACCGGTGAAGATGACCATTGTCTTGGGAAACGTAACTGTGATAGGGTGAGCAAGAACAGAGTTGGGACTGTCGAATACCAAGGAGACAGACTTAGTGAAAGATAGTTGACTTGAGTTATCAATGAGTGTTGGCAAAGGGAATGGGAGGAGATCTTAAGGATAGGACTAGCGCTAGCTAGGAAATCAGTGCCTTATGTGTATTGGGCAATGGAGTCAGCAACAACCCAACGTTTCAGCGAACCCACCTGGGATACACCTTGATCTATGGACCCAGAAAATAGTTGGTCTGAAAAAGCTAAGGTACAGGAAAAACTAGCTCAATGGAAAGCTAGCGCTAGGGCTTGGAAGGATAGATTTGCAGTTCTAGGGTCACCTGGAGGCTAATAACTCAGTGTTGAAGGAGAAATGAGGTCAGGGTGACCTGATCTACAAGCCCAAATCAGAAAATCAGTAGAAAAATCAGATCCGGACAAAGTCAAAATTTGATGAGGGCGCTAAGGGGGCTGAAAACCAATTTTTCAGATCTAGGACAAACCGGAAGGAACTAGCTCAGCGTTGGGGGTGTTCTGGAATGCTTAAGCCCTGATCTATCCGTCTATCTTGTCAGATTTCAGAAAAAGTCACTTTGGGAAAAGTCCAATTTTCAGTGAGGGCGCTAGGGCTGTTTTAGTCAAAAACTCAGATCTAGGTCAAACAACCAAGCATTTGGACAACGTTGGGGTTGATTTGGACTGTGTGGAACCCGATTTATCTGTCTATGAAGTTAGAAATCAAGAAAAATCAAAACCCTAGCAAGTCAAATTTTCAGTGGGGGGTTATGTAGTTTTCTCGCAAAAAATCAGATCTAGGTTAAACCAGCAGGAGTTTGACCAGTGTTGCAGTTGATTTGGTGAAGGGGAGGCCCGATCTATGAAACCCAGAAATGGTTTGCCCAAAGATCGGACGATTCCCAGATTTATTGCTTTATAGGGTTTTTAGTATTTTAGGAGTTTTCAGAAAAATTTGAAGTAAAGCAAGGTACAATGAAATAAGATCTGAAAAGAAGAGACTTACTGGTTAGATCTTACCTGGAAAAGCTTTTAGAAGTCTTTAACAGTGATGATCTTAGCTATCCCGATCAATTCTGGAAGATCCTCGTGATTTCTATGGCATATGCAAGCTCTAAGCCACCAATGCACCCCCTACCCTGCATGAGCAAACGTCAACCATATCAGATTTGCTAATACAAGATAAAGAAATTGAATGCTACAAGAAAGTAAAACGAAGTAATCATAGATCACAATTAAACTAATGAAACCCCCTTGATCCAAGACGAAGAAACCGAGCAAGTTGAGGTCCCCCTACAAAAACGCTCCAGCCAAAACGACCTCTTGTAGAGAAAACAATGATAGAAAAAAGATATAGATCTCACAAGAATTTCCACAATGCTAGGAAGCTGAAGATTTTCCAATCACCATTTGAGAACATCAGATGCAAAGCAGATTCAGAAAATTTCCACAAAAAAGTCCTTCTATTATTCAAATCCAAGAGCCAAAGACGCCTTACAAATGAGAAGCTCTCTCCTTTAAATAAAAATGAGAGAACCTCAATCATAATCGATTCCTAACCACTTTCAAAACGAGTGGCTAAGATTAAAAGATGGAATGTTCTAATCAATGGTTGAGATGAGCTCAACATACAATACATGGATCAATATAACCATAATTTATCAAAGTTGACTAAACCACCCATAAAAAGGTAACCCACTCAACAAGAAATAAATGAAGCACACGGTGGGTCCAAGGAGTGTTTGACTAACTCCCTCTGGGTGTCCCCATGGCACAATAAAATAATATAATAATTTAATTCTTTGACTTTTGTGCCTCCTTGAGGAAATCGTGAGCCTCCCAAAAGAGCTCCAAAAAATAATATAAAAAAGCCCAAAAATAGATGTGGGCCCAATCAGGAGCTGCAACTGCTGGAGAAGGTGTGGAGGACATCACTCTCATCATCATGACTCACCCCGTGTCATTTCCTTGTCTCAGTAGCCCAAATCGATTTCTTCAATAGCCATTTAATCATTTTTTAATTTGCCTCGAGAAATGTGATCCAGCCAAAACAGCCTTCTAGGGTGCCTGCGTTGACAAACTGAGCCCATCAATCTCTCTAGGATGGGGGTACTATGGTACAAACAAGTGGCTGCACCTCCCTATGCCCATATAACGACCTAGGAGATCCAACTGAAACATCTCCCTACTCAAAAATATCAATCTGTGAAGAAAAACCGCATCAGGAAGGCAGAATGAGCCTCATCACATCTTTAAGTTCCCGGAACTGGAAATAAACTGTCTCATTAGACTCAGAGAGTCCAAATCCATCTAAGGTGTATACTCATACCCCTCATAGGTCTCTATTTGATCATCAATCATATCCATTAAACAATATAACCATCTGTGAATAATCAGACACCAATAATAATTCAGACTATCCATCCGCTGCAAGTGTTAAAAGGTTAAGACTTGCTCTACAACTCATTCAAGTAACAATCACAACAAGTAGCATTCATTTCACTGGCGGTACATCAAGCAATACATATATTAGGCTTTATTTATTATTACTCAAACTTAGACTTTCAAGACTATACTCACTTCATAGTTGTAGCCAATTTGCTAGTGAAGGGTGAAGGGTGGAAATGACAAGGCTAAGGCAAAGGATGACTTCCTACTCAACATCATGACACTTTGGACAAGGAAAGGGAATGCTTACTATAACCAATGTCAGACAAAGAACAACACAAGGAATGGCAGTGCCTCACAAATGGGTGAGTTGTTTAGAGAGTGATTATTCAACTTAGGCATCATGTCTACATCAAGCTTGATCCAAGTTCATTAGGATCATCATTTTCTTCCATGGCCTTTTTGGCCTATATGACCCTTTTGGGACTTCACCAGTGCTTAAAAGCACTGCTAATCGCAGCTTTCATCCGGGACATATTTATTTTAACAAGGTCAGCAATTTTTGGATATAGCATATTTTTAACCATTGCTTTTTTGGACCTTTTCTTATACTCTTCAAGGAGTATTTTAGCATTTCACTGCTCTTGCCCTTTCTACATATGTTAAGAAAAACAGTTTTATAATTTTCATTTTTCATGGGCGCATATTCAATATTTTCAGTATAGGTAGTACATGAGCTTTCAGTTTTAGCCAACAACATCCCAAGTGACTAGGGGGAGTTCTGCACAGTGCCAAACATCGGGACAATCGACCAGAATGATTTAGGCATACTATCCAACTTACCAAAGGCAAGTTTTGTCACCAACTCAGAGCCGAGACACAATATAAACAGGGAGGCTTGTCCAACAAAAGTTCTAGCGGGGATAAAGGTCCTCCATGCCATAAGTCAAGAAGTCAGTCGGGTTGAAAACTAAAATGGAAGGTAATGGATGGGTGAAGACAATGAATGATGGAGCCAACACTAGCAAGCCAAAACAATGGCGGGAATGACTACCTCTATTCTCCCTAAGGAGGGTAAACGCAATGAGTATAGATCAAGAACTTCCAAGTGTAAGTAAGGACATCAATACATAGTACAAGATACAACCAATTCCATATAATTATGACCGCCAGATCATGATACCACAAGTTAATACATGTCACAAAAATCAGTATAAGAGCAATAATAACCAGAACACAATATAAAATGTTGAGTCATAACCATGCAATATAATCCATCTAAGACACCATCTGTCCAATGAGAAAGAACTGACATAAAACTGGGCATCAATGACTGCTCTGAAAATGACATAAATGGCTACATCGGTCCTCAAATCTGAGTGTCCTGAGACTTAGTCTTGACATGGGAGAGTACAATAGTCCACTAATATAATAATGATCCATCAAAACTACTCATCTCAGCATCTCATATGTAAGAGATCTGGCTAAAAAAAGTACTGTGTCTGAAAAATAGAATATGGTAGCTTGGCTACTATATATGTGATAACATCTGGCTCTAGGTGGGACAAGGGCTTTGCTGAAAAGTGCGCTTGAGAACCTCAGAATCTCTGGTCCTCGCACTCTACTTCTTGCATCTTCGATTAATCCATCCAGCTCTGCAACCGCTACAAAAAATGCACCTGACTACCTGCAGCATGTCCAGAGCTATACCGAACTCACATATCGGTCGTCAGAACAATATGTGGATAATATAAAAAAAATAGTGAAAGTAAAGATGTTTGAAACTGAAAAGCAGAAAATAAATCTAATATATAACCATAACTTTCAGTAAAAGTTTAATTTTTATTATGCAGGATAACAGAAATCAACACTATACTAAGAGCTTCAAAAATGAGCTTCAGACAACTAAGCAAAACTCTATACTACTACTGGGAAAGGCTTATTCAGGTCCTACCTACTCTACTCTACTAGGCAAAGTGGGACTCAAGGCTAAGTGGGGTCGAGAATGTATCCCTTCAAATCCCTCTGGTTGACAGGATGCAGAATCTGTCGTCCAGTACTGGTAACAAGAAAACATATATCACCAACACAACGTTCTACAAAAAAAGGTCCAACCCAAAGATCATTAGCTTGCCTCGATTGAAAATGCAGCAAGTGGCTTTGGATAAGGACTTGACTTCCGGTGGGACATCTATGCCTATTTACCGATTCGGGGACCACTTCAATGTTACATACAAGCATGGGATGGACATCAACGATGTTTTGCGGCTGCGGGGTGATTATCTTCGAGCTTCTCCCGGGAGGGACTACATCAAATTTGAGTGGACCACCATCAATGGGAATAGCTATGCCACCAACTAGGATCTCTCTAATTTCTTCCCTTACCCCCTGTGGACTTGCATTAGGCTTATCATTATGGGGAGATACTACATGTTAGACAGTTTCTCCTACCGTCCAGAAATCTCTATCTTCTTTCGACGGATGAGGACTATGGGATATAACAGTATTGTGGCTAGATCCTTCCCCTGCAGGAACATGAATATGCATACCCTCTAGATCAGATGGTTCTACTCTAGGCTGTGTTATCCACTAATTTTGCACTTAGTTGGGTTACTTGAAGAGCCGCCGGTTGACAGACATGTTCAATGTCTGATTCCAGTGTATCAGTTGATCCGTCTTCATGTCTAGCAAATATTGGCTAGTCAGTTTTTCATTTGAATAATTTTGACCATGGCCCCGCGGGGTTTGTAATAAAATGTGCTAGTAGGGTATTTTTGAGTGGTTCGGTCTCCTGAGACGTAGAATCTCAAATAAGGTATTCCAGGGAGTTTTTTGCCCTTGACAATTATGCTTTGCCTATAGCCGAGTATAATTAACGAGGCTTTCTCCTGCTTCCTCGAAAGCTGGAATGCCCGATGTTGAATTCTGGGCCTTGGGGGGTTATTAGAGCCCAACTGAGTGTTATAAACCTACTAGGCATTATTTAAGTAGAGTTTTGTCTTGTCCTAGGTCATCTGGACATATAATTTTTTTTCGAAAAAATCTTTTTCGAATGGGGAAAAAATTATTTTTTAAATTTTAAATTACTTTTCCTAAGATTTTTGGGTTAATTTTTCCATAAATTAAATGGAAAAAACCCGTTTGTAATAAATCAGTCATCCAGACTCCGAATTCAGTGATTGAAGGCTCTAACCTTAAGCCAAAAATCATTCTTGATCGGCTAGCCAGTCAGAACCAACTTTCGGATCATCAATCGGACACATAATGCCTTTTTTCTCAAAAAAGTTAGTTTTGAGGAAAAAAATGATTATTTTGGAGAAAATTAAAACTCTCCAAATTAATCCAAATTCAGCGAAATAAAAGGCTAAATGACATCTCATCGAGCACTTATGATGTTTGGAGTTGTCATAACTCAGCTTCAGTTAGCATTAAGTGAGCAATTAATTTATTATCAGTTAGTCGTTGTGTCATCTCCAGCTAAAGAATGAGATGGAGAGCACTCATTGGTCCGGTGATTTGATCGAGGTGAAGACTAAGGCTTACACCATCAGTGGACTTCTCAAACCTAGCACAGGCTCCTGCCAAACCTAAAAGGTGGTTTACCTACATCACCAGATGTCTCCTTCATAGCTCATGCCTCTCTCTCTCCTGAGAGCGCCTTCCACACATGTGGCCTCATCTGTGGCTTGATTTGGTTGTTCAGGGTTGGAGTGGGGGCGCCTTGCCTAGGTGGAGGCCTCCCCTCACTCTCAGCTCTCCGTCTTAGGTTTGGTTTCTCTGTTTGGTGGCCAGGCCGGTTATGTTATGAGGTTTGGTTTTAGGGTTTTAGCACTCTCTCATTGTATAAATAGAGGCTCTTTCAGCTCTTTTTGGATTGACTTTTGGGCATAGAAACTCTACAAAAATTGTAATCATTATTTTATTCAATAAAGCTTTTCGACTTTTGAGGTCTACAGGATTGTCTCTTCATTGGTGGATGTGTTGTATGAGGTGATCTCTTTCCATGCTTTCAATTTGTTATTTATGTGTTGAATCAAACAACTAGCTTTAGAAGTCTATTATTAGAACATAAGATTTACCATTTGCTGCTATCAAGTTGGTTTATTATGCAAAGTTTATCATAATCTACATGGGTACAAATATTCAGTTATATGAAGTATTGATCTTGGTTTGAATATTCATAGCTACTAGTTTTTATTGTTTGATCTCACTGGGTTTCAAGTTGGATTGTCTTTACAGATCTCGCCATTTGGAGAAGGGTGTGAGCTCAGCTGCATCAATCTCATCTCCATCATCATAAGAACTTTCTAACATTGTTGACTTTCAGGACCTATAGAGAGTTTGGCTTTTTCCAAGAGAAAAAAACAAGGAGATCTTACTCCAAAGTTCCATCTCAAATTCTTTCATAAATTCAAACACTTTTTTGGTTACCGAACTTTCTTCCTCTAGTTCTCCCTTTGCTCTTTGACTTCTTTTGTTTCCTCACTTGCTAGCCCCTTTTCTCCTTGAGTTGTTTGTCTTTTCTCACTTTTTCTTCATCGCTGCCCCGTTCTTACTCTCTTTTACCATCCTTTTTCTTCATTTTTGACAGCCCTAGTGTGCCCTAGTTTTCCTTCCTTTTTGCCTCTTTTTTGCCCTAGTATTTGGGCCTTCTTCAACCTTGTTATTGGCCTTTCCACTTTTTGCCCGTTGCCCTGTTTTGTAATCTTTCTGACAGCCATTTGTTTTTTCTTTCGCTGCCCCGTTTTCTTCAATTTTTGTCCTCCTTCAGCTTCATAGTTGGCTGCCCTATCCCTCCCTTTCTCTGGTTTTGACCTTCTCTTTGTTTTCTTGCCTTCTTTTCCTCATCTTCTTTTATTTCAGCCCTTTTTTCCTTTGCTCTTTTGGCTCTCATTCAAACTTCTTCTCTTTTCCCTTTTTACAGGTTTCAGAAAGATCTTCAAGTAAAAGTAAAAGCACTCTCCTTTTTACACAAGTCCTAATATTAGTAGAGTTGTTTGCTTTCATTTGAAAAGTCCTTTCAAGGATTAAAATCCTTAAGGCACATTGTATAAATTTTAATAAAGATCTTGTGTTTGGGTGGGGTTTTCAAGTCTCCACTCTCATCCTTCCCCATTTGGGGAGTCTTGTGTTGTGTTTACTTGTGTATGCTTAGGTTAGATTTGCTCGTCTTCATCATTATTTGCATCTTATTCTTAGAATAATCGTTAATCCATCACCTCTAATTCATTAATTAAGTTGATTACTCTATTTTTAATTGTTTATCTTTCTAAGTAAATCAACTGCATAAATCTCTCGAATCACACCATAAGGTGGATCAAGAGTGCTCTCTGTCGGAGAGTTTAATAACTCATCTTTGCTTCTTGTTTACATTTGTTTAGTCAATTAACTTCTAAGTAAGACTCTTGAACTTGCAAAAACACAAGTCAAGAGCACTTTCTATCGGAGAGCATCTTTAGCGTTTGCATCACCCTTGCATTAGTCTCATCTAGATTAGATAAGACTCTTGAACCTTCGTCATAAGACAAGGTCAAGAGCGCTCTCTATCGGAGAGTATAATTAATTAACTTAATAAAACCTTCAACACACATACCCCTTTAATTAATTAACTCCTTTCCCTCCTTGCCGGAGTATGCTCTGACCGATCCCAGATCAGAATACCCAGAAACGGCACTGGATCTTTAAACCCTATAAGAGTAACTTAATAATACTTAAACACCCTTAACCAACGCACCGACATTGTAGGGATTCTTCCAAAGTACGTCCTAGTAGAGGTGCCGAAACCTCCCTCTGTCTTAGATTCTCGGCTAGCTGGTCAATCTTTGCGATACCAGCTTGGAATACTAGGCGGGCCTGACATGTCTTCAACAGAGGGAACTTAGAAGAGTCTCCTGGCTTTGACAAACCTTCGTTGACACCCTAATCAAGAGCATTTAAAATTTTTAAAATCTACCAAGAGCACTTGCAAAACCTAATACTCACTAGCTTAATTCCTAGACTTTATTTCACGCGCTTATTTGACTCCATAAGGCACTGGTCCTTTGTTATATTTCATTAATTTTCTATCTTGATAAACTGTCTATGGTTCATTTCAATTGATTATATTTGAATGCTTAATTAAAAGTCTGGAATCTTTGCTTATCTGTGTGATCTCTTGTTAGCAACATGGATTGCTTTGATTAATCATCATCCCCTTAATATTAAATCATTTTAAATCACAATAACTCCTAAACAACACCCATCCGCATCCAAAACATCTAAAACTTAACTTAAACATTGAGCCATATAAAACTCTTTGTTAGGGACTACCCCCCTTGCTTCGTTAGGAGTTAGCCTAAACGGAGGAGCTAGGAGTAGGTGACAGTACCTGGCTCTGTGCTTGCCCCCAAGGTCACACCTCTCCCACTTTCCTAAGTGAGGAGACAGCTTTCGGAATATTTCTGATGCTGGTGTGCAATCGGCAGACAATAGGCTGCGGCGCAGAAGAAATAGGAACGTGAGATAGATCATGATTGCGAAGACTGGATGACTCAGATGGCAGCAGAAAACTAGGAATGAGAGGATAGGCAGATAAGGCACTAATCGGTGTGGCTGAAGGAGTTTGAAAAATAGCGAGATTGTTGAGATTAAAATCTCCTTCAAGCGCATCATTTATTAAGGCATCCTCTTGCCAACTGAGAGAGCTATCATGGACTTGAATTAAGTTACCATCTTCCAAAGATAAATGAGATAATGATCTAGCAAAATCAGGAGCATGCGTGCTACTGACCTCATTATCAACCTCTATTACATCAAACAATTCAAAATGGCTTTCCCATGGATAAATAGGCTCTAGTCCTTGGCTTTCTCTTTCTCTATTCTGGTCAATCAAAGAAAACCACTCATTCACTCTACGAGGGATTCTTTCAACATGCCTGGCATCATTAACTTCATCAACCTCAATTATAAGATTTGCAGCATTGCTTTGCTCAGGAAATGGGATCTCATTTCTTCTTAACTCCTCTAATTCCTCCGAGCACTCACCTTCAGGCATTTCCAAATTAATCATCCTGGCAATTTGAGTTGTTTGATTTTCTTCCCAAGATAAGTCGGAGTCTTCCATTGCTAGAAACATGCTTTCAGGATGCCTATACTTCCACACTTTATTTGCATCTTCTACAAAATGGGCCTTAGCATTATTCAACAATTCTTCCCCATATGTATTTTTAATCCCTTCTTCAAAAGTCTCCAAATGCTTCTCATAGCAAGGTTCCCTATTGATTCTGATCAGAGCCGCGTCAAAGTTCGGGACACAAAGGTATGATAGGTCCATCATGAGGTATCCACCTAAACCAGCTGCCCACTTTCTAGATAAAAGCATTCCATATGCTGGGGGCAAGTCAATAACAACTACATCCATCATAGTGGAGATGTTGGAGCATGCAAACAGATCAGCTCTAAGGTTTTTTATCAAGCTATAGGATTGCACTCATCTTGAATCTATGCCACAAACATTTCATAAGGCCGAGTCACTTCCAATCCCATTTCCTTCATGACATGCAAAGGCATTATGGTCATAGTTGCTCCGGAATCCAACATGCAATTATGCAGGAGCATATTTTGAATGTGCGAGGTTAGGTAAAAGGGAGGGTGACCACCATTCTTTCTCTCATAGATAGCCAATTGTATGTTAACAGGTGGATCTTTTTCATCTTTGCTAGGATGTATCCTCTCAGGACTCTGTATGTGCTCGGGTTCTAAAGTAAACTCAGGGGTTTTGTCTTGCCCAATGCCATCAAAGAACTCTTCTACTTGGCTTCTTACAGAGGGAACATTTATCAGTTCAGTTATTGGGATGCTACACATTATCTTGTTCAACTCTTTCTCGATGTAAATGTTCAGATTTAAATCTCCTAAGGCAAGATCTTCTTCTTCCCTTTTGTCTTCGTTCATTACTTTTCTTTTGTCAAAGACAGAAGGCTAGGAATCCACTCTTCGTTTATAAATTCTAACTTGTGGTTCTTCTTTTGTTTCAGGGATGTCTACTGCACAACATGAGGGTTTAGGCTCATCAACAAAATCCTCTTCCTGCTCCCAAGTTTCCTCCTCTTGCTCCCATGGTTCTTCCAAACTCATCATCGACAAGCAAATCATTCATGAAATTGATGTTATTTGGTTGGTCATCAGGGTGACTGGCATTTGTTGGTTCTTCATCATTTTCATCACACCAATTAACACTCCTCTTCTCAAGATTCTCTGGATACTCGGGCCTTCTTCTATTAGGGTCTCTCTCAGGACCTCTATTGTTGTTCCAATAAGGTCTAGGGCCATAAGGGTTTCTATGTCTCTCCGTATCATGGAAACTAGCCACGTTTTTGGTCAAGACAATTAGTTGCCTCATCATTTCTTGCATGGTTTCTAACGTGTCCTTTGTCTCTTTTGGCTCATTCACAGGCTCCTTAGGCTTTCAGATCTTAGGCTCGAATCTAGAAGTGCATGGGGCATAATGATCAAGGAAGTTTTGCTTGCCCATAGATGTTGCATGCTGCTCAGCCATCTTTGCATTGAACTGGGCAGTTTTCAAGTCATTCGGATTTTTGTCTTTCAAATTAAAACCCAACCAACCATCAAAGGCATTCAGATAGTGGATAATAATCGCTTGGTCTTTTGGTCTAATTTCATCTGGGATGTTTCCTACAGTCTTGTCAAATCTCAGGTTGAATTCATGGACTGTTTCATTCACCCTCTTCTTTATGTCAAATAGTTGGTGCAAGAGGAACTTCCCATCCAACTTATGAGACCAATCACTGCTAAGCTTTGTGACGAAGTGGTCATAGCCATTGATGGATGAAGCAGGTAATCTATCAAACCACTTCCGCACATCTCCTTCCAAAGAAAACAAGAGACCTCTCATGAATACATCTTCATCCACAGCTCCATATGCTTCCATATGGTCCCAGACTTTATCAATGTGGTCTTCAATGGATGTAGCTGATACTCCATCAAACTTAGGGACCTTTTCAAAATATTTCTCAGGCATGTCATGTGGGGCCCCCGGGATCAAGGAGAAATCTAAAGGCGATGCTTTGGCCCTCCTTCCAAACACCCTAGAGTTTTGTGGAGGAGGAGCATTCTGATTTCCACTAGTGTTTGTTTCGGCCATTGGGCTAGATGAAACTGAAAGGGATCCCAAAGGATGACTTGAGGAAACAGTGAGGCTGGACACTTGCCTGCTTTTCCTTGCGTAAATTATGAGAATTCCTTGAGTGTTTCTAAGACACTATAGGAATTTAAGATTAATATATCGGGTACGATCCTCAATGGAGTTGCAAGGTGGAGTCACCAGGTGAACCACACAAGTAATTCACCAAAAAAGATATGTCGTAGGGGAAGGTGAGGGATGTTGAACCAAGGTAGGCCTCTAACTCCCCGACAACGACTCCAAAATGTTGGCAGAGAGACCGAGAGTATAGCCTGAGGAAAAATGTTGAACCAAGGTAGGCCTCTACCTCTGCGGCAACGGCGCCAAAATGTTATCACCCGCCTTGTAGTTGCCTGTGTGAGGTGGATCCAGGATGGATGGTAGAGGGGCAAGCAACTAAGGGGTGGAACCACGACTTCTTAGACTCCTAAATGGATGGTTGTCACACTAATAAAGGCAGCCTTCACTTTATGTTATCCTAGTCCGAGATAACAATGGGGGAGACCTAGATCTGCTCCCGACAGGAGAGATCGGACCTAGACACCAGAAAAAGATCAGATGGGGCTTCAGGATAATTAAGGTGCAAGGCGAATGGAAACCCTAGCTCTAGGGTTTAGGTACTAGCAACCAGTGAAGATGACCAATGTCTTGGGAAACGTAACTGTGACAGGGTGAGCAAGAACAGAGTTGGGACTGTCTAGTACCAAGGAGACAGACTCAGTGAAAGATAGTTGACTTGAGTTATCAATGAGTGTTGGCAAAGAGAATGGGAGGAGATCTTAAGGATAGGACTAGCGCTAGCTAGGAAATCAGTGCCTTATGTGTATTGGGCAATGGAGTCAGCAACAACCCAACGTTTCAGCGAACCCACCTGGGATACACCTTGATCTATGAACCCAGAAAATAGTTGGTCCGGAAAAGCTAAGGTACAGGAAAAACCAGCTCAATGGAAGGCTAGCGCTAGGGCTTGGAAGGACAGATTCGCAGTTCTAGCGTCACCCGAAGGCTAATAACTCAGCGTTGAAGGAGAAATGAGGTCAGGGTGACCTGATCTACAAGCCCAAATCAGAAAATCAACAGAAAAATCAGATCTAGACAAATTCAAAATTTGATGAGGGGGCTAAGGGGGATGAAAACCAATTTTTCAGATCTAGGGCAAACCGGAAGGAACTAACTCAGCGTTGGGGGTGTTCTGGAATGCTTAAGCCCTGATCTATCAGCCTATCTTGTCAGATTTCAGAAAAAAGTCACTTCCGGAAAAGTCCAATTTTCAGTGAGGGCGCTAGGGCTGTTTTAGTCAAAAACTCAGATCTAGGTCAAACAGCGAAATATTTGGACAACGTTGGGGTCTATTTGGACTGTGTGGGACCCGATCTATTCGTCTGTGAAGTTAGAATTCAGGAAAAATCAAAACCCTAGCAGGTCAAATTTTCAGTGGAGGGTTATGTAGTTTTCTGGCAAAAAACAGATCTAGGTCAAACCAGCAAGAGTTTGACCAGCGTTGCAGTTGATTTGGTGAAGGGGAGGCCCGATCTATGAAACCCAGAAATGGTTTGGCCAAAGATCGGACGATTCCCAGATTTATTGCTTTTTAGGGTTTTTAGTATTTTAGGAGTTTTCAGAAAAATTTGAAGTAAAGCAATGTACAATGGAATAAGATCTGAAAAGAAGAGACTTACCTGTTAGATCTTACCTGGAAAAGCTTGTAGAAGTCTTTAACAGTGATGATCTTAGCTAACCCGATCAATTCTGGAAGATCCTCGTGATTTCTATGGCATATGCAAGCTCCAAGCCACCAATGCGCCCCCTACCCTGCATGAGCAAACGTCAACCATATCAGATTTGCTAATACAAGATAAAGAAACTGAATGCTACAAGAAAGTAAAACGAAGTAATCATAGATCACAATGAAACTAATGAAAACCCCCTGATCCAAGACGAAGAAAACCGAGCAAGTTGAGGTCCCCCTACAAAAACGCTCCAGCCAAAACACCCTCCTGTAGACAAAACAATGATAGCAAAAAAATATAGATCTGACAAGAATTTACACAATGCTAGGAAGCTGAAGATTTTCCAATCACCATTTGAAAACATCAGATGCAAAGCAGATCCAAAAAATTTCCACCAAAAAGTCTTTCCATTATTCAAATCCAAGAGCCAAAGACGCCTTACAAATGAGAAGCTCTCTCCTTTAAATAGAAATGAGAGAACCTCAATCATAACCGAATCCTAACCACTTTCAAAACGAGTGGCTAAGATTAAAAGATAAAATGTTCTAATCAATGGTTGAGATTAACTCAACATACAATACATGGATCAATATAACCATAATTTATCAAAGTGGACTAAACCACCCATAAAAAGGTAACCCACTCAACAAGAAATAAATGAAGCACATGGTGGGTCCAAGGAGTGTTTGACTAACTCCCTCTGGGTGTCCCCATGGCACAATAAAATAATATAATAATTTAATTCTTTGACTTTTGTGCCTCCTTGAGGAAATCATGAGCCCTCCCAAAAGAGCTCCAGAAAATAATATAAAAATGCCCAAAAATAGATGTGGGCCAATCAGGCGCTGCAACTGCTGGAGAAGGTGTGGAGGACATCACTCTCATCATCATGACTCATCCCATGTCATTTCCTTGCCTCAGTAGCCCAAATCGATTTCTTCAATAGCCATTTAATCATTTTTTAATCTGCCTCGGGAAACGTGATCCAGCCAAAACAGCCTTCTAGGGTGCCTACGATGGCAAACTGAGCCCACCAAGCTCTCTGGGATGGGGGTACTATGGTACAAACAAGTGGCTGCACCCCTCTATGCCCATACAACGCCCTAGGAGATCCAACTGAAACATCTCCCTGCTCAAAAATATGAATCTGTGAAGAAAAACTGCATCAGAAAGGCAGAATGAGTCTGATCACCTCTCACTGGAAAACTGTCTCATTAGACTCAGAGAGTCCAAATCCATCTAAGGTGTATACTCATACCCCTCATAGATGTCTATCTGATCATCAATCATGAAAATGTCTATAGGAGGAAATTGAACAAACTAGCTTCTCGTAGGATCCTTGCAGAACTTGGATCTGAGTCTGTTTCAGACATGCACCTTTTATTTCCAGAAAACACTAATACCTTTGTTTCCGACATAATGGGCGAGTATTTTACTCAGCTTGACTTTTCTCAGATAGTAGGTCAACCCCGCCGTCTTCCTGACAAAGCTATCGAGAAGCTCCCGATGTATACAGGCATTGATGCCACTACCTTCGCCATGCAACTCAAGAACTTTTCTAGGTGCATCAACGCTTATGTTAGTGATCCGGTCAGCCAACATGATGACATCATATATATGAACTTATTTGTTCTATATTTGGATGGAAAGGCCAGCGACTGGTATAACAATTTTCCAGATAATGCTTTTGACACTCTAGCTGCTTTCAAAACCTCTTTCACCAACAAGTTCGGTGAAAAGAAAGAACCTCGGCATCAACTTGCGTCCTTGACCAACATAAAAAAGAAAGATACGGAAACAATGGACGAGTTCAATACTAGGTTCACTGAATTGTCAAAAGCCATCCCTACTGATTATGCCCCAACTGCACCAACCATCCTGGTCTATTACATTGAGGAACTTAGTGGCAAAATGCAGTACCAGATCAGAGACAAGGAGCCTGCTAACTTGCTCCAGGCTCAGGAAATGGCAATCAAAATCAATCTGAACATGCAGTCATCTGGTGAATCTAACCTCCACGTTTATTCAATGTCTTCAACCCCTTTGAAAATTAGTGAACCTAAAGACAAGGATCATTTATCAGCTATGAAGGATGCCTATGAAAAACAAATGATTGAGATGAAAAGGGAGATGAAGAAAAATATGGAGGAAACGAAACAGAAACATTTAGCGCAGTTGAAGGAAATTCATAATAGGGTAATAACAATGGAAAGAACTCAAACTCAACCTGCTCCTAGAACCTTTCCTGCCAAACCAACATGGCAGAGGAAGAGTCCCAACCATGAGCAGAGGCCTCCCCATCAGCTTGAGGATGCTAATGTGGTTGAGACTTACACACCATTTTGTAGGGCATGTGAAGACCTTCATGAAGAATCTTCCTGCTATTATGCATGCTATATTCAGGAGCATGGTTTTCCAGAGGGTTGTGGTCCTAAAGCATCATCAAGTGAGCCTGAGTACATAAACTATATAGATGAAATGCATGATATTTTCAGAGAAAGTTGGAGAGAGGCAAAACAATATTCAAGAGAGCCTGAGTACATTAACACAGTTGGACAGCTCCATCCTGTCACCACAGAAACTTGGGGTCAAGTCGAAGATTATAATCAACAATTGGATAACCTCACTAAAAACTTTGGTACTAATCCTACAAATGAGCATAATGATGATAGTTTGGAAGGTTTACTACCTTGTGACCTTTTTTCTGAAGAAGATGACTATGATCATGAGGAGGGATATAGTCAAGGATGTGATACAAGTGAGGAAGAATCCCTTACATCTAAGATCGATGAAAACTACGAGACTTTAATTGAAAATCAAATTTTAGAGGTTTCATGTGATGAAAGTCCTCCATGCTCTCCATCGAATGACAAATATTTGGAAAGTTGGATCCCCTATGATATCTTTGAAACCCAGCTTTTTGAAGAAGATGGTTTTGAGCAAAATGAGGAGTGTAGCCAAGGACTTGATACCAGTGATGAGACATCTCTTATATATGACATAGATGGCAATGATGACTATTGGACTTTTATTGAAAATCCAACCTATGATACTTTCAAAAATATTTTTGAGAATCTCATCTATGATATGTCCAGCGAGGGGAGTGTTTATTCTGTGACTTATGAAAGTTGTAAAGAAGAACAGTTAGAGTTTTCATATAATCAGTCAGAATTGTATCTGAGTATCTGTGATAAGGACTTGAAAAAGCAGTGCGGTGAAGAATCAGATGGGATACAACTAGTCGAAGTTTTTTCTCAACCATCGTTTTCACATATAGATGTTCCTTATGTTTTGGAGCAGCTTGGGGCTTATACAACGAGTTATTATTTGATAAGCCTTGATGATCAACATGATGGAGTAGTCGACCTGCTGCATCATCTCGATTTGTATATCAGCACTATCCAGTCATGGATAGAAGCATCCTGCGGGAGCACCTGCCAGTTTGGGAAGAAGTTTGACGACATTATTCATGCCTATGATTCCCCATCCAGCCCGCCCATTCTGGATCATCACGCAGGTTTGCATTTTCTGGAAATTGTGTCCTTACTTTGGTTGGTAACCAAAGACAAGGCAAAACCTTTTTATATTAATAAAATGCTTAGGTGGCTACACTGGATTCATGATTACACCTAACATTTTTTGTATCATGCTTAGAGTAGGAAAATAGGCTCCTTAAAGTGAGCGTTTATCTTAGCATTTTTCTTTCTATACTTGGGAATAAATAAATTTTTCAGTTAAGTTTGTCATTTCTTTAAATAAAGCAACTTTTGGATCATTGGCAATTTTTCATAAAACTTGTGCTACTAAGGTTTTTCTTGTCAAGTTGAGATGTTTTTACAGGATATGGAAACCAGAGATTCTGGGGTTCTCGTATGCTCTCCTTGCATAAGAGACTAGATCGAGCACACGTCCCGCAGTTGGAGCCAGATGTTATCCACTTATTTGTACCATAGTTGGGTTACCTGAGGAGCCGTCGGTTGACAAACATGTTCAATGTCTAATTCCAGTGTATCAGTTGATCCGTCTTCATGTCTAGCCAATATTGGCTAGCCGGTTTTTTATTTGAATAATTTTGACCATGGCCCCACGGGGTTTGTAATAAAATGTGCTAGTAGGGTATTTTTTGAGTGGTTCGGTCTCCTGAGACGTAGAATCTCAAATAAGGTATTCCAGGGAGTTTTTGCCCCTGACAATTATGCTTTTCCTTCAGCTGAGTATAATTGACGAGGTTTTCTCTCGCTTCCTCGAAAGCTAGAATGCCCGATGTTGAATTCTGGGCCTTGGGGGGTTATTAGAGCTCAACTGAGTGTTATAAACCTACTAGGCATTATTTAAGTAGAGCATGGTCTTGTCCTAAGTCATTGGGACCTTTACAAAAATTTCGAAAAGAACTTTTTGGAACGGGGAAAAAATTATTTTTTAAATTTTTAAATTTTTAAATTTTCCCTAAGTTTTTTAATTAATTTTTCCATAAATTAAATGGAAAAATCCCGTTTGTAATAAGTCGGTCATCCGGACCCCGAATTCAGTGATTGAAAGCTCTAACCTTAAGCCAAAAATCATTCTTGATCGGCCAGCTAGTCAGATCCAACTTTCAGATCATCAATCGGACACAACGCTCATTTTCTCAAAAAAATCATTTTCGAGGAAAAAAATGATTATTTTGGAGAAAATTAAAACTCTCCAAATTAATCCAAATTCAGCGAAATAAAAGGCTAAATGACATCTCAATGGGCATTTATGATGATTGAAGTTATCATAACTCAGCTTCAATCAGCATTCAGTGAGCAATAAAGTTATAATCAGTTAACGGATTTGTCATCTCCAGCTGAACTCTCGAATTGGATGAGATGGAGAGCAGTCATTGGTTTGATGATTTGATCGAGGTAAAGACTGAAGATAACACTAGCAATGGCTCCTCCAGACCTAGCAAGTCCGGTTAGGTCTGGTTTTCTGGTTTTAGGGTTTTAGCAGTCTCTCATTGTATAAATAGAGGCTCCTTTAGCTCTATTCGGATGGACTTTTGTAGCAGAGTTACTCTGAGAAAATTGTATCAAGCATTTGCTTTAATTTGTTAATAAAGATCAGACTTTAGAGGTCCATGAGCTCTTGGATATGGTAGTTATTTGCAATTGGTTGAGGTGATATTGTCTCTAACCCCTATTTCCTTAATGCTTATGTGAGATTAAAGTGTTTATTTGTTAGCTCAAGAGGGCCATTGTTGGCATAGTAGAACAATCATTTGTAGTTCAACTTGATTGTTTATGCGAAGTAGATTAGTAATTTTGATGGACATGAATAATCAGTATATACGTAATGTTGATCATAATTCAATTTTCTTAGCATACTAGCATATATTTTGATCTTACGTTTTGTGTTAAGTTGTAGTGTGTTTTTAGGCTTCACAGGTTGAAGAAGGGTGTGAGCTCAGCTGCATCTATCCCAAGCTTGAAGCAACCTTTTTGATCTAACACTTTCATTGCAGGACCTACAGAGATCTTCTTTTTCAAAATACAAAAATAAAGTTGGGAGTCTAACTCTCTCTCTTGGGTTCCATCCATAAATTTAAATACTTTCTTGGTTACCGAACTTCCTTCCTTTAGTTCTCCCTTTGCTCCTTGACTTCTTTTGTTTCCTTGCTTGCTAGCCCCTTTCCTCCTTGACTTGTTTGTCTTTTCTCACTTTTTCTTCATCACTGCCCCATTTTTTCTCTCTTTTACCATCCCCTTTTTTCATTTTGGACAGCCCTAGTGTGCCCTAGTCTTTCTTCCCTTTTTGCCTATTTTTGCCCTAGTTTTTGGGCCTTCTTCAACCTTGTTATTGGTCTTTTCTTCCACTTTTTGTTCACTGACCTGTTTTGTATTTTTTATTACAGCCATTTGTTTTCTCTTTCACTGCCCTGTTTTCCTCAATTTTTGTCCTCCTTTAGATTCATAGTTGGCTGCCCTATCCCTCCCTTTCTTTGATTTTGACCTTCTCTTTGTTTTCTTGCCTTCTTTTCCTCATCTTCTTTTGTTTCAGCCCTCTTTTCCTTTGCTCTTTTGGCTCTCATTCAAACTTCTTCTCTTTTCCCTTTTCACAGGTTTCAGAAGGATCTTCAAGTAAAAGTAAAAGCACTCTTTTTTTTTTTACGCAAATTTTAATGATAGTAGAGTTGTATGCTTTTATTTGAAAAGCCCTTTCAAGGATTAAATTCCTAAAGGCAATTTGTAATAATTTCAATAAAGTACTTTTGTTTGAGTGGGGTTTTTAAGTCCCCACTCTCATCCTCCCCCATTTGGGGAGGCTTGTGTTGTGTTTACTTGTGTATGTTTAGGTTAGATTTGCTTGTCTTCATCATTATTTGCATCTTATTCATAGAATAATTGTTAATCCATCACATCTAATTCATTAATTAAGTTGATTATTCTATTTTAAATTGTTTATCTTTCTAAGTAAATCAACTGCGTAAATCTCTTGAATCACACCATAAGGTGGATCAAGAGTACTCTCTGTCGGAGAGTTTAATAACTCATCTTAGCTTCTTGTTCACATTTGTTTAATCAATTAACTCTTAAGTAAGACTCTTGAACTTGCAGAAACACAAGTCAAGAGCACTCTCTATCGGGGAGCATCTTAGTATTTGCATCATCTTTGCATTAGTCTCATCTAGATTAGATAAGACTCTTGAACCTTCGTCATAAGACAAGGTCAAGAGCGCTTTCTGTCAGAGAGTCTAATTAATTAACTTAATAAAATCTTCAACACACACCCCTTTAATTAATTAACTCCCTTCCCTCCTTGTCGGAGTATGCTCTGACCGATCTCTGATCGGAATACCCAGAAACGGCACTGGATCTTTAAACCGCACAAGAGTAACTTAATTAAAACTTTTCCCCCATAACCAATGCATCGGCGTTGTTTCGTTTAAATACCGATGCATGTGGGCAAATTCCAAGTGTGGGCACCGGGCTACCCAATCTGGGCACAGGTAGTTAAGTTATTGAACACTTACCTGTGATCCCAGACAAGTCCGTCATGTCTTCGAACGGAGCCACTGAAGGTATTTCCAGTTAGGACATCCAGCTACTGTAAGCAAGACCACTATTAAAAACTCTTAAAATCTACCAAGAGCACTTTCAAAACCTAATACTCACTAGCTTAATTCCTAGATTTTATTTCACGCATTTATTTGACTCCATAAGGCACTGGTCCTTTGTTATATTTGATTAATTTTCTATCTTGATCAACTGTCTATGGTCCATTTCAATTGATTATATTTTAATGCTTAAGTTATAAGTCTGGAATCTTTGCTTATCTGTGTGATCTCTTGTTAGCAACGTGGATTGCTTTGATTAATCATCATCCCCTTAATATTAATCATTTTAAATCACAATAACTCCTAAACAACACCCATCCACATCCAAAACATCCAAAACTTAACTTAAACATTGAGCCATAGAAAACTCTTTGTTAGGGACTACCCCCCTTGGCTTTGTTAGGAGTTAGCCTAAACGAAGGAGCTAGGAGTAGGTGACAGTACCTAGCTCTGTGCTTGCCCCCAAGGTCACACCTCTCCCACTTTCTCAAGTGAGGAGACAACTTTCAATTGATTTCTACTGCTGGTGTGCAATCGACGGACAACAAGTTCCAACGGAGTTGGAAAATATGCACATTCCTGTTCCTACAAGGGAAGGTTCTAGCCACAGTACTGTCATATCCCATATGCCTCATCCCTTGGAAGAACATAGAGACTTCTAGACTGTATGGGGAAATTGTCAAACATGTAATGTCTCCTCATGGGGAAGGGCCTAGTGTTAGTGTCCAGGAGAAGAGGAGAGAGGTTTGAGAAATCCTAGTTGGCAGGGTAGCTATTCCCATTGATGGTGGTCCACCCAGATTTGATGCAGTTCCTTCCAGGAGGAGCTCAAGAATTATCACCCCGCAACCACGAAACCTTACTGGAGTCCATCCCATGCCTATACGTAACATTGAAGTTGTTCCTGAATCAGTGAATAGAAACAAAATTCCCACAGGAAGTCAAGTCCTTATTTCACACCACTTACTGCATATCCGATCAAGCTAATGACATTTGGGTTGGACCTTTCACCGTTGAGTGTTGCACATGATCATGCAGAGATCTGTAGGGTGTATGAGTATGCACCTTAGATGGATTTGGGCTCCCTGAGTCCAATGAGACAGATTGTTTTCAATTCCGGGCAGTTACAGTGGTGATTTGTCTCAATATACCATTCTGGTGCAGTTTTGCCATGTTAAATGGCCTGTCAGAGCAAAAGGATGATTTGATTGGTTCACCAAGGGAACTGTATGAGGAGGGGGTGGTCCACCCACTTGTTTTTACCATTATACCCCCCTCCCAAAGAGTCTGGTGGGCTCAGTTGGACAATGCAGGCACTCTAGGTGGTAGTTTGGGCAAGTTCACAGTTCCCAAGGCAGATTAAAAATGGTGAAAATGGCTACCGAGGAATTCGATATGGGTTATTGAGGCAAGGGAATGGCATGGGATGAGTTTTGATGCTGAGTGTGATGTCTTCCGCCCCTTCTCCAGCAGTTGTAGCATTCAGGGGGACCTACATCCATCTCTCCTGCATATTTTATGATTTTCTAGAGCTTTTGGAGGCTCACAATTTTCCTAGAGGGGCACTATTTTGCATTTAAAATTATATTTTATTTATATTGTGCCATGGGGACATACTAGGGATGTTAGTCAATACCCCCTGGACCCACCATGAGCTTTATTCATTTTTATTTTGTCATATTGAGTGGGATCCCCTCTCCTAGGGCGATTTTGTCCATTGATGTGTTATATTATTATGTTGATCCATGTACTTTATGTTGGGCTCATCTCAACTGTTGATTAGAACATTTTGATCTTTAAATCTTAGCCATCCATTTGAAAGGTGGTTAGGATTTTGGTATCTCTCCATCCTGTTTAAAGATGAAAGCTTCTCATTGTAAAGGGGTCTTTGGCTCTTGGAATCTTGATAATAGAAAAACTCTTTTGTGGAAATTCTTGGATCTCCTTTGCATCTGGTGTTCTTCGATGGTGATTGGAAAGTCTATTGCATCCTAGCATTTGAGTATTTATGATGAGATCTATATTTTTGTGGAATCTTTGTTTTGTCTACGGAAGGGCGACTTCACCTGGGCGTTTTTGTTGGGCTTCCTCAACTCGCTTGTTTGGCATCGCTTGTATCAGGGAGTTATCATTAGTATCATTGTGATCTATGGTTTCATCTTGTTACTTCTTTTGTAGCATTTGTCAATTTCTCGTGATGCATCAAATATGATATTGTTGACGTTTGTTGTGCAGGAGGGAGGGCACATTGGCTTCCTTAGGCAAATCAATTTGCATGGAGCACTCGTCCAAATCTTCTCAAATTGATCAGGAAGGCATAGATCATCATCATCAAGGCATCTACAAGGTTATCCAGGTAAGATCCATAGGTTAGTTCTTCTTTTCTTGGTTCCAAACTATTGGCACCTTTATTCTACTGCCAAAACCCTAACTTAAAATAATCGAAAAATTGTGTGGTTCAAACCACTTGATAAATTGGCAAAACATTTATGGGTATTGTAAATCAGGTCAAACCCTAAGTGGGTTCTCCTATACGTCATGCTTAGATGACTCCACTGGGCCCAAATCCCAAGGCACTAATCTCTCAACCCTAGCGCAACTCCTCACTTGGCCAAATTTTCTTGCGTCTTGATCTTATCTCTAAGGCTTGGGTACTTTGATAATGTCATACCTTTCATCAAGTCTATCTTTTGGTACTAGATAGCCCTAATCATGTTCCTAATCTCCCTGCATTGGACACGGTTCCCAAGGCAGTGGATATTGTCATCATTTGTTGGTACCTTGATTCTGGATCTAGTGGTAAGACTCACAAGTCACTTGTATTTCAACCTTGGATCATATTCATACCTCATAAGATTCTTGATCCAAACCATAACTCACCTTGTGACTTCATCCATAGATCTAAGGTTTACTTCACCTCACACCTTACGTACTTCATCTTCCTTTGATTTGATATGGTGTCTTGGTTTGATCTCTTCTATGGGGAGTAGATCTGGGTCTCCCCCATTGTTGTCTCGGGCTAAGACAACATCAAGTGAATATTGCCTCGATTGGCGTGCCAACCATCCTTTTGGGAGTTAGGGCTATCTTGGTTTCACCTCTTTGGTTTCCCATCCCTCTACCATCCATCTTGGATCCACCTTATAGGGGCAACTGCAAGTCTAGTGATAACAAACTCCAATCGAAAGACACCCATCAGCTCATATGCTCGGTTGCAAGCGTGCGTTGGTGGAGACGTTCACGATTTAAAAGATTCAACGTTGAGATGCTGGTCCCTGGATGTGATATCTACCACAATCATCGGGTTGCTATCCATGTATTAAAAACGCCGAGTAGCTGCCTAAGAAAACGTGAGACCCAAGCTGTTGTTTTGTAAGACTCCATCTATCATCTACTACCAAAAAGGAAGGAAGAAAACTAAACCTACGACTCGGCTGTCAAGGACAATGTCTTTAGTTGTTTGATGTGTTTATTTTGGGCTGATCAACGTGGTAGATAAATAACGGAACTGTGGGTGATGTTCAGTTCTCTGTGCAATGGGCTGCCAAATGAATAAACCAGATACGTAGCTTGCTCCACATGGCTATCATAAAACTGGAATCTCGTGCTTTGTAAATTGACTCGGTGATTCCCAAGAATTTGGCATTGCATTAAGGATGCCAATGTAGAGTTTGATTTCACCAACGGTGCAACCAGTGCTGCTGCAACGTATGAAATGAACTCCAAACACCATCCGTCGCTGAAACCGAAGATTGGCGTTTTTGAACCCGGAGCTTTCTTCTGCGAGCCATGCATAATTGATCGCTAAATCTGAAAATCAAGATTGGATGCCAGGAAGAAACGTGGGGCCAAAATGGTGAAGCGATTCTCGACTGCATAAAAGATACACGATGAGAAGATATTTCCCAACCTCCATGATCCACGATTGACCAGTTTTAACTTTTGTGAAGATATTTCCCAACCTCATCACCTGTTTAATGCCAAACCATGTTTTCAGCTCATGTCCAACAATAGCAATCTCCACTCGGATGCCAGCATAAGTGGTGCTATGCCTGGTGTTTACATCTTGAGTTCTTTGATGCTTTACTTGTTCTTTCTTAGTTTTGAATACAGTCATTCAAACCGATGCGATGTGTTTCTATATTTAACCTCTGCGAAACTGATGTATCATTGTTTTCTTTAGACTGTGTTTTTTGCATCAATATTCTCTTGGTTCTGTTTCTCGGAGCTACCTTCACTTCCTTTCTTTAATTCAACTTGTTGTGATGATTGCGATGTGCAGGTCCTATACTGGATGAGCATGTAGTTCAAAGCCTCTGCATGCAAAAATCATGATCTTCCATGGTGGCTCTGTGGACAACCATGTCAAGAAAGCGGGTAACACACCCCCCCTAGGGAGTCAACTTCATTTGTGAGGTACACTTGCATGGGGGGCCCCTTTATGCTTCAAACATTACCTTGGGTACATAATATAACCTTTAGAAGCTTTACTTCCCCCCTTTAAGTGACTTTGGGCACTTTTCCAAAATTTGGCTTGCTAATTATTTGCCAATTTTCTTGATCTCTTTGACTGACTTAGACAAATGTGTCCAAAACTTTAGCAAGACTTGTCTGCATGACTTGAAACTTTGCCCAAGGGTGTACAGGGAGTGATGCCATCGATTTTGTGTACCGATACCCCTATTAGTGGGCATTAGATGCCATTTAACCCTCTTTTCATTACAACACTTTTATGTCGAGGGACAATTTTTAATCACCAAAAATTAAAAAATCATCGGTAAAACTTAATGAAATTCCGTAAGACGCTGGATAGTGTCTAGGATGGTTACATAGAACATTCCTAGGCCTTAGTCACCTTGTGGACTCCATTCTTCTCAGCAAGGAGACATCAGCATATTGGGTGATTATTCTTCCATTTCGGGCACATTTTGAGGCTCCTCCAGCAAACACGTGAGGAAAGAGGGCATCCTCCCTTCTGAAGCAGATCAATTCGCTAGGTGGCTTGAAGGATTCTAAACTTCCGCATGTATCTCCTTATCTCTCCAGGAGACCTATACACTCATTCTTAGAAAGTTTCAGTAGCAATGGACACTTCCTCCCTCAAAAACGTCAAGATCAGCAGAAGGAGGGCATTCTTTCAGCTGGGCATCAACTGCTACAGAGGAGCACTATCTTCTTATCTTTCTTGCATAACCTGCATGCATCTCATCTATTGACAGACTATCAGCATTATTATCAGTGGTATGTGTATCTTTTCTCACTAAAAGTCTTTATGCTATTATCTCTCCAGATCAGCTATTTTTTAGGGTCGTTTGGCACGACAACTTTACTATATATATATTGAAAAATGTATATAAACAAACCTAATGGCAAGCCTCATTGAAAAATTTGAACCTGAATCGAACTTAATGGGTGCTGAACCCAAACTCGAACCCAAACCTTGTGACTTAGCATATCATATGCATAACTTAAATAGAAAAAAAGTGACCTTGAAAAATGAAAAACAAAAAAAAACATTATATTGAAATATACTTGCCTACATTCATCTCAACTCCAACTCTATCAAATGCTGAGAGGGATCAATCTCTTGAGGTGTGAACCTTTTGTCAAATTTTGGCTAAAAAAAGTTTGCACCTAAAGGGACTTTATCCCTCTCAGTGCTTGATAGAGCCTGGGTTAAGATGGATCTATGCTGGTGTAAAGGATTTTGGTTTTCATATGTTAAAGTTAATGCAGAATTGTAAGGTTAGTATAGGTGTTTTTCCTGTCCTTTATTTATTTATTTTATGTTAAAGGAAAACACCCAAAACGAGACGGAAACTAATGACAGATTCCAGTTATTTCTAGCATCCTGGGAAAATTTCTGGGGTAGTTTTTAAGGTCCAGAAACATTTCCAAAGCCATAAATGTGTTTTGGATCTCCATAAATTGTTTTCCAAATATATAGAGTTTTGTACTTCAGAAACCAAAGTAGGAGACTTTTACAAGACATTTTTTGTATTAAATGTCACTCTCATAGAGACAAATTGAATGTAAGGAACAAGTATTTGGCAGTAGATAATAGATAAAATCTTAGTGGGAATGTTGGATAGCCTGCATCCACACGAACTTTTCCTCAGGAATCTAGGTTTCCACTTGATTGCCAACTTGGACAAACATATCACAGTAGTTAGAAGATGTTATATCTTGTAACTTCCTGTCATGCGTAAAACCATTGCATCTGGCTGCTTTTTTTTTCTCTTGTTTTACATTCTCAACTTTTCAAAACATTTTTACTGTGTTTAACAAAAGGTACAGTCGCATTTAGACTAGAGTCATCCAATTTTCATTGACAACTTATCAAATCTCATCGATTAATTCACAGTGAACTGCAGTTACTATTGAACTGATGTTACTAAAGAAATTCGGTGTGCAGACAGTATTAGTCATGACATACATTTTCTCCGGCATACTTGTCGTATATATTTTTAATGGATGACTAATAAGGAAAAACAATTGGCCTATGAAAGAATTTTAACATTAATTTTATTTACTATTCAAACCTGAAGGATAATTCTGAATATGATTTTTTATCAAAATAGACAATTATGACTATCTTAAGCTATCAAATTCCAACACGGCAGATAAGTGGTGGAAAGATAATTACATTTTCAGAAAATATGGAAAAACATTTTTGGAAGATCGCGTTCATCACCATAAACAAAAGAATACTGAAACTGTAATCACTGGAGGCAAGTCTTTTGCTTTGAGATCTTAAAGGGTTACACGGACTAAAAAGCCTATTATTAATCACAAAGTTTATTATTGTGTACTCAGCATTCAAGATCTACTAGGTGGAAGTTTAGAACTATTTATAGTTTTTCCTATTTTTAGGGTGTAGAAAGACTTAGTCTCAAAGGCCAATATGTGCAGGTTTTCTTGGATTCATCGTGATGACTTGGTGAGCCTTATAATGGAAACACTTTCAAACCCAGCTTATAAAGGTATATTATATATATGCAGAGGCCCTCTGACACGAGAGTTCTTGTGGGATACCATGGTTTAGTTTCATTCTTTGTTTATAAAGATATTTATTTGATTTTGAATTGGGGATTGACAGGTGCGATCAATGGTACGGCACCAAATCCAGTGCGCTTAGCTGAAATGTGTGATCGTCTAAGAAGTGTTATGGGACGGCCATCATGGCTCCCTGTACCTGAATTCGCAGTTAAGGCAATTTTTGGGGAAGGTGCTTCTGTTGTATGTACCAACGCCATTCCTTCCTCTAATTTTTTTAATCTTTGTCATCTGAATGGGGGTGGGGTTATATAAGGTACTATGGACTATTGATTATGATCAGTTTTTCACATGACATGCAGGTCTTGGATGGACAGAGAGTCGTTCCCAAAAGAGCTCAAGAGTTAGGTTTCAAATATAAATACTCCCATGTAAGCGATGCAATCAGGGCAATTATTTCGTCCTAGTCTAGTTTAACTGCATCGTGTCGGTTCTTCCCAAGGGGAAACAATTTGTGACACCGGTGATCTTTATGCATTCACTCCAATCAGCATGCTTATGTAGATTGCACCACCCAATGGGATTAAATTATCTTTTCATTGTTTTTAATTGCTAGAACTACTAACCAGGTTTTGTGTTCCTGTTCGTCGATTGATTTAAAGAAAACCTAAAAGTGCCACTAATAAAAGGTTAATCTTGTATAAGAAAAAATTAGAATAGTCATTTAATGGCATTAATTTTTATTTACATGTAGTTGCAACCGTCTCTATACTCATCATTATTTCATTTTCATGTTCAATACAACAATTTTTTTGTTAGTTTTATGTTCAATACAACACAAATTCTTTTAGATGAAAGTTATTTTACTTTGGGTATAATGACAACTGATATATATGTTTATGCTACTAGAAATGTGCAATTTTTTTGTTTTCAAGTCATTGCGTTGTAGCCGAAGAGGTTGGGACAGGGCATTGCCATGCAAACAATCTAGTTTTAAACCTTGCTAGGTGTAGAGCTTTTCTCTGTTTGTGTGAGGGAAGGTGTCACAACCCTAGTGATTTCCACCCAATTTTTTGCTTTAAGTACTCTAAGATGTGGGGCACTAACTTGCTTCAAACTCAATGGCTCAACCACCCTAAGCTCACTTGCAACCAGACTACACCTCTTCATTTAAAAACTACCCATACCTTCTTTCTAAAGTACAACATTAGCATTTCGACAAATTCACTAACATAAAGGTCCAATGCCCAATCATGGCCTTAAAACATCCCAAGCAACATACTTCAATACTTAACCAATCAATGCATTACACAAAACAACAATATCCCATATAAAGAAACCACAACACTCAATGTTAGGGAAGCGCCAATGGTTTATGTGCCTAAACTTTTTTAATGAAGGATTTTACAACAAGAGTGCACAAAGGAGTTCACTCAACTACCGCAATTTGTTTCACAAAGGTACAAAATAGATTAAGACACCCATTGCCCTAGTGTGACCCTAGTTGCACCACCAACCTTTGAAGCACCCATGGGCTTTCCTCCTGTAGGTCGGGCTTTCCTCCTGTAGGTCCCATTCTACAACAAAACCTTTACAATACTTTTTTCGTGTCTAATACTGATCCGGATTTATGTGTGAACGAAATGAAAGAACATATACAGAATCATAATAACAGACATTTTGCAAATATAACAGAGATACAGTAAACACATATTCTATTAAATGGCGGAAATAGAACAGACTGTAATACAATTGCTAGAATGGTGGTAGCTATCTCTGAGAAGAGATGTGGCCGCTACGCTCATTCGTGCCAAGATGAATACAAAATGAGGCCAAAGGGGCCTATTTATTACAAAAATGAGGTGAGAACCCCAAAAGTCCCAAAACGTAACCCTAGAAGATGAACCGTCATAAAGTTTGCAGCCCCACGGTGGTAAGTTGAACAGTGAACTTCCCGGGGTCATAACTTTTGCATACGATCTCCGATTTGGGCGTTCGATAGCTTGTTGGAAAGGTCTATCTAAGCTTTACAACTTTTGGTCGGCCAAATGGATGCCGATGGTAACCATTTGGCCCCGAATCTCCAAAAAATGTCGTTTAAGGCCTCAAAACGGCCTCGGAAGTTTAGGACTCGAAAAACTGCCGAAAAATAACTAGGAAACTGCCACAATGGACAATTGTTTTGAGCCAGTGGAATAGGTGGGTGGCCACCGATCTCCATCTGGATCAATCCTCCCTCCTTAGGAAGCAATGGTCTCCATTGCGTCGAATCCCGTATCATATCTCGAACTGTGTGTTGAGTTGATCTCCTGGTGCGACATTTGTTGAAGTGAAGAGGCTTCTTTTCTTTGGCATCTCGAGAGGGCTGTAATTGTTGTCTGGATGATTTGTTTCTGGATGAGCACCTTGAATGCGTGGCCTTGCATCGTGGAGGTACTCAAATAAATGAGGAAACAACGGCTCTGTCTTCTTCTTGTGTCTGATGAGCAGAGACACCCTGTGCAGAGGGTGTGGAGGTCTCTGTGATCTTATGTTCTCCTTCAGATGCAATTGTGAAGAGGAATAATTTTCTGATGTGGGAGTTTATCTTCCTACCTTGCGAGACTGTAGTAGGTGCAACTGTCTCTGGGATCCGGTAGAGTTGTCCTCCCAAAGTGATAATGACACTGCGAGGCCGTGACTCATATACAGCATGACGCTTCCACATATATGGTTGTCCTAAAAGAACATCACAGACTTCAAGTGGGGCTACATCACACAGTATCTCGTCTTGGAAAGGCTTGATGCCATATGGTAGGAGGCATTGCTGAGTAATGAGGATACCGCGTGCTTGGCTTAGCCAACCAATGTTGTAAGGTTGCGGGTGTGGTGTTGTCGGAAGCTCCAATCTCTTGACGACTTTTGCTGAAATCAGGTTCTTTTGGCTGCCGTTGTCAACAACAAAATGTAGAGGCATTCCCTTCACCCATATCTGCGAGTGGAAAAGGCGCTCCTCTACCTCTAACTCTTCAGGATCCTCTAGTTGAATCTGTGCGGTAGCAACAGTGGCAGTGGGGTCTGCCTCAATGATCTGCCTCCCATTGTGTGCGGCTGTGGCATTGGGTTCAGAATCAGAATCAGGATCGGATTCTGAAGATTTGATCTCGGCCACTAATGACTGCTTTGAGCGACATTCATCAGTGTTGTGCCAAGGGCTTTTATGAAATTCGCACCACTTACCAGTGTCCTTCTTTGTCTTTCGATCTCCCTTCTTTGCTTGTGGCGGGGACTAGNTTCTGCGGGCCAGGGTTTCCCTTGCCTTGCTTCTGCGGTGGATTCGCAGGTCCAGAGTCTCGCTTGTTCTTTTGTCGAAATTTCTCCTCGATTTTAACAGCATATCGATAGGCGAATCCAAGTGAAGAGATGTCGAGGAAGTCCATCTCAGTTCGGATGTACCGATGTAGACCACTGCGATATTTCAGGATTAGGTGCCGCTCGGAGTCTTTGATACTCAGCTTTGTCCGCAGAGTATGAAATTTGTTGGTGTACTCCGACACCGTCTGGTCCCGTTCTTGACGCAGAATGGTCCATTTTGTGTACTGGTCATCATAGTTTCCCACAGGGTAATACTGTTCCTTGACGGCATCTATGAAAGAGGCCCAAGTGGGAATTGTTTCAAACATTTCAGACTCGTCTGATAAGTTTTGTTCACAATAAGTACCCCACCAATTTTGGACATGGGGGACTGCCTTAAGGAGCGCAAAGGTGATCTTTTCTCTGTCGGAAAAATTGTGAACAGAGAAATACCCTTCTAGAACATTCACCCAATTATCTAGGGCATCTGCATCAATATTTCCTTCAAATAAAGGAATATCAAAGTTAACTTGTACCTTGAAGGGAGTTGCATCCCCGAACCGGCTGCTTGTTGAAGATGCACTTGCCATTGCCAGCATTCGCTGAAGGATTTGGGCGAAACTGTCCATCATCTCGTTCCTCTGTCGCTCAAGGGCTTCCTCGAGCAGCGACTTGATAGGATCTCCTGCTCCGTCGTCTCTCTTGTCTTCCGCCATGGGAGGTCGTTTAGGGCGGCAAGAATGATCAAGTGAAAATAGTTTGAGACCAAACTCTCTATACTCCGACCTCGTCGGGGACATGCGCCGAGAAACAATCAAAGAGCAGATTGCTCTGATACCACTGATCCGAATTTATGTGTGAACGAAATGAAAGAACATATACAGAATCATAATAACAGACATTTTGCAAATATAACAGAGATACAGTAAACACATATTCTATTAAATGGCGGAAATAGAACAGACTGTAATACAATTGCTAGAATGGTGGTAGCTATCTCTGAGAAGAGATGTGGCTAATACGCTCATTCATGCCAAGCTGAATACAAAATGAGGCCAAAGGGGCCTATTTATAATAATAATAGCAAGGTGAGAACCCCAAAAGTCCCAAAACATAACCCTAGAAGATGAACAGTCATAAAGTTTGCGGCCCCACGGTGGTAGGTTGAATAGTCAACTTCCCAGGGTCATAACTTTTGCGTACGATCTTCGATTTGGGCGTTCGAGAACTTGTTGGAAAGGTCGGTCTAAGCTTTTCAACTTTTGGTCAGCCGATGGTAACCATTTGGCCCTGAATCTCCAAAAACGTCGTTTAAGGCCTCAAAACGGCCCCGGAAGTTTAGGACTCGAAAAACTGCCGAAAAATAACTAGGAAACTGCCACAATGGACAATTGTTTTGAGCCAGTGGAATAGGTGGGTGGCCACCGATCTCCATCTGGATCAAATACACTAGCCAAGTCTTCTCCAGCCGTAACTCTTCCAATGTCTCCTTGGAGGATGCCTTTGGAACACTTCCAAACTCAAGTTGCACCACTCAAGTTCATAAGAGCCTCTTGTCGTAAAATGATAGGATATCATTGATCTCCTAATGTGTTTGTGGCCTCCACTTTATATAGGAGAGGAATCCAAATGTTTTTCCCCAACTAGGGCATCTTATCACCATCTCCAAGGTTAAGTGGACCCACGACCCTTCACTGGCCCAAGATGGTTGCAACCCTATCCTTAAACCTCACCCCAACACTTCAAATGGTGCCTAATCCAAGAGTTCATGCCACGTTTCAAGCCAATTTGAATCAACATGGAATGATGCATTAACCAATGCTTTCCATGGAAACAAGCACTCTCAAGCTCAAGCAACTTTGTTCCACACAAAACATCTACTTTGCAACACTTGAGACTTCTTGGAACACATCACAACCAAAACCCTTTCAAGTACGACACTCCAACATGTCAAACACACTCCATTAGAGAGAATTTGAGGTCAAAAATGGGCCTCCTAAGAGATGTACTACAAAAATATAAGATATATTAAAATATTATGAGTTAGGGGTTTTATGGGGTAGGTATATATGACAACTCACCTCCTACACTACTTTTTATGCACAATATAAATAACCATAGTTGAGTTACTTTTCTAAATTGACTAAAAATAAAATTAATAAAATAACTCTACAATGATGTGACTAAGATTCATTGTAAATTCTCAAAAATTTATTGTCCTTTAACATTTATTTGTCTTGAACTTGTAAATAAAATTAAACAAAAATAAATTTAATTTATATGCATAACTAACATATTTTTTTCATATAAATATCATTCATGAATTTAATTTATTTTAAAAGTACAAGATTGTACA
>LPNX010655469.1:17458-189035 GCA_001517045.1 Pseudotsuga menziesii | reverse complement strand
TGCCACCTCAACCATGGGGGATGATGTTATCTACTAGAATGTAATTGGTTGATTTTTATAGTACATTTTGGTCCTTTTGAGGCCCATTTTTTACCTCAATTTCTCTCTAATGCCAAGTGGCAACTGCAACCATAAAATGAAGACTGCCCAACCAACTTGAGTCCACTCTCCATCAATTGCACCTCACACCCAAGACATACTTAAAAAGTAATGTCTTGAAAAAAAACTACCTTGTCTTTGTAATTGCTCCTTGTTAGGTTATAGTGTCTCTTTGGCACCTCATTGCCTTGGTGCATGTGTGTAGCTAATCACTTTGCAACCAAATGCCTTTTAACATATCGTCTTGCTTAAGGAACTCCTTGTGACGTTTCGTTCTTGTTCACGAGCAACCAAACTTTGCCATTAGAGGAAATTTCAACTCAAAATGGGCCTCCTAAGAAAAATAATAAAATAATAGTTAAAATAATAAAATAATATTTATTAATTTTGGAGGAAGAAATGAAAAAACTACTTTTTTTGTTCGTATTTTCGACATACCTCCCTGTGATTTTACTCAAATTTTGATCGGGAGATCTCGTTTGATGCGAAATTAAATTCCGCATCCAACAAGTATCCACTCGGCACTTTTGACAGACCCCGCTACCCCAAAAACAAGAAAATGTCATCATCACGTTTTTTTCAGATATTTCTTGTTTTTGGGGTAGCAGGGTCTATCAAAAGTATGTCGAGTGGGTACTCGTTGGATGCGGAATTTAATTTCGCATCCAACAAGCTCTCCCGACCAAAATTTGAGTGAAATCACAGGGAGATATGTCGAAAATACGAACAAAAAAAGTAGTTTTTTTTATGATACCTATCCCCAAATTTATATTAAAAAATTGTTTAAGACCTATACGGTATTTCAAATTTAAAGCAATTTCATTGGCTAACACATGATGACATGAAATTTGAATTATGGTTAAAAGGTCCATTTTGAGTTGAAATTTCCTTTAATGACTCTTTGCATGTTTTGTTTTCATCCTACATCTAACATGTTGTCAACCATCACTACTCAACGTCATTGTTGAACTTCAAACTCCCACAATATACATGGCATGCCTTTCATCAATGCATCTACATGCTCTAGGAAAAATGTGGCACCTCCAATGTTCCATGTGTGCACTTCATTGCAACGTCCCTTTGGCACCTCACTGCCTCAATGCATTGATGTAGCCAATTTTTTGCAATTTGTTTCACTTTGCAACCAAATGTCTTGTAACAAATCGTCCCCCTTAAGGCACTCATTGTGGCATTCCATTATGGTTCATGGGAAACCAAACTTCACACTCTTTGCAACTTCCGATTTCATCCCGGAACTAACACGTTTCCAACCATCATTACTCTACGTCATGGTTGAACTTCAAACTCCCACAATCTACAAGGCATGTATTTCATCAACGCATCTACATGCTTTAGGCAAAACATGGCACCTCCAATGTTACATGCATGCACTTCGTTCTATCTCTGTGTGCTTTGTCACAATCTAATTGTGACGTTGCAACAAAGGAGATGGACTTTGCTTCTTGATGGCCTTGGTCAGATTCTACCAAATAGACCAGAGTTGAATAGGATCATTAAAGAAGACATTATCAGAGAATATATTTTGGTTACTTGGATCAACTTGCTGAGTGGGATAAGCCCCAAGATGGCCTTCTATGTGGAACACTTCTTGGAGCTAAGAGATGGACTTATTGTTTTCCCATATACACTCTTAGGCATAAGATGCATGATCTCCATATTCCCCTTGGTCAGTTCTAGGTGGGTTCTCATCGCCTTTGCATTTAAGCCTACCACCATCTTACTAAAGGGGATAGCATTTGTCAGCCTTGCTGTCTTCACGAGTTTGAGACAAAGGAACACTTCATCTCTAGGTGCCTTATCTACTATGGGATCAAAGGATGGTTTTCTTCTCTTTGGGTAATGTCATAACTCTTTATACACTTTATTCCACTTCTTGGACTAGAGATGCTTGGAACTTTACAAGAGGGAGGCCTTTGGGCTTAGATCTTGCTCACTTTTCTCACCCCATCCTAAACCAAACCCTGTTCAATAAATTACAACTTAATTTCCTGTGATTCCAATAAACAAAGTTACCAAGATATAGGGAAACAACAACTCTACATCAACCATCAAATCTATGAGGCCCCAAGAGGATTTTTGTTCTCAACTAGTGATACCCTTACAAACATGTTGCCTCAAATGCGAGGATAGAACATACCATACCAACAATGAACATATCTCCTTCAAATTCCAACCATAGGTTACAACACTTCAACAATGAGACATATCCTCTTATTATTCAATTTTTTTAACTAGTCATTTATCAAGAGTTTCTTCCATATGAACTCATATGCTAGGAGAGAGATTCAAAGGAACTTGATCCCCTCCTAGGTGAGCAATCCTCCCTGATAATGTTGATGATTTTGTTCTTAAACTCTTTGTAGTACTTGCATGTAACCACATTATAGCTTAGTTTTCTTGCTTTATGCTCTTAAGCCTTAGACTTTATATCTTTTACAATAAAGGCCAGATTTAGTTTTATTTCTAGGAGCAACCTTTATGTTCCCACTTTTGTTAACTTTTGGGGTTTGTCCAAAAATGTTTACACCACATTTCTCCCAAAGTATTTACACCACATTTGAGGTGCTTCGTGAGATTTGGGGTACATGGTGTATGCTTAGCCTCCAAATGGTTTGAGATGGATTAGCACATGGGAGATCGTCATTGATGGACTTATGTGGTAGAGATAACTTGCACAGTGATTGATTGACCTTAGATAGGTGTTGTCTTGGTAATTCCCCTCGGGTGTTGGAGTTCTCTTGATAGCTTGGGGGATGTCCTTAATGATGGCCACATGTAGAGTTCCTCTTCCTTAGAGAATGTCCTACTTGGGAGGAGCATTGCACATCCTAGAGGGCATACCTTGTGTAGCTACATCATCTTAGACCCCATATTATGTATGATGTCACCTTGGAGCGTGACATGTGTACTTTGGAGAAGAAGACTTCACTTGCGTTGGCCTACATGAATTTATTGTAGGTTGCTTATAAGGGCTTGGACCCACATTGTATTGTTGGCCTCCCTTACCTTTCATATAAATAGAAGGAAAGGGACCTTCTCACATCATATCATCATTGTATCTCTTATCTTTATAATCTTCTTGAAGTGATTTGCTATGATTCATGGGTGGACCCTAGAAGTTATGGAAGGGAAAGATGATCTCTTGTTTTGAAGTTTACTCTTCTGACTAGTGTTTACTTGTGTGGGGAAGACATTCAAGATCATATCATTGTGTTCATTCTTATTTACTCGTGTAGAGATGTGACCTTGGAGAAGAGTGCACACTACTCTATGTTCGATTGCTAGGGATTTTTTGTCTTCTTGGAATATCTTGAAGCATCTTGGTAGTCTAGGTTAGGCTTTATAACTTGTAGATTCGAGATTAGGATTTTGTGATAAATCCCTAGGGTATATTTGGTAGAGAAGAGAAATTCTTGGAGTGATTCTTGCATGTTTTAGCTCCTTGAGCTAGGGTTTTGGAGAGTTAGTAGTTTGCACTAGCTTTGAGACAAGGCTATGATATGTACATTAACATCTTGAGCATATCAATGAAATTTTCAGCTATTTAAAACTTTTGCAATTTTTAGATTTGATTCTCAGCCACATACGTTCTTCATGTATTGTTATTTACAGCGATATGTGTCTTGATGACACGAAATAAGTAAAAGTATGAATTATTCAGTGATTTGACATATTTATTCAAGAAACTAAGGGTTGTTTTGTTGTTGTTATAACTTCTGTAAAAGTGAGTTTTTCATATTTGGTTTGTGTGATAAGTTTCCCCATATGGCTGACACTTATCTAAACAATATGGTGACTTTTCTCCTTTGATTGCCTAGGAAAATTGGGTTGTTAGAAATTGAAATATTGCTATCTTTCCATTGTTTTATATTTTATATGATAACATCCCTAAGGCTAAAAATTCACAAGGTTAAGATCCGAGAACCTCTACTCAAAGAGGTGAATTTTTTTTTTTGCTTTAATTTTCATGTGTTTGGATGTTCAATAACTGTGTATCTCAGACTATTGTAACTAGCAATTCCATTGACCAATATATATCCATTTGTTAGACATTAATAAAATTATCTTATCTAAGGCATGAAACATGTTTCCATTGTGGCTGCCTAAAATTGCTATTGGGGATACCTTCATTTTCTCAAGCATGAAAACCAAAGGCCTTACATCCTCCTCCACTCAAGCTCTTACCATCCTAGCAAGGTCAACAACAACACTGACAAAGACTTTTCATTGTCATAGTCTTATGTTGTCAAGATTGTTGTTATTGTTGCTACCTCAACCCTTGCTAAGAAGGTTACTCTGATGTACATTGTTGCAATTCACAAACTTAACATTGCTTGAGCACTTTAAAAACCTACTTTATGTTGAAAGAAATGCAAATTTGGAAGATATTCTATTGGATTTTTATTGTATTATTATTATTCCTCCTTTTAGAGATGTTATTCCTCTGTCCGGAGATGTATTTGATGTACTTGGTCATGTAAAAGTATTGAGGTAAAAACTTAGTTGTAAGTCGGGTCAATAGTACCCACAAAAGTGTTATTTAAATGTTGTTTTGAGTCTCCCAAGGAAATTCATCCCTGGTTGAGAGGAGAAGTCGACCCTGTTGGGTTATTAGACTACTCACTTGTTGAGTATAAATAGATGAGGCGCCTCCCTCATTTGGACACACTCACAACTCAAGCAAGTTCGCTAGAAAGAGAAGGAGCAATCCATCTGAGAGAGAGGAAGCAATCAAGTCTTATTCTTGGGTTCTTACAGTATGCTTGGTTGGATTCTATATCGATGAATTTATGGTGGGTTTTCTCCCCCACATGGCAGAATAATCAAAACCTATTCCCAAACTTAGGATATATTATTTAATCATTTTTGTTAAATTCCTAGGTCCTACACTAGTTAGTTGACATCCACTTGCATCACTTGGTCAAAACTTGCCTAAACTGCCTACATGAGCGCTTTAGAAAGATTCTAGATAAGATTCTGGTAACCCATCAGACTACCCATTTTAGTAAGTGTGCATTCCCGCCTTATCCAGAATTAGACTGCTTTTCAACAACTTTTAAGGAAAAAGGTAAAGCTAGTCATAAGGCAACTGCATTGTTTTTGGCACAACTCATCCTCTATCTTTTTCTCTTCCAAAAGCATGAATATATCCACTTTCTATCACTTATCAGCTGATACACTTCATTCATCCCATTCATAACCTTCTTGACAAATTAGGAAAGTCTTTTATGCACCTAGGGGGGATTTTGACTTTTTAGTAAGCTTGTTGTTGTGTTGATTTGATTTTCCTCCTTATGCATTCGAATCTCTGATGTAATTATATATTTGGACAGCCCATGACTTCATGAGGTTGGATGATGTAAACTTATTCAATAGAAGTATGTGTCATGCACCATATACAATCTCCAATTTGAGTGAATCTATGCATGTTTTACAATCAATTTTGTAAGTTCAATTGATCTAAGCTTGGGACTAATTTCCACATGGTATCAGAGCCTTTGTAGCTCGATTATTCTCCTCTTCTATTGCTTTGTAGGTTTGACATCACTCCCAAGGAGTGCATTCTGCTTGTTCAATGGAACATTTGCTGAAGAAATGGATCAATCTCACCATATCATCTTGACTCCATTCAACTACTTCGAATGTAAGGAACAGATGGAGATTTTCATGAGGAGTAAGGGCCTCTACAGAGTGACCATGGAAACTGAAGCTGAGCCCAATGCAGCAACAGAGAATATCAAGTGGCATTACAGGAGGGATGAGGCATATGGTCTCTTGTGTCTCAGTATTTCCACAGACCTTCTTTTCCATCTTGATGGATTGACATCACCAAATGAAGTATGGGAGAAGCTTCAAACTTTATTTGGCAAGAGATATGAAATGAGGGGACATCAACTAGAAAATGAGTTGATCTCACTAAGTCCAAGCAATTTCAAATCCTTACAAGTCTACTTCTCCAAGTTCAAAGCCCTTGTTTTGCAATTGAAACGGTGTGGTATCAAAAATAAAGATGAACAACTAGTTTTGGTCATACTTTCGAAGCTTGGACCTGACTATTTATTGTTTGTATCGACCTTCCATGCCATAAAGTTGACAGCTCGAACATGGAAGATGCCTTCATTGGCATATTTCATGGAATCTTTGACCAGGAGCAAGCTAAGTTGGTCATGATGAGCACCATCAAACCTTCCAAAGATCAAATGTCGGTTGTTGGAGATTCAAAGATCGGTTCCAATGGCAAGAAGAAGGCTAAGAAGCCTCCTAATCAAAAGGGATACAAGTCAAAGTCTCATGAGGAGTCCTCAAACTCCAAGAAGAAGAATTCCCAGAAGAATAAAGGTAAAGGTGAAATGAGCAAGTTCGCATACTATGGTAAGGGCTTTCATCCTAAGAGCTCTTGCATGAAGAAACAAATCGATATGTTGACTCAACTCCTGGAAAAACACAACATCTCTTTTCCTGAAGGCACAAAGAAGAAGGAAGGAGGATCAAGTTTTGAAGACAAGGAGAGAGTTCATGCCCTGGTTGCAAGCACTGTAAGATCCTCTTCCTTTATCATTGATTTTGGAGCTTCAATGCACATGGTTTGGACAAGGGAGTCTTTCTCCTCTCTTGATGATTCGAATGGTCCAAAGATTGTATTGGGAGATGACTCTGAAACGGAAAGTAAGGGAAAGGGTAGAATAGATCTTGACCATGGTTCCTTCAATATTGGTTTGTATGTCCCAAGTCTTACTGCTAATATCTTGCCAGTCTATTAGATGGCCCACACTGAATCTCCTAAGAAGGTTTTCTTTACTTCCAATGATTTTGAAATATCAAAAATTTCAAATTATAGAGTCATAGCTAAAAGTTTTGTAGATCACAGTTCGAAAGTGTACAATTTCTCACACTTCATGCCCTTATCAAACCCCTCAGCTCTCCTCATCTCCTCATCAATGCTAATGAAGCTAGCAAGCTTTGGCATGAGAGGTTTGGCCATCTAAATTACAAATACCTTTTAGATTTGTGTGATAAAGAAAGTCATAGGGTTTCCCAAAATCAAGTTTTCCAAAGGAGGCTGTCAGGGATGCATTTCAGGAAAACACCCAAAACATAAGTATGAAAGAGTCAGTCATGAGTGAACTTTTGCACCTCTTGAACTTATTCATAGTGACGTTGTTGGTCCTTTTCTTCATATGTCCATGATTCAAGCCAAGTATGTCCTAACCTTCATAGATGACTTTTCCAGTTACTGTTGGGTTTACTTCCTCAAGCATAAGTCAAATTTTTTTGACCTCTTCAAGGGTTTTAAAGCTCTAATTGAGAACCAGTATGGAAGAAAGCTCAAGATCCTCAAATCTGATAATGGTGGTGAGTATGTCAAGTCTGAGTTTATTCAATATTGTGAAAATGCAGGTATCCAGGTGCAACACTCTATTCCCTACACACCTCATCAGAATGGTGTTGCTGAGAGGAAGAATAGGTCTCTCAAGGAGATGGCCACTTAGATGATGGAGTCTAAGACTTTGCCACCAAAGTTTTGGGTTAAAGCTATAATTGTGTATGTTATATCTAGAATAGGGTGCCTCACGAGCATATTGATGGAATCACTCCTTTTGAAGTTTCGAGTGGACACAAGCCTGATGTGTCTCATTTCAGGATTTTTGGCTCTAAAGCTTGGGCTAGAAATCCATCAGTAAAGATGAAGGCTTTGGAACCCTAAAGTCAAAAGTTCCTATTTGTTGGGTATTCTGAATATTCCAAAGGGTATAAGCTGATCAACATGAGCACTCAAAGATCCTTTATTGAAAGGAGTGTTCAATTTGAAGAAGAGCTTATGCTAGCAACAAAAATTTGAGAGTCCTCTTCACCGCCACCACCTCTAACTGTAAGTGAAGAGACTAATAAAGTTTTTGATTCTAATATGTCTGATAATGATGATTTAATTACAGATCCTAACACTCCTACAAGACGAAAGTGGGTAGCAAAGACCATTCGTGCAGCCGGGGAACTAGTTGGGAATCCTAGTGATCCTAAAAGAACCAGATCTCAATTCAAGAGTGTCATTTCTGTCAATGACCCCTTCTTTGTTGAGAATTTTTATATAATGGTTGAATCAGATCCACAAACATATGAAGAAGCATCAGAAAATCCAAGATGGAAAACAACAATGAAAGAGGAGTACCATTCGCTTAAGAAGAATGAGACATGGGAACTAGTCAATCTCCCACCAGGGAGAAAGCTAGTCAAGTGCAAATGGGTATTCAAGAAAAAGTTTGTTGTTGATGGCTCTCCTCTAAAGTATAAGGAAAGGCTAGTGTCTAAGGGCTTATCTCAAGTCTAAGGCATTGAATACAATGAAACCTTTGCACCAGTGGCAAAGATGGACTCTATAAGACTAGTTTTTTCCATTGCAGTTTCCAAGCAATGGGAGGTACATCACATGGATGTGAAGAGCGCATTTCTACATGGATATCTCAAAGAAGAGACATATGTGTAGCATCCATAAGGTTTGTTGCTAATCCATCTCTCGTGTGCAGGTTGAAGAAATCACTATATGGGCTAAAAAAGGCTCCCAGAGCTTGGTATGCCAAGATTGATAGCTTTCTGCTATCACAAAACTTTAGTAGATGCAAGTCTAATCCAAATGTCTATTTGAATATGGTTCATGGTTCAATCATTATCATTTTTTTGTATGTGTGTGACCTTTTGATGACCATAAGTTCCATGAAAGAAATTGCCTCCTTGAAGGATGCATTGAACCATGCCTTCTCCATGACATATTTGGGATTGTTGAGCCAATTTTTGGTGCTTGATATTTCTCAATCAGAACTTGGAATCAAATTACATCAGTCCAAATATGCTTTAGATCTGCTAAACAAGTTCAACATGAAGGATTGCAAGCCAAGCAAGAATCCTTTCCTTTCAGGAGCTAAGCTTGAAGAAGCGAATTCAACTCCATTGGTAAACAACGCACTGTGTAGGCAACTGGTTGGTTGTCTTCTTTATTTGACTCATACTCGACCTGATATATCTTATGCAGTGAGTGTGGCATGTAAACGCGTGGATCAACCTCATGACATCCATTGGAGGGAAGCAAAAAGAATATTACACTTTGTATAAGGAACAAGGACACATGGGATTCACTATGTTGGAAAATATGACCGAGGGTTAGTTGGTTTTACTGATTTTGATTGGGCGGGTGATTACACTGATAGAAAATCAACTTCCGGATATGTGTTTATGCTTGCAGATGGGCCAATCAGCTGGTCAAGTAAATATCAAAGTGCCACTGCAATTTCATCTATAAAGACGAAATACAGAGGAGCTGTGAATGCAACTACTCAATGTTTGTAGTTGCAGGGTATACTTGGAGAGTTTGGGATTGAATCTGAGACTTCTACATCATCTGTTGTGACAATCAAAGTACTATTTGGATATCAAATGATCATGTACATAGGAAGCAAACCAAACACATTTAGATCCATATGCACTACATCAGAGGGATTGTGCATGATGGGATCATTACTCTACACTATTGTGCATCATCTGAGCAAGTTGCAAACATCTTCACCAAAGAGTTTTCTGAAAAGACATTCAACAATCTCAAATCACTGTTGGGGATAGCTGATCATACGGTGAAGACTGATTGAAGACAAGATTTCACACAATTTTGTTCATGTCCATGTTTAAGGGAGGATTTTCCCCTTTGTGGTTTTGCCTCTTTTCTGGTTTTGTATGGACAAACAGTATGTAAAGGGTGACTAAGCCTTGTTACTAGGCTCTATATCTATGATATATTTATGATATTTCACATAAGTTAGGCTTATGAGGGGGTGTTAGAATAATCAAAACCCATTCCCATACTTAGGATATGTTATTTAATCATTTTTGTTAAATTCCTAGGTTCTATACTAACTAGTTGTCGTCCACTTGCATTACTTGGTGAAAACTTGCCTAAACTTCCTACAGGAGCGCCTTGGGAATATTTTGGATAAGATTCTGACAACCCATCAGACTTCCTAGTTTAGTAAGTGCGCATTCTTGCCTTATCCAGAATTCAACTACTTTTCAACAACTTTTAAGGCAATATGTAGCTAGTCATAAGGCAACTGCCTAGTTTTCGGTACACTTATCCTCCATCTTTTTCTCTTCTGAAAGCATGAGTATATCCACTTTCCATCACTTATTAGTTGATACACTTCATTCATCCCATTCACGACCTTCTTGATGGATTAAGAAAGTGTTTTATGCACCTAGGGGGGATTTTGACTTTTTAGGAAGTCTGTTTTGTGCTGATTCGACTTGCCTCCTTATGCATTCGAATATCTGATGTAATTATATATTTGGACAGCCTATGACTTCATGAGGTTGACTGATGTAAACTTATTCAATAGAATTTTGTGTTATGCACCATATACAACCTCCAATTTGAGTGAATCTATGCATGTTTTACAAGCAATTTTGTGAGTTCAATTGATCTAAGCTTGGGATTAATTTCCACACCATGAGGGTTTTCCGAGATGAATCTTTGTGTTCTCTTTGTGCTACTGTGCTTGTCATTCTTTCAGTGATCCTTTGTATTTGGCATAAAACTTTTAAAAATTAATATTATCCTTTTGTACACTATTAACTCTCATGTTTTGAATTGCTTGGGTTTCTAATCTAACCACCATACCCAAACCATGAGAATGCACTTTATTAAAATGGTCAAGTCCATTTGCACGTTAGTCTGTTGCATTGCTCCAATGAGCAAAGAAAAGGTCACCACCCCTTCCTCAAAAAAAATTCAGTCACTTCTCACTACAACTCGCCACCAACCATCTCTAATAGAACTTTATCTTACATAACTCTTCCACCAACTTGTTGTTGGCCTATTAATAATCTTCAAGCATCCATGTGCCCTTATGTGCATGCTTAAATGCAACAACATGTAAAATAAATAGTAATAAAATAAGTGTCTTCACTAGTAAAGCACCATCACCATGGTGCCTCCTTGCCCACTACCACAACTCTTGGGTAGCAAATTTCTTAATAGCCCCAAAGAGAAGGGAAACTAGCATGTCTTGTTTCCATTACCAGTTCAATTAGTTGCAAGATAAGGTAGTCTAATCTCTTCATCCAACTCTCCAACAATCTTCTCTTGGTCCTTCAATTGTTGTATAGGTGTCTCATTACACCACTAAATTCCCAAAATTTCCAATATTATACCATTTCTAGAATCTTAATTCTAATAGTATCGACCCTCACAAGTGTTGCAACAAGTGCCCCATTCAACTTGTAAGGCATTAATAAGTTGCATCATTGTCTTCATAGTTGGCAAAGGCTTCTTTGTGGCCCTCATTTTTCGTTCATCTCTTTTGAGATTTACTTGACACCTTTTCAATGGGGTGTTACCTTTCCATAATGTCATTTGATTCCATTTCACTTAAACTCTATAAAGTATGATCTATACTTAGAGAAACTTCAATGTTGCTTCTAGTCTTTTTATCTTCATTTTGTTGAAGCATACGCAATGTGATCTTTAAGCTTATCTTCAATCAATTTTCCAATCTGAAATTTAGGGTTTTGTTGGAGTGCCTCAACACATTGTGTTGGCCTTGTACTTTGGTCATTTTCCTACAAAAGTTGGGCATCCTATTGGATTGCATATACTAGTGCATTTTCCTCACTGCAATAGGATGCACCTTAATGAATGCATTTGCTAAGATTCTCCACTTCACCACTTCATTTATAGTCTACAAGTTTGGACAACAATTTGGTTGTGCACAAGCTTATGTCCCCAATATTTCAATATGGACCACTCTATTGGACTAGGGAAATCAATGGTCTAATGTCATTTGGAAAAATTAAAGAAGAATTGTAAAGTGATGATTTGGGCCATGAGGCACTAAGTGATGATTTGGGTCATGAGGCACCATGGAAAAACCAAAGGTCTAAGGGACAATTTTGATGAGGCTCATGAAAAGAGTGTGTTAGAGAGATGGTGGGCCCGGGATGACATATGGAACACTCCAAAACAAGACAAAAGTCTCCATGATGACTCATTTGTGGGTGAGAATTCCAATGTTGGTGACAATCCCAAAGTTGGTGATAATTATGAGGTGGTGAGAATCCCAATGTTGTTGACAATTCCAAGGAGGAAGGTGAGAATCCCAAGGAAGTGTAACTCCCACCAAATGAGGAGGAAATCTCAATGTAACTCCACAGTGACTAAAAATAGCTAATGAGGTCGAATTTTGGAATGGAGGGACATTCCAAGGACTGTAACTCACACCAAACATGAAGAGAATCTTAAAATAACTCCCCTCTAGGCCCACATTACCAATTGGAGGAAGTTAAGGTGTCATAAGCGATTATTCTCTCATATAAATGAATTTTATTATTGTTTTCGAGAGAAAGTTCTAGAATGAGGTGTAGTTAGTCACAAGAAGTCATTCGTTCTTAAAACTATTTTTTATTAATGTTTTCAAGAGAAAACTCTAGAAGGATGGAAAAGGTGAATGAAGAGTTATGAAAGAAGGGCGAGGGCTGTTGTGGAGGATCTTTTAGCAAAAAGTATTTCTAAATAAAAGAGCTCTTATGGCTTTCAAGCTTGAGAGACATGCCCCTTGCATTTGTGATTGGTTTTGGTGGTGAAAGATTCCACCATTTCTGATGTGAAAGGAGGAATTACACAGATTTCTCTATTGTCCTTCATTGTGGGGGATTGTGAAAGATCATCCAGATCTCTTCCTTGGGATTCATTGTTGGTTATTAAGAGAGATCATTCATATTTCTTCGTTGAGCTTCGTTGATGCAAAGTGTGTGGTGAGTTTCATTGTAGATCTAAAAATTCAATAGTTTTTTCAGTTGTTGTGTGTTAGTTTGCTATTGATTTTAGTGCTAGAGGGTGCACCAGTGGATCCTATTTGTGTTGCAGATATCTCTCTTGGGATGTATATCACTACTCCATTATTATTGTTTCCATACACTCATAATAAATATTTATAGTGTCTTTCTCCATATTGTGTTCAATGTTCAAGTTTCTGATAGATCTATGCACAAATATGCTAGTATGATTATGCAATCTTAATGCAATGTCTATTAAACTTTCATGAAAGCACCCTGAAGGATGTTAGTGATTGATTTGGGTTTATTTGGGAGTGTTTGGGCTGAGTTGGAGTTGTTTGGGACAAATTTGAGTAGGCTAGGAAGCCTTTGGAAAGAGTTGGAAACCAAGGCCATCGTTGTAGTGAATTTCAAGCTAGTTTTCCTAGAGTCGAATTGATGTTTATGGGGGATGTTCATGCTCGTTTAAATACGAAATATACGTCAATTCTTGCTATTATATTGGGCCAAAAATATTCCTTTGAATATGATGATGAGATAATTTATACTTTCCATGCTTCAATATTAATGATAAAGAGGTTGCATAGAAAGTGTTTGGAGAAATTCATGAACCAGATTTAATAACATGTTTCCAAACATTTTAAATCATATATGTTTTTGCATATTACAATGGTTCAAATCATATTAATGGAGATGCACAAGTCTATAGAAATCTGAAAGATCTAGAAACCAAGATTATCATTATAGTATATTTCGAGCTAGTTTTTCTAGATTCGAATTGATGTTTTATGGGGGTTGCTCATGGCTTGTTTAAATACAAAATGTAAATCTATTCCTACTGTTATAATGGGCCAATAACTCTTCATTTGAATCTGATGATGAGATTTATACTTTCCATGCTTCAATATTGATGATAAAGAGGTTCCATACAAAGTGTTTGAAGAAAGTCATGAACCAGATTTAATAACCAATTGCCAAACATTTTATAGCATATCTATTGGGGCATATTACTGTTGATTAAGTTTTCATTGATGCCAACATCGCCTGGTCATTGATGCCAACAAGTGTGTCGTAGTGCTCCTTGAGGAGCCCCTGAGGGTTAAGTAGTTGTCAATGTCAAAGGAGACCTTTTGGCCTTGTCCAAGCCCAAGTCTGAAGCCCTTGGAGCCCTTGGGACAATGGAAAAATCTCTTAACACACTTTAGAGTGTTTAAGTACCCCTAAGTTATTTCTATTGTTCCCCAGTTGTTTTTGTGGTTCCTTAGTACCACAACCTATGCCTTAATACCCTAAAATGTGTCCTTGGTGGGTTGAAGAAGTTGCAATAGGTCAAATGACCCTTGCATTGGTCATTTGTGTTTTATTGAGGTCATGTTACCCTAGGAGAATTCTAGGCACCCCCACACATTGATTGTTATGTGTCTTCACTTGTGGTGACTTTGTTAACCCAACAAAAAGGACCTAAAACTCTTACCTTTGATTCCTAAGCCTACAAACTACCCTATGTTGTATGCCTTGCCCTTAAAACTCTTGATGGTGCACAATGATGCCCATTACACAAAGCCCTTATTTGGTGCACCCTTGATGAGTAGAGGACACCCTTACATATAGAGATGACCTAACATAAAATTGTAAGACCCTTAACAAATAAAGTATTAAATAATGCTTAAGGTCAATGTGTGAGTAAATGGTAAAGAGAATTCCTCCAGTGTTGACATTCTTCAAACCACTTGAAGTCATCCCCATTAATGATCTAAGTCTTAAAACATTTTTTAATAATTAAAACATTGTGAAAACCCCTCCTAAAAGTCGGCCCCAATATGATAAAACAATTTTAAATTTTAAATAATTTATTTGACCCTCCAATAAAGTTGGACCTACTCTCTCTCATGCATTCTTTTGGAGTATTAATAGACCAAAACTTGTCATAACCATCATGATGAATGAATGCAACAGTTTTGCTTGTTTGACTGATATTTTCGGGTAGTATGACTGAGGATATTCGTTGGCCTCTCTGAGGTTTTTTGCTAATTGTGGGAGAGAACCAAAATTGCAGAGATTATTCCTTCTTGGATTTTGGACTAAGATTTTCATGTAGTGAACTAAGGTTGCATACACAAAGACAAATTCTTTGACAGTCTCGAATTTTGACAGAGAGAGAGACACACGAATTTCACAGCATGCACAAGACCCAAGCTTTGATGATGTGTGAGTTTTGAAGAGCAACTACAGTCTGTTTTTTGCAAGTTTTTGGAGTGATCGTCATCCACAATCTAAGTTTTACAGCTTCTTTCTACTCACTACAATTCAAGTTATGGGTAGAGCACATAGTTTAAGTCTTGTGATGCGTTTTTGCTAATCTGATCCTTCAAACAAACCCGATCTATTTCATAGTAATTTTTGGGGTTTACTTCAACATAGAGCAGTCCTGAACAGTCCATCAATTGACACTTGTACAACTTGAGTTTTCTCTTAATGAGGTTTGTGTTATCTGCGGGCTAAACCAAGCCTTTTTGTTGGTGAATTCTTTCCACTTTTGAGGACATCTACAGCAGTTCATTTTTCTCTCAGTCTAAGGTCTTTACTAGCACATACACCTATAGTTTACAAATTGGATTTGTCTACACAGTTTGATTTTTGAAGTACAAAATTTGAATTAGTGGTTACTGGTGCTAGATCAAGCCTCTTACAACAATTTCCTAGAGGTCTTAGTTTTAAGTCATCTACATAAGGTATGTACAAGTATGTAAAGTAAAATAGACAAGTTTACGTACAATGTTGTGTGAATTATGTACAAGTTATGTATGAACAGTAAAGTATATGTACAGTAATAAACAATGATACATACTCTGTAGTTTACAAGTATATGAATAGTGGCATGTACTAGTGTGCAAGTGGTATGTACAAGTGGTATGTGCAAGTGATATATAAAATGGGATGTATACAGTAGGGTGTGAATAGTGTAAATGACATGTAGTAAATGTAAGGGATATACAATGGTATGTACAAGTGTATGAGTGTATGTACTAGCAAACAGTAGTGTAAAGTACACAGTGGTATGTACAAGTGTATGTAAACAATGAAGTATGACATGATACACTATGATAACAATACTAATGATGATGCATGCTCACTCTATGATACATGCCATAATGACAATACATGGGATGATGATGTGCACTATATTAATGCATTCTTACACACTATGATGATGCAAGCTATGGTGAACATGCATGCTATGGTATGATGATGCTCTCCTATGCACTATGACATGTACTCTATGATGTGCACAATGATGGTGATGCATACCCTTTGAAGATGATGCATAACTATGATGATGATGCTCTTCTATGCACTATGATGTATACTTTATGGCGATGATGCACACTGAGATGATTATGTATACTTGATGATGAGGATGTATACCCTATGACAATGATGCAAATCCTATGATGACACACTTTGATTTGGTTTTTTTGGTTGGGAGGCCAACAACACTGCCTCCTTAGCTCCTGGTAGCCACTCATTGCCCAAGGTTTGTGTCTTGTTCACATTTTTTTTATGGCTAATATCTTTGTGGCATGAATCTACAACACACAATTCATTTTCAACACCAAATTTTTGAGTACCAACATTAAAAGATTCTACAAGACCATCATCCTTACATGAAATGGTTGCTATATCATGACGATGCAAGGAATTACGACTGTTGCAAAAATCAGAATTCATAACATACCTTTGTGTCACATATTCATCCTCCCCATGTGATTGATCCATGATGGAATGTTCTTCCACTTTGTTATCAACATGAAGACTCAATTTTGCAATTTGTGATCCCTTTTTATCCAAATTCTTGTATGGATGTAGTGAGTTTGTGCATGGCTTCAAATTCTTTGGAAATCCAACATGATGGTTGATATTTGCTTTCCTCATGATCATTTGAAAGATAAACAATGCAATTGGATTTACTTCTTTTTGAACCAATTTTATCAAAGGAACCTTTGGTGGATCAATTGGTAAAGACACCTAACATTCTTTCCATAATTTGTGATGCAAGATATTCTGGTAGCAAGGCTTTACACTGCTGCAAGTTATGCTCTAACTTTTTTTGTGTCTTATCAAAGTGCTTCAATGACTTCTCATGGCCCTTCATTAACATTTCCAACTTAAGCTTCTCCTCCTTAATAGGCAAGGTAGGAAGGGAAATGGGTAACATTCTACCATCTTCAAATCTATCCATGGATGCAATTTTCTTCTTTTAAAAGTTCGATCTTCAATTTTTCTTCAAAATTCCTCTTTAGTTCCTAGATCTGTTGAGGAGCATGCTCTGATATCACTGTAATATCCCCAATTCAAAATTAGGAATATTAACTCCAATTTCCCAACAAATTTTTTATTGATTTTTAACTTTATCCAAATAGTGTATTATGAAGGCTTATGAAATGTTCTAATTCAACAACAAAGGAATATGTATTTATAATTTAGGATCTTAATAATTATTTACAACCCATAAAATCTACTATGAACCATTGTAATTGTTGGACACACTAGGTACATTGAGAGGGGGGGTGAATCAGTGTGCACAACTTTTATTACTTTTTCGATTTTAGCAATCAACAACTTATTCAATATTATGGATTATCACATTATCATTATGTCATCATCAACATTATTATCATCATCATATCATCATCACATAAGAAGCATAACATGATAAACATTACACCATGTTTTACGTGGAAACCCAAGTCTTGGGGGGCAAAACCACAGAAGCCTTTATAACAATAATTATCCAGCAACAGTTAGAAGGAGGAAATAAACCCCTTATTACAATGACTTCAATTCTCCCGCTATAATTGGAAGGAGGCTACAACCCCCTGATTACAGGCTACGACCTGAAGGAAGCTCCAACTCCCTAGTTCTCCAGCTACAACCATAAGGAGGGTACAACCCCCTTTCCTTGCCCCATCCTGCCACCTTGATATAAAGAGATTGTTGAACCACGACTGCACTGATCCCGTGGAATTTCTAATCAACACATGTACTACAATGCGTAATTTATACCACACTGCACAACTACTGCCACTACCAACCACTTCTCATCATATCATCAGCTGATCATTGTCCACTGTATCACACTACTCATCAACTTAATTAATCCAATCAGACCAACAACACATAAGAGAAAATGTGCCAATATTTCCCAACTGTCAAAACAATCTTTGAATCTGTTGTTGATAACTTCTTCTTTCACCTTACTTCCAAATCATCACTCGTATCACTGCCACACACTATTCATGTACATGTACATCTCATCAGTCACTCGATGGGTAGTTATGCTCTTCTTTTACTGATCATAAGGTATGTATCATCGTAGTGTGTCAACATAGGATTTGCATCATCGTCATAGGGTATGCATCCTCGTCATCAACTATACATAAGCATCTTAGTGTGCGTCATCGCCATCAAGTATACATCATAGTGCATAGAAGAGCATCATCATCATAGGTATGCATCATCTTCATAGGGTATGCACCATCTTCATAGGGTATGCATCATCATCATCATCATCATCGTGTACATCATAGAGTGTATGTCATAGTGAATAGGAGAGCATCATTATACCATAGAATGCATCTTCATCATAGCTCACATCATCATAGTGTGTAAGAATGCATCAATATACAGTGCACATCATCATCCCATGTATTGTTATTATGGCATGTATCATAGAGTGAGCATGCATCATCATTAGTATTGTTTTCATAGATTGTATCATGTCATACTTCACTGTTTACATACACTCATACACTTATACATACCACTATGTACTTTACACTATTTTTTGCTAGTACATACACTCATACACTTGTACATACCACTGTATATCCCTTACATTTACTGCATGTCACTTACATTGTTCACACCCTACTATATACATCCCATTTTATATATCGCTTGCACATACCACTTGCACACTAGTACATACCATTGTTCATATATTGGTACACTATAGAGTATGTATCATTGTTTATCATTGTACATATACTTTACTGCTCATACATAACTGTACACAATTCACACAACACTATACATAAACTTATCTATTTTAAAGTTACATACTTGTACATATCTTCTGTAGATGACTTAAAACTCATACCTCTAGGCAATTGTTCTTAGAGGCTTGATCTAGCAGCAGTAACCACTAATTCAAATTTTGAACTTCACAAAACCCAGACTTTGTAGACAACTCTGATTTGTAAACTGTAGGTGTATGTGTTGGTAAAGACCTCAGACTGAGAGAAAAATAGACTGTTGTAGATGTCCTCAAAAGTGGAAAGAATTCACCAACAAAAATGATTGGTTTAGCCAGCATAGAACACCAACCTCATCAAGAGAAAACTCAAGTTGTACAAGTGTCAATGGATGGACTGTTCATGATTGTTCTATGTTGAAGTAAAACCCAAAAATTAGTGTGAAAGAGCTCGGGTCTGTTTGAAGGCTCGAATTAGCAACAACACCTCACAAGACTTAGACTGTGTGCTCTACTGAGAACTCAGATTGTAGTGAGAAACAAGAAGTTATAAAACTTGGATTGTGGATGATGATCCCTCCAAAAACTTGCAAAAAATAGACTATAGTTTCTCTTCAAAACTTACACATCATCAAAGCTTGGGTCTTGTGCATGCTATAAAATTTGGGTGTCTCTTTCTCTGTCAAAACTCAGGACTGTCAAATCATTTTCCTATGTGTATGCAACCTCAGTTCACTACATGAAAATATTAGTCCAAAATCCAAGAAGGAATAGTCTCTGCAATCATTGGTTCTCTCCCAAAGTCAGCGAAAAACCTCAGAGAGGCCAGCAAATATCATCAGTCATACTACCCAAAAATATCACTCAAACAAAAAAAATAGTTGCATTCATTCATCGTGATGGTTATGACAAGTTTTGGTCTATTAATACTCCAAAAGAAGGCGTGAGAGAGAGTAGGCCGACTTTATTGGAGGGTCAAATAAATTATTTAAAATTTAAAAATGTTTTATCATATTGGGGTCGACTTTTAGGAGGGGTTTTCACAATGTTTTAAGACTTAGACCATTAATGGGGACGACTTCAAGAGGTTTGAAGAATGTCAACGTTGGAGGAATTCTCTTTACTATTTACTCATGCGATGACCTTAAGCATTATTTAATACTTTATTTGTTAAGGGTCTTAGGGTTTTATGTTAGGTCATCTCCGTATGTAAGGGTGTCCTCTAATCATCAAGGGTGCACCAAATAAGGGATTTGTGTAATGGGAATCATTGTGCACCATCAAGTGTTTTAAGGGCAAGACATACATCATAGGGTATTCTGTAGGCTTAGGGACCAAAGGTAAGAGTTTTAGGGCCTTTTTGTTGGGTCAACAAAGTCACCACAAGTGAAGACACATAACCATCAAGGTGTGGGGGTTCCTAGACTTATCCCAGGGTACCATGAGAGTCAGTAAAACACAAATCACCACTAAAATGGTCATTTATCCTGTTGCAACTTATTCAATCCACCAAGGACACATTACAGGGTATTATGGCATAGGTTGTGGTACTAAGGAACCAAAGAAACAACTAGGGAACAATAGAAATAACTTAGGGGTACTTAAACACACTAAAGGGTGTTTAGGGATTTTTACATTGTCCCAAGAGCTCCAAGGGCTTCAGAATTGGGCTTGGAAAAGGTAAAAAGGTCTCCTTTGACATTGAAAACTACTTAACCCTCAGGGGCTTTTCAAGGGGCACCAAGACACACTTGTTGGAATCAATGACCAGGCGTTGTTGGCATCAAGGACAACATAATCGACAATCTCCCCCTTTGTCATTGATGACAACACCATAACTCTTCTTCATAACATTATCCCCTTATTCACAACTTCTCTCCCCCTTTGGCATCAATGGAAAAGGGAACATCCTTTTATCATACTTCCCTCCCTTAGGGAATGCCCCCCTGCCATCATTTTTTCTTCCTTTTCAACTTTTCTTCTTGTTTGCATTAATGGCAACAAGAACTTATTTTGGCAATACTGCTTCCCCTCTTATTGAGCACTGATGCTACTTTGATGGACTTGTATTCTGTCACACGAATATTGCTGGAACTAACTATTATACGATACTAAAATTAGTGTGATCGTTGATCTCAAATTTGATAATCAAGTACATATCTCCTTTTACACATTCTTTTTCTACTTCATATCACTGGTCGATAGTCTTTAAAATGGTATTGGGTTTTTCCAAGATTTTCATCATTTTTGTTTTGATATACTAACTTTATTCTCCATACTTAGGTTGATGGTTGATCGTGTCGTTTGATTGAACTTGCTTTCTTCTCCAAACTTTAACTGGTCCCTTCATCCAACAATGTTTTGTGAAATGACCATAATGATAACAATTGTAACAATGAATGGAAAACCCAGCTTGATTTATTCTTGACGTGATTTTTTCATGATATTTGCAATGGATGGCTTTGTGACCATAGTTATTGCACTTGTAACAGTAGCCATTGAACATCATAGGGTATCTCTGAGTAGTAATTTCTCTTGATTCTTACTGATCATGATATCTTCTGAGAATACATGTATTAATGTTAGTCTTTTCTTCCTTTTCAATAGAGATTTTTATTTCTTCAATGTTATTCTTGATCTTCGAATTTGTCTTTAACTGAGTAGTTGTTTTGTCCAAATCTTCCTTCAGAGAGAGGATCTTCAATTCTGCATTTGACAAATTTCTATATTTTCTTGGTGTTGTCTCGTTAGATCTTCTTCTATTTTCTTGACTTCTTCTACCTGTTTGTTCAGATCAAATATATTGTCTTCCATTCGTCCTTTTGAATTCGGATCATCCTCATGGGGCTTTTGCAGTTGACCTTTTAGTACATGATTCTCCTTTCTAAGTTCTGAGATGTCCTTTCAAATTCAATTTTTTTTCATACATACCTTCCATAACTCTACCTTCAAGGATTTGATTTCAAGTTCTTGTTTTCTTCTTAACTTCTCTTCCAATATTTTTTTAGTCTTGTAGGTAATTATCTTATTGTCTTTGTCTTGTAGCTTGCATATCAATTCTTTCTCCTTATCTTCTAGAATCCTTTTGAGCTTGACGATTTCTTCTTATTGCTTTTCAACTTTTGTAGCTGACTTCTCAAGTTTATCTTTCAAAGATTTGGATATGGATTCTTTCATTCTGGTAGCTTCTTCGACTTGGAGTTTTATATCAATTATGGTATGTGTGTCCTCAAATTCTTCTTGATTCCTCTTCTCAGATTTGTCCAATTTCTCTTGCAATTCCTGGTTCTGTTCACAAATATTTTTCACTTCTTATGAAACATTAGTAATTTCATTGTCTATCATAGTATCTGTTAGATTTCTATCACTATGAGAGAGCAAGGATTTTCATCACAATCTGAAGTATTGCATTTTATGAATTTAAAATGGCTCTTATCTTCTATACCTGATAAACATATCTCTTTAAAAGCATTACAAATAGAGTGTTCAGGGGACTTACCTTCATACTTGCCTGGATATTGTATTGACCTTTTCATGGGAATGTCTTATGCTTCTTGTTCGTCATATAAGTTTAGTTGATGTATTTTGAATGACAATTATTTAACTGAGTTGCACTTTCCTATTTTCTCCTTTTGGAGATCTGTTAGATCTTCAAGCATTAATTCCATAACCTCTGCTTCTTGTTCTTTATTGGAGTAGAGTTGTTCTAAACTAATCCATAGTTCCTTAGTTGAGTTGCACTTCCCTATCTTCTTCTTTTGGATATATGTTAGGTCTTCAAGAATGTCTTCCATAGCCATAAAATTATTTTTCTTTGCTTCCTTCTGAGATATTTTTTTTACTTTTTTTGGAGGAGTATATCTAGTAAAAACTGATAGCCATATACGAATTCCTTCTACCTCAAGATAAACTTGCATTCTTATTTTCCAAATGAAGTAATTTGTTCCATGAAAATGGTACTCCATTCATTGAGAATCCCATGGTGTTTCAAAGCTCTACTTCAACTTGGTAAGGCTTTCTTGTGAATACCCACTCTGATACCAATTATTGGACACACCAGGTGCACTGAGAGGGGGGGGTTGAATCAGTGTGCATAGATTTTATTACTTTTTCAATTTTAGATCAACAACTTATTCAATATTATGGATTACCACATTATCATTATATCATCATCAACATTATTATCATCATCATATCATCATCACATAAGAAGCATAACATGATACACAGTACACCATATTTTACGTGGAAACCCAAGTCCTGGGGGAAAAACCACGAAATCCTTTATAATAATAATTATCCAACAACAACTGGAAGGAGGAAACACACCCCTTATTACAATGACTTCAATTCTCCAGCTACAACTGGAAGGAGGATACAACCACCTTATTTACATGCTAGGACCTGAAGGAAGCGCCAACTCCCTAGTTATCCAGCTACAACCATAACGAGGCTACAACCCCCTTTCCTTGGCCCATCCTGCCACCCTGATATAAAGAAATTGTTGAACCATGACCGCACTGATCTTGTAGACCTGTTAATCAACACTTGTACTACACTGCACAATATGTACCACATTGCACAACTACTGCCACTACTAACCATTGCTCATCATCTTATCACTACTCATCAACTGATCATTGTCCACTGTATCACACTTCTCATCAACTTAATTAACCCAATCAGACCAACAACACATAAGAGAACCTGTGCCAATCTTGCTCAACTGTCAAACCAATCTATGAATCTGCTGCTAATAACTTTTGTTTTCACCTTACTGCCAAATCATCACTCATATCAATGCCACACATTGCTCATTTGAATCCGTGTACATCTCATAATTCACTCATTAAGTAGTTCTACTCTGGTTTTACAGGAACCTCATTTCTTCCAAGGGAAGAAGCTGCAGAAGTTGAGCCTTTAACTAGCTATACTAAGGATGTTGGGTTAGAGGAAAACGATGAAGGGTTGAAGCAATAAATGAGGGATTACATGATCCACATTAGTTGGATGATCCCTTATGTGATGGCATACACAATGTTGATAGGATGACATTCCATGACTTAGAGAGTCGACTCTTAGTCACAGAGTAGAAGATGTTACAAGTACTGACCAAAACTGATGGTGCACATAGTTTTATTGAAGACTTTATGTCGAGGACCCAGTTGGAGGAGAGATATGGAGGATTTGTTGAAGGTGTCACTAGTAAACAGTTATCCATCATTATAAAGGAATTTGAAAGGATGAAATCAGATTACTTGCAGTTGTTTATGGATAGGGACCTCGCTCTCAAGTTTGTTCAAGACAAGGAAATGGAGGTTGAGCAACTTTGTGAGAATTTGGCTTGATTATATCCTTCCTCCTACACCACAAATAGTTAGTTGTATATGGTTGGTGGAATTTATGAATTAATGGAGGAACCTCATGTGAGGGTTGAGTATGTAGAGCATTCATATTTGTAGGTGCTTGAGGAGAGGATTAGGACAAAGGATTTTGGCCAAGCACTTGTTTTGCTTTTTGAGAATCATAAGCCACCTGTGTTGGAGAGAGGCTTAGCCATGAAGGAGGTGGTTGAGCACATGCCTTATGGGCCATCTAGTATGAGATAATATGCATCCATGGATTGGGTGTATAGTTATATGACAGATATGGAGTCATATTGGGATACAAGTTCAACATACACCAATAGTGTATTAGATATAGCAACACATAGCAGTACATGGGAGTTCCACTTGATTCAGTTGGATGGGATATGTGACAGTGATGTTAGCCATGGGACTAGTGTGCAGATTGCACAAGAGGAGATTCATATTTTGTTGGAAAGGTTCGTAGAGGTTTCAATTACCATTGGGGGTGGTGGACTTCCAATTTGGTGGTGGGATCCCGACATTCCTCAGTGATAGCTTGTTCTAGATGACAGTGATGATTGGAGGGGTGCAACATTGACAATGGGATCCGTAAATTGTTTGGTTTAGAAGTTTAGGAGCTGGCATAGGAGAGAGAGCCAACTATCACTTTCAGGAGTCTATCCTGGTGGAGCAGTGGATTAGTTTCCTCAGTTAGAGACTTTGTGAGGGATGAATACAATTTTTTCCTACTTTGTGACTTGGAATACTTCAAGAGGCTCCTTGTTTTGATACTATATAATGCAACGGAGGATGGAGTAGGTATTGCACAGTTCTTAGGTTCATTTGGGACCTTGGGATCATTCTTGGGCTTAGTTGTTTTTATTGGGTTAATTAAATAGTAGTATGGGGGATGGAGCTATCTCTTGAGGGGATTATTAGAGTTCATGAGAAGTCCAGAATCATGATCAGTGATCAAGGTGAATTTTCTTTTCCAATATTTGGGATCGAGTATAGCAGCAGGATTGTGGACCTCACTTCGATGCCTATGTAATCCCCTATCCATGGTTCTAGGTTCAGCCTTTACAAATATTTCAACTTGGAGATCCAAGAGAGGAGGAACATACATAGTATGAAATTTAAATGGATATGATTTGAGTGCCACAACGACAACATGGTGGTACCTTCCTAAGATTAGCTTGCGATTTTGGAATTCCAATGCTAGACACTTTAGCAACATACCTAGAGGTGAGAGTCAAATTTGGATTTCATATGATTGGATTCCTAGTAGACCAATTATTTAATGTCCCCAATATTTCACTATGGACCACTATATAGGACTAGGGAGTTCAATGGTATAAAGTCACTTGGAAAAATTAAATAAGAATTGTAAAGTGGTGATTTGGGTCATGAGGCACTATGGAAAAACCAACGTCCAAGGGAAAAAAATGATGAAGGATCATGAGAAGGGCTGATTAGAGAGATGGTGGGCTCAACATAAGATGTGGATCACTCCAAAATAAGACAAAAAATCTCCACGGGGGCGCATTTGTGGGTGAGAGTCCCAATGTTGGTTATAATCCCAAAGTTGGCGATAATTGCGAGGTGGTGAGGATCCCAACGTTGGTGACAATTTCAAGAAGGAATGTGGGAATCCAAATGAAGTGTAACTCCCACCAAATGAAGAGGAAACCTCTAAGTAACACCCCAATGACTAAAAATAGCTAATGAGGTTGAATTTGGGAATGGAGGGAAATTTGAAGGAGTGTAACTCCTCTCTAGGCCCACATTACCAATTGGAGAGGGTTGAGGTATCATAAGTGATTATTTTCTCCTGAAATTGAAATTTTATAATCTTTTTCGAGACAAAACTCTATAATGAGATGGAATTAGTCACATAGAGTCATTCTCTCCTAAAAATAAATTTTATTGACATTTTATTAATATTTTCAAGAGAGAACTGTAGAAGGAGGGAAAAGGTGAGTGAAGAGTTATAAAAAGAGGGTGAGAGATCTTATGGAGGATCTTTTGGTAAAATTTATTTCTAAATTGAAGAGATCTTGTGGCTTTCAAGCTTAAGAGATGTGCCCCTTGCATTTGTGATTGGTTTCACTGGTAAAAGATTTCACCCTTGTTGATGTGAGAGGAGGAATCACATAGATTTTTCTATTGTGTTTCATTGCAGATGATTGTGAAAGATCATCCATATCTCTTACATGGGATTCATTGTTGGTTATTGAGAGAGATCATTTAGATTTCTCCATTGAGCTTCATTGATTCAAAACATGTGGTGAGTTTCATTGTAGATCTGAAGATTCAATAATGTTTTCAGTTGTTGTGTGTTACTTTTCTATTGATTTCATTGTTGGAGGGCATACCAGTGGATCCTATTTCTCTTGCATATATCCCTCTTGGGTTGTATATCACACAGAGGGTGCAATTTGGAAGGTAGGCCTATCATTTGGAGTTACTTTATATTGATCTATAACTTGAACCGATGTAGAGAGGTAGAGAATGAACTTTTGGTTTGGATATTTTTGTACATATCTTGGTTATGAGACCAGTTCCATTGAATATGGAGCATTGTTTCCAGTGGGAAACACCTTTTGTTGCACTAAAAGAGGTTTTTGAATGCCCGAGATATAGTCATTTTACCAGGTTTAGGGGTTGAAACTCAGAAGAGCGTACCTATGCATTTTATCTTTGTATTTAATGAGTTTCGAGTTGTTGTAAAATCCATATATTATTATTATCAATATTATTATTGTTTCCATCCATTCATAATAAATATTTATAGCGCATTGGTCCATAATATATCTATGTGCAAATATGCTTGCATGGTTATGCAATCTTAATGCAATGTGTATTAAACTTTCATTAAACCACCCTAGAGGATGTTAGTGAGTGATTTAGGTTGATTTGGCAGTGTTTGGGATGAGTTGAAGTTGTTTGGGACAAATTCAAGTGGGCTAGGAAGTGTTTGAAAAGAGTTGGGAACCAAGACCATTAGTGTAGCGAATTTCAAGCTAGTTTTCCTATATTCAAATTGATGTTTATGGGGGTTGTTCATGCATGTTTAAATACAAAATGTAAGTTAATTCATGTTGTTATATTGGGCCAAGAAATCATCATTTGAATCTAGTTATGAGATTTGTACTTTCCATGCTTCAATATAGATGATAAAGAGGTTGCATAGAAAGTGTTTGAATAAGTTCATGAACCATATTTAATAACCAACTGCCAAAACTTTTATATCAAATTTATTTGGGAATGTTACAGTGGTTCAAAGCATATTAATGGATTTTCACACCTTTATAGAAATCTGAAAGAGTTGGAAACCAAGACCATCACTGTAGTGAATTTCGAGCTAGTTTTCCTAGATTCGAATTGATATTTTATGGTGGTTGTTTATGCTTGTTAAACTACGAATTCTAAGTCCATTCCTATTTTTATATTGAGCCAACAACACTTCCTTTGAATTTGATGATTATATTTATACTTTCCATGCTTCAATATTGATGATAAAGAGGTTGCATACAAAGTGTTTGAAGAAAGTCATGAACCAGATTTAATAACCAGTTGCCAAACTATTTATACCAGATCTGCTTGGACATATTACAACAGTTCAAAGTATATTTTATGTGTTGCACACCATTATTAAGATCCAAAATTATATATACATATTCATCTGTTGTTGAATTATAACATCTCATAATCCTTCATAAGCCATTGTTTGGATAAAGTTGAAAACCAATAAAACTTTTGTTGGGAAATTGGAGTTAATATTCCTAATTTTTAACTGGGGATATTACAGTGGTATCAGAGCACATCCCTAGACAAATGTGGGAAATATAGAGTAATTTTGAAGAAATATTGAAGATCAAACTTTGAAAAGAATAAAATTTCATCCATGGCTATATTTGTAGATGGCAAAATGCTACCCATTTTCCTTCCTACCTTGCCCATTAAGGAGGAGAATCTTGAGTTGAGAAGGTTAAAGAAGGGCCATGAGAATCCATTGAAACACTTTGATAAGACACGATATGAGTTAAAGCATAACTTGCAACAATGCAAATCCTTTCTAACATAATGCTATGCATTACAAATTATGAAGAGGATGTTAGGTGTCTTTACCAATAGAGCCACCTTCCTTTGATAAGCTTGGTTCAAAGGGAAGTAAATCCATTTTCATTATTTATCTTTCAAATGATTACCAGGAATGCACAAATTGGCCATCATGTGGAAGTTCTAAAAATATTGAAGCCATGTTCACAGACTCATTGTAGTCATACAAGAATTTGGATCAAAATTGATCACAAAGTGTAACCTTAAGTCTTCTGGATGATCACAAAGTGGAAGAACATGTCGTCACGAATCGATCATATGGGGAGGATGATGTGACACACAGGTATGAGATCAATTTTGATTTTTGCAGCAGTCATAATTCCTTGAATCGTCATGATATAGAAACTATTTCATGTAAGGATGATGGTCTTGTAGAATATTCTAATGTTGGTACTCAAACTTTTGGTGTTAAAGATGAATCGTGTGTTATGGATTCACGCCACAAACATTCTGATACTATATATCAACCATTAGAAAATGTGAAGACACAAACCCTTGGTCAATGAGTGGTTTCCAACAGCTAAGGAGGCAGTGTTGTTTGCAAACCAAGCAACAAAAACAAGAGGAACCTCATTGCTTCCAAGGGAAGAAGCTGCAGAAGTTTAGCCTTTAGTTATCCATACTAAGGATGTTGGTTTAGAGAATACAATGAAAGGGATGGAACAATAAATGAGATCTTGCATGAACCACATGATTTGGATGATCCCTTATGTGATAACATACATAGTGTTGATAGGATGGCATTCCATGACTTAGAGAGAAAACTCTTAGTCATAGAGGAAAATATGTTGCAAATACTGACTAGAACAGATGATGCACATAATTTTATTGAACACCTTATTTGGAGGACCCAGTTGGAGGAGAGATATAGAGGATTTGTTGAAGGGGTCACTAGTACCCAAATATGCATCATTAAAAAAGGAACTTGAAAGGATGAAATCATATTGCTTGTAGTTTTTTATGGACAAGGACCTCGTTGTCAAGTTTGTTGAGGATCAGAAAATGGAGGTTGAGCAACTTCATGAAAAGTTGGGTTAATTACATCCTTTCTCCTACACCACAAATTGTCAGTTAAATATGGATTGTGGCATCCATGATTTGATGGAGGAACTTCATGTGAGGGTTGAGCAGGCAGAGAATTTAGATTTGTAGGTGCTTGAGGAGATGATTGGCACAAAGGTTTTTTGTTGGGCATTTGTTTTTCATTTTGAGGATCATAAGTCACATGTGTTAGAGAGAGACTTAGCCATGGAAAAGGTATTTGAGCACATGCCTTATGGACCAACTAATAGGAGAGCATATGCATCCATAGATTGGGTGGATAGTTATATGATAGATATGGAGTGACACTAGGATACATGTTCAGCTTACATCAATAGTGAATCAGATATAGTGACACATAGGAGGACATGAATGCTCATCCTGATTCAATTGGATGGGACAAGTGATAGTGATGTGATCTATTGGACTAGTGTGCGGATTGCACAAGAGGAGATGCATATTCCGTTGGAAAGGTTCATATAGGTTTGAATTAGTATTGGGAGCGGTGGAATTCCAATTTGGTGGTGGGATATGGACATTCCTCGGAGTGATAGATTCTTCCAAATTACAATGATTATTAGAGGGGTGCGGCATCGATAGTGGGATCCGAGAATTGTTTGGTTCAGCAGTTTAGCAGCTGTCATATAAGAGAGAACCATCCTTCACTTTTAGGAGTCTATCTTGGTGCAACAGTGGATTATTTTCCTTAGTGGGAAACCTTATGAGGGATAGATACAATGTTTTCCGTATTTGTGTCTTGAGAGACTTTAGGAGGATCCTTGTTTTGATACTATGTAGTGCAACGAGGGGTGCAATAGGTATTATGCAATTCTCAAGTTCATTTGGGACCTTGGAATCATTCTTGGACTTAGTTATTTCATCTAGGTTAATTATAGAGTAGTATGGGGAATGTATTTATCTCTTGAGGGGATGATTAGAGTTCATTATCAACCCAAAATCATGACCAGTGATGAGGACATATTTACTTTCATAATATTCAAGATCGAGTATGGTGGTAAGATTGTAGAACTCACTTGGATTCCTTTGCATGACCCTATCCATGATGGTAGGTTCATCCTTTACATATATTTCAACTTGGATATCCAAGAGAGGAGGTTGTAAACATAATATAATACTTGGACCGTTCTGATCAGAATGGCACAAAGACGACATGGTGGTTCCTTCTTGATATTATCTTTGGATTTTGGAATTATAATGCTAGATAGTTCAACAACAGACCCAGAGGTGAGAGCCAAATTTGGCTTTCATATGATTGTATTCCTAATAGACCAATTCTTTAAGGATACGATCAATTGGTCACAGTATCAGAAGGTTTCACATATTAGTACCTTGCAGAACCATACATTGAGAAAAGGATATCTTGCCTCCTTTTGAATGGTTTGGAACCATGATATCATTTTCAGTCTTAGTGTGATTAAGTCTATGGAGTATAGATTTGGTGACTTGATCCAGTTTAAGTTGCAGATTTGTGAATAGTCATCACTAAGGAAGGAGGAAAGAAGATTTTTTGTGCATAGTTTGGGAAGGAGAATAGGTACTACCACAACCATAATTGAATTTCTTGAGGACAAACAATCTTGGGTAGGGACAATTTGTAATGTCTCCAATATTTCACTGTGGACCATTCTATTGGACTATGGAATTCAATGGTCTAAAGTCACTTGGAAAAATTAAAGAAGAATTGTAAAGTGGGGATTTAGGTCATGAGGAACTATGGAAAAACCAAGGACCAAGGGAAAAATTTGATGAAGGCTCATGAGAAGGGAACATTAGGGAGATGGTGGGAATAGGATGACATGTAGAGCACTCCAAAACAAGACAAAATCTCCATGAGGTCGCATTTGTGGGTGATAATCACATTGTTGGTGATACTTATGAGGTGGTGAAAGCCCAATGCTGGTGATAATTCCAAGGAGGAAGGTGAGAATCCCAAGGAAGTGTAACTCCCACTAAATGAGAAGGAAAATTCTATGCAACACCCTAGTGACTAAAAATAGCTAATGAGGTCGAATTTGGTAATGGAGGGACATTCTGAGTGTAAATATCACCAAACATGAAGAGAATATCAAAGTAATTCCCCTCTATTCCCAAATTATCAATTGGAGGGAGTTGAGGTGTCATAAGGGATTTTTCTCTCTTAAAATTGAATTTTATTATTATTTTCGAGAGAAAAATCTAGTACGAGGTGTAATTAGTCACAAGGAACCATTCTCTCCTAAAAATATTTTTTATTAATATTTTCAAGAGAGAATTTTAGGAGGGAACAAGTGAATGAAGAGTTAGAAAAGAAGGGTGAGGGATCTTGTGGAGGATATTTGGAAAAAATTATTTCTAAATTGAATAGCTCTTGTGGATTCAATATTGGGAAATGTGCCCCTTGCATTTGTGACTACTTTTGGTGGTGAAATATTCCACCCTAGCTGATGTGAGAGGAGGAATCACGCAACTTTATCTAGTGTGCTTCATTGCAGGTGATTGTGATATATCATCTAGATATCTTTGTTGGGATCCATTGCTACTTATTGAGGGAGACCATTCAGATCTATCCATTGAGCTTCATTGATGCAAAGTATTTGGCGAGTTTCATTGTAGATTTGAATATTCAACAATGTTTTCAGTTGTTGTGTGTTAGTATGATATTGATTCAGTGTTGGAGAGTGCACTAGTGGGTCCCATTTCTATTGAATATATCTATCTTAGGCTGTATATCACTCATGTCTTACAGAGGGCACAATTTGGAAGGAAACTATATCATTATTAGCTACTCTACATTGATCTAGAACTCTAACTAGTATAGAGAGGCCGAGAGTGGACTTTTGGTTCTAATATCTCTATAAATTTTTGAGTTGTGAGACCTATTCCATTGTGTCTACAAAATCGTTTCCAATGGGAAACACCTTTTGTTGCACTAAAAAAGTTTTTGTATGCCCGAGATATAGTCATTTTACCAGATCTGGGGGTTTCAACTGAGAAGAGAACACATATGCATTTCTATCTGTGTATTTCTTGGGTTTCAAGATGCTATAAGAGCCATATATTGTTGTAATCAATATTATTACTTTTTCATACACTCATAATAAATATTTATATTTCCTTTCTCAATATTGTGTTCAATGTTCAACTTTTTGTTAAAACTATGTGCAAATCTACTATTATGGTTATGCAATATTAATGTAAGGTGTATTAAATTTTCATGAAAGCACCTTGAAGGGTGTTAGTAAGTGATTTTGGTTGATTTGGGAGTGTTTGGGCTGAGTTGGATCTATTTGGGACAAATTCAAGTGGGTTAGGAAGTGTTTGGAAAGAGTTTGAAACCAAAACCATCATTGTAGTGAATTTCGAGCTAGTTTTCCTAGATTCAAATTCATGTTTATGGGGGTTGTGCATGCTTGTTTAGATAAAAATTGTAATTCAATTCATGTTGTTATATTGGACCAAGAACTCTTCCTTCAAATCTGATTACGAGATTTGTATTTTCCATGCTTCAATATTGATGATAAAGAGGTTGCATACAAAGTGTTTGAAGAAAGTCATGAACCAGATTTAATAACCAGTTGCCAAACTATTTATACCAGATCTGCTTGGACATATTACAACAGTTCAAAGTATATTTTATGTGTTGCACACCATTATTAAGATCCAAAATTATATATACATATTCATCTGTTGTTGAATTATAACATCTCATAATCCTTCATAAGCCATTGTTTGGATAAAGTTGAAAATCAATCAAATTTATGTTCAAAAATTGGAGTTAAAATTCCTAATTTTTAATTGGGGTAATTATAAAACCCCAATGCTTTCTCTTGCATTGAAAACTATTTATCTAGGTTTAAAACACTTAGCTTTTAGTTAATGTAAGATCACAAATAAGGATGAATAACTTATATGTGTTAGTCTTTCTCATCTAGGAAATGCCTATTCTAGTTTTTGTGTACTCTTCACTCCACCATAGAAGCACTTATTAGTCAAGGGTTTACTTTCAAAATTCCTTCTTTTGAAGTTTTTGTGAATATTTGATTTGAGAGAAAGATAATCTCTTGCATCTTAGAGTGATCAACACTGTAGATATATCAACCAAATCCTTTGTAGCAGAACACCCTTACAACAACATACAAAACAAGGGCCATGTTACCGTTCAAACTAGTCATCTGGGTTTTTGTAGCACAACTTGGAGTACTTTTAGTGAAGGTATGCATGAGAGAGATTCGAACCCAATGCCACCTCATATCAATCTCTCAACTACTTCGGAAACTCCTCAACCCAAGGGAGATCCCTAATTAAGATACATGTCAACACAACACATATATACCTTCCAACAACCTTTTTAACATAGACCAGTGCCTTGTATGGAGTCAAGTAAATGAAGAAAGAAGACAATATGACCTATAGAGGAGTTAAATCAACCTAACACTTCTCCACCACAAATGATAATTTATATGATGTAGCACAATTTCACGTGTACCAATGAATATAACATAGCCTAAGAAACACCTCAAAAAGATGTTCCCTCAATGGGAGAAGGATAAGGAGGTCAAGGTGAGGTCACATGTGGCCTAAGATGCAAAACACTATCTAGGGTTTTGAAGATACGATAATGTCATGTTTCCCTATGCAAATGATCAAATTGGTTCGCTCATTAAGATTTGTGGATGAATCCACTAGGGAAAAATTGATGGGTGGACCATATTTAGCGAATTTCAAATATTTGTATGCTTTTGAATTTATGTAAATTTTTAGGGATTTTTTGACAATATATGATTTTAGTGTTTTTTATACATAAAATGAAGATGCCCTTCAAAACATGTGAACAAATCCACTAGGGTAAAATTTTAGGGTGGACTAGAAAAACAAAATCATAGCTATTTTTGGAGTTTCGAATTATTTGGATTTTTAGGGATTTTCTAGGGCTCTCTTTTTTTTAGGGTTTTTATGTATAAAAATGTATCCAACTAGCCTAAAAATAAAGCCTAAATATAATGCAATAAATGCCAACATTTTGAGTAAAAAGGATTGTCAAAAGAAAGTAATTATGATTTCATCTCAATCCCTAGGGCTTTGAGAGATCATGGCTAGTGTCCCTCTAGAACTTGCAAACTAGGTCACACCTAGAAACCTCAAGTATTCTATAAGTGAGCCTAACCAAGGAAAATGGATAAGTCCAAGGTCCTTAAAGAAAAAAGAAACCCTAATGAAAGGTGTTTGCTCTACACAAAATTGACAAAATATTGATAAAAATACTTAATTTAGAAACAAATGCAACAATAATCCATCATTCAATCCACACAGAAGCATTAAATTACCAATATTCACCAAGATATGAGAAAATAAAGACCTTTAGGGTTTTCTTGACCATGTATTTAACAAACAATTCTAACATCAACCATATCATGTGTAGAAAGAAGACCTAGATCCATCCACCATTCACCATTAAGCAAGAAGAGTCATCCAAGAGAAGTGCACATCACCAAGAGAGATCATAAAGCAATAGAAAAATAATTATCTCATTGTTAGAATAATCAAAACCTATTCCCATACTTAGGATATATTATTTAATCATTTTTTGTTAAATTCCTAGGTCCTTCATTAGCTAGTTGGCATCCACTTGCACCGCATGGTCAAACTTGTCTAAAATTCCTACAGGAGCACCTTGGAAAGATTATGGATAAGATTCTGACAACCCATCAGGCTCCCTAGTTTAGTAGGTGCACATTCCTACCTTATCCAAAATCAGACTGCTTTTCAACAACTTTTAAGGAAAAAGGTGAAAGCTAGTGTTAAGGCAACTGCCTTATTTCTGTACAACCCATCCTCCATATTTTTCTCTTCCAAAAGCATGAGTTTATCCACTTTCCTTCACTTATCAAATACTACACTTTATTCAACCCATTTGTTACCTTCTTGACAGATTGGGAAAGTGTTTTATGCACCTAGGGGGGATTTTGACTTTTTAGTAAGCCTGCTTTTGTGCTAATTCAACTTGCCTCCTTATGCATTCGAATCTCTGATGTAATTATTATTTTTGATAGTGTATGAATTCATGAGGTTGGATGAGATAAACTTATTGAATATAATTTTGTTTTATGCACCATATATAGTCTGCAATTTGAGTGAATCTATGCATGTTTTACAATCAATTTTGTGAGTTCAGTTGATCTAATCTTGGGATTAATTTCCACATGGTATCATATATTTTGTAGCTCGATTGTTCTCCTATTGTATTTATTTTTTAGGATCGACATCACTCACAAGGAGCGTATCTTGTCTGTTCAAGGGAGCAGTTGCTGAAGAAATGGATCAATCTCACCATATCATCACTCCATTCAACTACTTTGAATGGAAGGCACAGATGGATATTTTGATGAGGATTAAGCGACTCTTCAGAGTGACCATGGAAACTAAGGCTGAGCCCAGTTCAACAGCATAGAATATCAAGTGGCACAACATGAGGGATGATGCTTGTGGTCTCTTGTGTCTCAGTATTTCCAGAGACCTTATTTTCCATCTTGATGGATTGACATCACCAAATGAAGTATGGGAGAAACTTCAAACTTTATTTGGAAATACATTTGAAATGAGTGGACACCAACTGTAAAATGAGTTGATCTCACTAAGTCCAAGCAATTTTGAATCCTTACAAGTCTACTTCTCCAAGTTCAAAGTCCTTGCTTTGCAGTTGCAGCGGTGTGATATTGAAAAGAAAGATGAACAATTGGTTTTGACCATACTTTCGAAGCTTGGCCCAGACTATTTAGTATCTGTATCGAACTTCCATGCCACAAAGTTGATAGCTCGAACCTGGAAGATGCCTTCACTAGTATATTTCATGTAATCCTTAACCCATGAGAAAGATAAGTTGGTCACGATGGGCACCATCAAACCTTCAAAATCTCAAGCTTTGGTTGTTGGAGATTCAAATATGGATTCCAAAAGTGAGAATAAGGCTAAGAAGCCTCCTAATCAAAAGGGAGACAGTTCCAAGTCTCATGATGAGTCCTCAAACTCTAAGAAGAATAACTTCTAAAAGAAGAAAGGTAAAGGTGAAATGAGAAAGTGCACATATTGTGGTAATTGATTTCATCCCAAGATCTCTTTCATGAAGAAAAAAATCAATATGTTGACTCAACTCCTGGAAAAGAACAACTTCTCTCTTCTTGAAGGCGCAAAGAAGAAGGAATGAGGATCAAGTTGTGAAGAAAAGGAGAGAGTTCATGCCCTCATTGCAAGCACTGTAAGATCCTCTTCCTTTATCATTGATTTTGGAGCTTCAAGGAACATGGTTTCGACAAGGGAGGCCTTCTCTTCTCTTGATTATTCGAAAGGTCCAAATATTGTATTGGGAGACAACTCTAAAACTTAAAGTAAGGGAAACAATATAATAGATCTTGACCATGTTTCCTTCAATAATGGTTTGTGTGTCACAGGTCTTACTGCTAATATCTTATCAATCTGAGATGACCCACACTAGGTCTCCTAAAAAGGTTGTCTTTAATCCCAATGATGTTGAAATCACTGAAATTTCGAATGGTAGATTCATAGATAAAGGTTTTGTGGATCACAATTCAAAAGTGTACAAGTTCTCACACTTCATTCCCTTATCAAACCCCTCTTATCTTCTCACTCATGCTAATGAAGCTAGAAATATTTGACATGAGAGGTTTGTCCATCTAAATTACAAATACCTTTCAAATTTGTGTGAGAAAGACATGGTCATATGGTTTCCCAAAATCAAGTTTTCCAAAGAAGTCTGTCAGGGATGCATTCTAGGAAAACACCCAGAGCATAAATATGAGAAAGTCAATCATGAGCGAACCTCTGCACCCCTTGAACTTATTCACAATGACATTGTTGATCCTTTTCCTCATGTGTCCATGAGTCAATCCAATTATTTCCTAACCTTCATATATGACTTTTCCAGATATTGTTGGGTCTAATTCCTCAAGCACAAGTCATAATTTTTTGACCTCTTCAAGGGGTTTAAAGCACCAGTTGAGAACTAGTATGGAAGAAAGATCAAGGTCCTCAGATCTGATAATGGTGGTGAATATGTCAAATCAGATTTTATTCAATATTGTGAAGATGCAGGTATCTATATGCAACACTATATTCCCTATAGATTTTAGTATAATGGTATTGCTGAGAGGAAGGATAGATCTCTTAAGGAGATGACCACTTGCATGATGGAATCTAAGAATTTGCCACCAAAGTTTTGGGTTGAATATATAAAATTTGAATCGTATATCCAGAATAGGGTTCCTCACAAGAATATTGATGGAATCACTCCTTTGGAAGCTTGGAGTGTTCACAAACCTAATGTGTCTCATTTTAGGATTTTTGGCTCTAAAGCTTGGGCTAGAATTCCACCAGAAAAGAGGAAGGATTTGGAACCCAATAGTCAAGAGTGCCTATTTGTTGGATATTCTGAATATTCCAAAGGGTATAATATTATCAACATGATAACTCAAAGAGACTTTATTGAAAGGAGTGTTCAGTTTGAAGAAGAGCCCATGCCAGCAGGAGAAATTGGAGAGTCATGTTCACCACCAACACCTCTGACTATAAGTGAAGAGACTAATAAGTATTTTGATTCATATATGTATGATAATGATGATTTAATTTCATATCCTAACAAACCTACAATACTAAAGTGGGAATCAAATACCATTCATGCAGCTGGGGAAGTAGATGGGAATCCTAGTGATCCGAGAAGAACTATATGTCAATTCGAGAGTGCCCTTTTTGTCAAGGAACTATTATTTGATGATAAGTGTTATCTAATGATTAAATCAGATCCAAAAACATATGAAGAAGCATCATAATATCCAATGTGGAAAACATCCATGAAAGAGGAATACCATTCGCTCAAGAAGAATGAGACATGGGAACTAGTCAATCTCCCACCAGGTAGAAAGCTAGTTAAGTGAAAATGGGTATTCAAGAAAAAATTTGTTATTGATGGCTTTCCTCTAAAGTATAAGGAAATTTTAGTATCCAATGGATTCTCCCAAGTCCAAGGAATTGAATACAATGAGATGTTTGCACTAGTGGAAAATATGGACTCTATAAGATTAGTTTTGGCCATTGCAGCTTCCAAGCAATGGAAGGTACATCACATGGATGTGAAGAGTGCCTTTCTACATGGAGATATCAAAGAATATATAGGTATGCATCAACCATAAGGTTTTTTCACTAATCCATCTCTTGTGTGTAGGTTGAAGAAGTCACTATATGGGCTAAAACAAACACCCAGAGCTTGGTATGCCAAGATTGACGGCTTTCAACTATCACTGAGCTCTAGTTGATGCAAGTATTATCCAAATGTATATTTGAAGATGATTTATGGTTCAATTATAATTATTTTTTTGTATGAGGATTAACTTATAATCATAGGGATTTCCATGAAATAATATGACTCCTTGAAGGATGCGTTGAACCATGCTTTCCCCATGACAGATTTGGGATTGTTGAGCCAATTTGGGGGGCTTGATATTTCTTAATCAAATCTTGGAATCAAAGTACATAAGTCCAAGTATGCTTCAGAACTTCTAAAAAATTTCAACATGAAGGATTGCAATCCAAGCAAGACTCCTTTCCTATCAGGAGTTAAGCTTGAAGAATTGAATTCAACTCCATTGATAAACAACACATTGTATATGCAATTGGTTTGCTGTCTTCTTTATTTGACTCATACTAGACCTGATATATCTTATGTAGTGAGTCAGGAATATACACACATAGATCGACCTCATGACATCCATTGGAGGGTATAAAAAAGAATCATACACTTTGTACAAGGAACAAGGACACATGGGATTCACTATGTTGCAAAATCTAACCTAGAGTTAGTTGGTTTTATTGATTCTGATTGGGCATGTGATAACACTGATAGAAAATAAAATTCTAGATATCTGTTTATGCTTTCAGATGGGCCAATCAGATGGTCGAGTAAAAATCAAAGTGCCATTTCACTCTCATCTACAGAGGCAGAATACAAAGGAGCTGTGAATGCAACTACTTAATGTTTGTTGTTGCAATGTATACTTGGAGAGTTTGGAATTGAAATTGAGAATTCTATAGTAATCTATTGTGAAAAAAAGGGACTATTTGAATCTCAACTAATCCAGTATAGAGACAAAAAACCAAACACATATAGATCCATATGCACTACATCAGAGGGATTGTGCATGATGGGATCATTGCTCTGCTCTATTGCGCATAATATGAGCAAGTTGCAGACATCTTCTCCAAGGAGTTCTCTGAGAAGACATTCAACAATCTCAAATCACTATTGGGGATAGTGGATCATATGGTGAATAATGATTGAATACAATATTTCACAAAATTTTGTTAATGTCCATGTTTAAGGGAGGATTTTTCCCTTTGTGGTTTTGCCTCTTTCCTTGTTTTGTATGGATAAGCATTGTGTAAAGAGTAAATAGGCCTTGTTTCTAGGACCTATATCTCTGATATATTTATGATATTTCACATAATTCAGGATTAATAGGGGGTGTTAGAATAATCAAAACCCATTCCCATACATAGGATAAAATATATAATGATTTTTGGTTAAATTCCTAGGTCCTACACTAGCTAGTTGGCATCCACTTGCACTGCATGGTTAAAATTTCCTAAACTGCCTATAGGAGCGCCTTGGAAATATTTTGGATAAGATTCTGAGAACCCATCAGACTTCCCAGTTTAGTAAGTGTGCATTCCTTCCTTATCTAGAATTAGATTGCTTTTCAATGTCTTTTAAGGCAAAAGGTGAAAGTTACTCTTAAGGAAACTGCCTTGTTTTTGTACAACTCATCCTCCATGTTTGTCTCTTACAAACTTTAATCCATAGTGTAAGTATTTGTGATACTAATTTTCATTTTCTAAACTTTATTAACTTCTAAGTTACATAAGTTTTAATTCTAATCATTTTTCCACGGGGGCGTGTTTCCGACCTTGGGAGAAACATGTCCCCATGCTTCCACGATGGGGAAACTCCTAAGGAAACATTTCTCCATGTCCCAGTTTTGGGGGAAACTCGGGGAAAATCATGTACCCAAGTTTCCCTAGGTGCAGAGCGTGTTTCCCCCCTAGGGGGGACTTCTAGGCGTCCCCCCCCCCCCTCAAAGTCCCCTTTTGTGGGGGTACGCCTAGAAGCCCCGCAATTTTTATATTTTTTATTTTTAAATAAAAATAATTACATACAAATTAAATTAAATTAAATTAAATGATAAATGATCAATTAAATTGATAAAATTAAATTAAAGCATTTAGAAAAGATAAAACTCAATTAAATCCTAACTCAACTAAAAAAGATAACACTTATTGATGCTTGCAGCTTATTTGATCATGATGTTGATCCATTTTAGCTTCTTCTCATTGTTTCAGTTTATAGTTTTGACTCTAGATATTAGATACTCGGTATTGGAAACAATACTTGACTCTTTACTATTTAGTATTTTTTGAGAAATTTTAATCTACTATCAGACTTTTCACTTTTGTGTATTTCATTGTTATAACTTCTCTATGTTAAGTTGTTAATGGTTCAATATCTAGTTGACTATTTCAATCTTCATAGTATGTTGCATTGTCTTTTATAAATGAGAAATCTGAATTTAGATACACATTGCATAATGATAATGATGATATTTAGTTTTTAGTATTTAATAATTTATTTTTTACATGGTAATAATCAGTAGTAACATACTTCAGTATCATTTACAAATTGAAATTTGAATTTGATGAATTCCATAATGATTATTTTAGTTTTTAGTTTCACATTTTACATGGTAATAGTTATTGTTCGGATTTATCATTTTTATATTTTAAATTAATTTTTATGACTTCGACGTCCCCCCGTTTCCCCGAAATTTTCCTAAAATTTGGGGTGGCTTCCACACGCCCCCCTTTTGCATTTCCTTGTCGCCATGCTCCCCCGTCACGAAAACCTCACGGGACATTGATTTTAATACTGTATATAAATGACTTTTATATTATTAAAATATAAATTGTATCCACTTTCCTTCACTTATCATCTGATACATTTCATTCATCCCATTCATGACCTTCTTGACAGATTAGGAAAGTGTTTTATGGACCTAGGGGGGATTTGACTTTTTAGTAAGCCCGCTTTTGTGCTAATTCAACTTGTCTCCTTATGCATTTGAATATATGATGTAATTATTTTTTTGGACATCCTATGAATTCATGAGGTTGACTAAGATAAACTTATTCAATATAATTTTGTGTTATGCACCATATACAAACTCCAATTTGAGTGAATCTATGCATGTTTTACAAGCAATTTTGTGAGTTCAATTGATCTAAGCTTGGGCTTAATTTCCACACTCATAATAGAACTGTTATATTATGATTTTACAATGAGAATAGGATTTCTATTTATACTAATCCATCCTCAAATATTTAATTTGAATCTATATGTCATAAATAAAATAATAATATTTTTTAGGGTAAATTTTACATAATTAAGGAAGGTTACCCCAAACTAGACAAAAATGGTAAAATAAGCTAAAATAAGTTGATAAAAAAATTCACTATATGAAGTAGTGAGCCAAGGGGGGACCTCATGCCTCATTTAACCCCAAAATGATGATTGTCCCTCAATGGCCCACCTTCCAAGGTGTGTAGGCTAATATGTTGAAAGGATGGAATCATAGGCTAGTAGCACTATAGTAGGGGTTTCTAGATGCTAAAAATAGGTCCAAATGGGTATATAAGGTGTGCTAATGAGGAATAACACCCCCTTTACATCACACAAACACATTAACATAAAATAAACCAGGATGGTCATGTGCTCTAGTGGGTCAACCCCATAACACCAACCCATGGGCTAAAGCCATGCATTGTGGAGATATCATCACATTGAAGGGGAATTCAGCAAAGCCACTAAGCCAAATAATTATGAGAGTAACACCAAAGGGGATGACCATGACCAATCTAGGGGGTAAACAATCCCCATCCAAATATCCATATAATTAAACCTAGTTTTTCCAAAAAACATTTATCCCTTACTCTAGGATTAGCCTCACTGGAAAACCAAAGTAGCTCTAATGCGTAACACTGGATACAGTTGTAGGACATGTGCTCTCCTCATGAGCACATGAGAACCTATGGAATCTCCTAGGTACATATAGATCTGCATGCACATCTAATATCAAAGGCATCAAATGGATCAAAGGTAGTCACCTTTGTCCTTCCTTATTGAAAACAAAGTGCAAATAATGGAAAATGAAAGAGCAACAAATGCAATGCATAGGTAACTCAAATGATGAACTGAAATGAACTAACCTACCTACATTAATTATAGTAACAAAGGGAAATCAAGTGAAATTATACCACTAATGTAACCATCTGAGTACTTGATACATACCAGTTCTTCTTCATTTTCCTTTGCAGATAATCCATGACAAGACCACATAAAGGATAAGTTGTGTACATACTAGTATCTTTGTCGGGGTGGAAAAGGAATGTTGGATGAATGTGGGAACCTAGAAGCCTTGAAATTTCATCCATGGAGAAGGATTACTTTCACAATATTTTTATATCCATATATGTATAGAGCTTAGGTACATTTCCATCATCATATATATGCCCTGAAATTGTTTCGCATGGAATTGGCCGATTGATTTTTAGCTTCGGAAAACATTTGTAAAGATGAGCCTTGAAACATTTCTAGAGAATCTTGGTGGACCAATTGCCATATACCCCTGTATTTTTCAAAAATTATTTTGGACATGCAAGCATATTGTTCATATTAGTAATAGTTATGTTAGTATTCTCAATAAATACTAACATTTTGAATTTTTTATACACAAAATTGATTCCTTCAAGTTTTAGGAGGAAAGACAAATAAAAAATGTCATGGAAATGAGAATTAAATACTATACATGTCCACATACATGTATCAGTATTGTTGAAAAACATTATTGAAAACTTATCAGTAGTGGAAATAGAGGGTAGGTCTGCTTTTGTAATACTTCCTTCCCTGATGATGGGTATGCACGACTAGATTGGGTCCAAAACAATCTCATTGCAGATGTAGCTTCCAGAATATTCAAATGTTGTATGAATTAGATCCATATTGTGATCGTCTGAAATAGAAAAAGGACCCACCTCCTAAGGTTCTTCATCATCAATCGTAAGCACAAAGGTGTTAATCCAATCATCATCATTGATACTACAAGGAGAATAAATAATCATATCTTGGTCAATTGAGATTTCACTGATTATTCCTTTGATGTCCTCCCATGATGTGATTAAGACTTCCTTATCTTGCTTAAAATTTGTATATTAGTCTATCTTGGGATGGTCCATATGGCTCATGTTTCTTCAATAGATGGCAGAAAATGCTTGGAAATATACTATTAGGTCTTGAGGAATCATAAATTAGTGGAACCATGAACTTCCAACAATCATGTCTTCAAGAACCCTGTCATTTTCTTCCAAGAGACTTGAGATATCATAAGAAACTGTAATATGACGGAAAGGAAATATCACCATTTCCTTGTGTTCTTCAATTTATTTCACTAGGGCTTCCTATTCTTCATTTCTTAGAGTCTTGATCATATTCATGTTCAAAAGAACCTTCGCCTTATGCTATAAGGCTTAGGATGTCATCAACTAGATCTTGAACAATGGTTTCTTCAAGAAAACCATTCGAGGTTTTATCTTCATTAAGGACTTCTTCATCAAGGATGCTTCATGCTTTTCTGATACTTGTTCAACAATAACCACATGATCTTCCTTCTTGAGAAGGGAAGTAATGATCTCCTAGATTGTTTTATTAAAATTGGGATCCCACTTATTGTATAAAGCCTCAACCAAATGTAAGAGGGAGGATATCCCCTTAGGAGGAATTCTATCATACCAATCATCAACATCCTCATTACCTCCCAAACCAAGGAACATTACAAATAATCTCATTCGAATATCCTCATCTGTGATACCCCATGTGACAAGAAACTCTTTAAACTTTGTAACGTTCTCTACAACTACGTATTCATGAAATATTTGGATAGAATTAAGACATCCAGGTTTATCCAACTTTTTTGGATATCCAACTGATTGAGGATTCCCATATATTTTTCTTATTAATAGTCAATATTTCTTGCATTTCTTCAACTAGTTTTCTTGAGTGGTGTTGCCAAATACGACCTACAAGGTTAGCATTTAACAAAAAATTTATCGAAAAACAATGCTTACTTCTTGACTTCATTCTTGTAGAGTTCCTCTTTTAATTTTCTTTGGCGAGAGTCATCAAGAGAGAATTATCAAGTTGGAGAAATAAATCTTGCCAAAGTACAAAACAATAACATATTTGAGATATCTTGAATGAAGCACTTGTGACTGGAGTCACCAGATAAGACTTGCAGGATTATCCCTCAATAACAATATATCTCAAATGATTAAATGAAGGACTCACCTCAATTTATCACCAAATGTAATTATTTCCAAATGGGTGAATATAACCTGATAAAACCACCTCAATAGTCTTGAAGTGTCCCCAGGAATGGTGCCAAAAAATTCTACCATTCAAACTAGCGATCTAGGTTTTCATAGCACAACTTGGAGTACTTGCTACTGAAAGGTAAGCATGGGAGAGATTCGAACCAATTTCATCTCAACTCAATATCTCAACTACTTCAGGAACTCCTCAACCCATGGGAAATCCCTAATTAATATACATGTCAATACAACACACATATACCTTCCAACAAGATTTCTAGCATAGATCAGTGTCTTATATGGAGTCAAAACAATCAATAAAGAAGATAATCTGACCTATAGAGGAGTTAAATAAACCTAACACTTCTCCACCATAAATGATAACAGAGATTATGAACCACAATTTCATGATTCCCAGTGAATATCACGTAGCCCAAGAAACATGTCAGAAAGATGTTCCCTTAGTGGGAAAGTATGAGGAAGTCAAGGCGAGGCCACATATGGTCTCAGATGCAAAACACTAGCTAGGGTTTTGGAAATAAGATGATTTCATGTTTCCATATGCAAGTGCTCAAATTAGGATTCCCTTCAAGATTTGTGGATAAATCCACTAGGGAGAAATTGATGGGTGGACCATATTTAGAAAATTCCAAATACTTGTAGGCTTTTGAATTTATGTAAAGTTTTAGGGATTTTTTGACAATATCTGATTTTTAGCCTTTTTTATACATAAAATGAGAATTCCCTTCAAAACGTGTGGATAAATCCACTAGGGAAAAAATTTAGGGTGTGTTGGGGCCTGGAAATTCGCAGGTGACAACAGTAAAGGATTCTCCCCAATCAACGTTCCCAACTAGCCCGTTGACTGTTTAATGTAGGGAATCCATCAGGTTTGCGGTCCAGCTACCGTAGGTCAAGGTAACAAAACAAAGGGTTTTACCGGTTGCGGCCCGGTCCACCGAGTTTTTGTAATTTTGACTTAATATATGCAATGCAAATGCCTAAATAACAATGCAGGGCGATAAAGATGCAAGGAACTACACAATGTGATGCGCAGGTTCTTACCTCTCGTCTTAGGCTCACAAACATCTAAATCACAGATGCAGTCATGAAGTTAATCAATTAACTATCTAATCACCTATCTATCTATCCCCCGGGGAGCCAAAAGAATGATTAATTGTGAGTAATGTGTTATTTCCATGTATGATAAACAGAAATTACAGATAGCTGATATTCATATTTACGACACATGAATGAGAAAAATATTCTAACAATCAGATAGCTAATTGTTATATAAGCAACATACATTACTTTTGGTGAACTTTCCACAAAAAAAATAAATCAGAAATCATTCAACAAGACGTAGGTCATAAAGTTGGAACGATCTCATGATTCATGGACACAAGCTGAAAAATAAAGTAGTTCATCTTTCCGCCATCCATTGCATAGCATTAGGAAATTTCACATCTCTTTCTCCAACAGGCAAACTGTAATTTTTTATTGCAAAAGGAAATAGTTCTTCTTACAATATGTCCTCCAGTCTTACTGGGGAAAAAGCCCTTTTCTCTTCTTGGTCTATTATATTTATACAAAAAGAGTGAAATGGTTGGGCTGCCCAAAGTAGCCTTTGGGCTTCCCAACCTTTCATTTTCCCAACGCTTTACTTTTTCCCATTGCTTTACTTTTACAAAATATTACAAAATATAAAAATGACCCACCCCCTATGAAGAGGGCCCAGCTTGGCTTTCTAGGAACTTCTTCCACGCTGCAGCCTCACTAGCGATGCCTTCAAAAGTGTTAGGCTCCAAAAACTGAATATTTATCTCAAATTTCTCGGCTTGATTCTTGATAGCCTCGATCCTTGCCGGGATCAAACGAAGCTGATCTTCCAAAAATTGTACACTAACGGCTGGGTGGCCCACCTCATTCTTCAAAACTAGGTCATCAATAGCCTTGATATGTTGTGCTCTGGCCTCTGCATCCTGATATCTGCTCTGCAAGATCTCTATGAAGGTTTCATGGTCTGGGAGCTCATCAAGCTTATGCTCAGTGTTTGTATGACACCGGTTAAATGTATTAAGGAGCCTCCTAAAATATTCTGAGCATGCTCCCTGCATTCTTTTGACGGTCTTCTTGAAGTCTTCCGTAGTGCTGACAGCGAAATCTACTAGGTCATGATCCCTTTTAAGGGCTTGATGGTCTTTGGCTGGTAGTTCTGCTGGAGTCTCTGCATTGTTCTCCAGCCTTGCCATTCTGGCATTCAAAACTTCAAGAACTTCCTGGGATCTGTCGATGAAGTAGGAGGAGGTCTCCATGATTTCTCCTAACCGGTTGTCAATCTGAAGGACCTTACACCTTTCCTCCTCTAGAGAAATCTGTAGCTGGAGCATTCTAGATTTCTGGGCTAAGATATGTTCTTTAAATGGTTGGAGCAACGAAGAGATCTGTTCCTGATGTTCCTTTATCAGATCTCGGGAATGCATATCATTGGCTATCAAGATGATCTTCTGTTGCTCTTCAAGCTCCTCCACCTTTTCTAGCAACCGCTCCTTCTCCTTTTTCAACTCTTGATCTTCTGCTTGCACTTGCTCAAGGTGTTCTTGTGTAGTCTCCTGAGCCCGTCTCTCTTCATGCAGGGCCTGCAACTCAGCTTCAGCAGTCTTCATCTCCTTCTGTAAGTGTTCAAATTTCTGCTTTAACCTGTTTCCTTCCTCTCTCTCTCTCTCTTCAGGGTATCCTTCAGCTGAGCAGAAGATTTCTTGTATGACTCCAGTTCAGTCATCACCTTGTCTATGTTATCTTCTGAGGCATGTAGTATTGCAGTCCCAGCCCTTATGGTGAGCCTTGGATCTAGGTCCATTCCTAGCATAACAGCAGTATCTGTTATCATTTTTCCCAGCATACCTTCTGCTTCTACCTTCCTTTCCGTCCTCTTCATTATTCTCTTGGCGGCCCTATCATAATAGACAGTATGAGAAAGGACACATCTCCAGAAACTGTCCTAGAAACAAAGGTGGCTCTCAAAAGAAGAAGAAGTACAAAATAAGACATCATGCTCACACTGTAGAGGATGATGAACCTCCAAGAAAGAGAGTCAAAGAAGAAAATTATTCTGGTGATGAAGAATATGTTTTGATTTCTTCCCTCACGGGAACTATCACACATGGAAGCAATGATTGGCTCATAGATAGTGGGGCTTCCAAGCATATGACAAGATTCAAAGAATCCTTTGTGAAAATATCCAAACATGAGTCACCTCACAAAGTGAAACTTGGGGATGACTACCAGTATCCCATAAAAGGTAGTGGTGAATCATCCTATAAGCTAGACTTTGGAAAGTCTATGAATATGAAGGATGTCTTGTTTGTACCAGGACTAAAGAAGAAACTTCTCTCCATATCTGCATTAGATGCAAAAGGCATGAGGGTTGCATTTGTAGATGGCCAATTCCTTATGTGGCCAAAGGGAAAGACTATAGATGATGCAGTTGTGATTGGAGAGAAAGAGGGATGATTATACAAATTAAAGGACCAACCAAAATAAGATTTGGTCCATGACTCAGTAGAGCCAAATGAACTTTGGCAGAGAAGGCTTGCACATGTGCACTATAAGGCACTACCACTTGCAAGCAAAGCTGTTGAAGGTCTTTCAGAAATACAGGCAAAACATGAAGGTGTTTGCAAAGAATGTGCGAAAGGAAAGAACACAAAGAATACATTTCCAAGTAGCGAGAACAAGGAAAAAGGAATCTTGGAAATCATCCACTCCAATGTCATCCAGTTCATTAAGTGTGTATGTATATTACGTTTCTTTCATTGATGATTTCTCTAGGAATACATGGATATATTTCTTGAAAAGCAAGGATGAAGTATTTAGTAAGTTCAAGGAATTCAAAACCTTGATCAAGAACCACACAGAGAAGAAAATCAAGACCTTTCGATCAGACAATGGAGGAGAATTCACATAAGATGAATTCAAAGAATTGTGTAGATATTCATGGATTAAGAGGGAGTCGACCACTCCATATAATCCAAAACATAATGGGGGTGCAGAAAGGAAGAATAGAACGATTATGGAAGAAGCAAGGGCTATGCTTCATGATCAAGATCTTCCTATGCATCTATGGGCAGAAGTTGTTAGGACAACTGTGTATGTACAGAACTGTACTCCACATAGAGTACTTGAGAACAAGACACCTGAAGAAGTATTCTCCAGTAAGAAAACATAAGTTATTCATCTCAAAATATTTGGTTGTCCAGTGTACATACACATTCCGAAAGAAAAGAAGACAAAGTTAGATCCTTCAGGAAAGAAGGGTATATTTGTGGGATATAGTGAAAGTTCTTAGGCTTACACAATATACTTCCCAGGATTCAAGAAGATCGACATCAGCAGGGATGTGCAATTTGACAAAAACTCAGCTTACAGCAAATCCAGAAAAAGACATGTTATCTCCTCAAATAAACTAGTCAAATTTATTTTATTAAGAGGTAGAAAGTCATTAGGAAAAACTTTATTAAATTTTTTCAGGCTCATTTTAATGAGTTCTAACTTGTAAATATTTAAAAATAATAATTTGGAGTTAGTATTTATTTCAAAAAACTCGAAACACAGGTTTTAGTGGCTAATAATTGTTTCAAAACAGTCTCTAATCCACCAAAAACGGACTTTCAGCAGCTAAGACTGAAATTTTAGGGCGCTCCAAGCCACCGAAATTGGCGTTTTTACTAGGAAAAGTCATCATTTTCAAATGATGATTCTGAGCGACTGGAGAATAATTTTTCAAAACTGTCAGAGATTTTTGTTTATAACATGTCACAGAACAATAACCTCTCTCATTTTTCCTACAGGTGTCACATATTGGGAGAATCAAATCCATCTCTGAGCCCTAATTTTTGGATCTCAGAATTTCTCTGTTTGACACATGTTTTTGAAATACAGATGTTGAGTAAATGAAAATGAATCTCAAATAATTGAGAGATATTTTATTTCATAACAAACCAATATACAGAAACTTCTCTCCGTTTTCCAAAATATGTTTTGATTTGAGAGATATAGGTCAATATCGGAGCAACATATTTCCAGAAATTTCTGCATTTTCCAGCCACCTCACAAATTCGGATTTGAGATAGGAAAAGAGGTTATTAGATCCATCTTTTGAGGATCTTGAAACTGATTTGTAAATATTATTTAACATCATTGAAGAATGATTGTAATAGGTTCAACTTTTGGAGACTTTTTCATATTTTGTAAGCTCAATCTTCTCATTTTGAGATCAGTAATAAAAGTTTTTTTGCCATTACTTGTTCAAATCTTCATCTTCTTGACTATTCTATTACTTGCATCTGAATGTCAAATTCATGATTCTATTTGTTTGATGTTTGATAACTGTCAACTTTTCAATGCATCCATAAACTAGAATTTGTAAGTACTTTACTTGGTTTATCTGGCTATTCATATATACTTTGTGTGTATGTTTCTACTAGTAAATAAAGTGTTCTTCATACATTCATTTATCTACAACTCTCTGAACAGTGATAGTTAAAATCCTTGTTAAGCTGGTTATGTTTATGCATGTCTTGAGTAAGTGAGGTTTGATTGAGTCATCTGACTTGATCCATTTGAGTAAATCATTAAAAAATATTTAAGTTACCAGGCATATTCGAGCTGCAACCTAGAAGAGTTTCCTGGAGAGCTAACAAATTGGCGTCATTGCCAGGGAGAAGAGATTGAATCTCAGCTTCCCTGGGAGACGAAATAGTTCCATATTTGATGATAGACAAAGTCTGGACACTTTTTTTGGTTGTAATCATCTATATGGTGACTCCATTGTTCAAAAATATGTTGGCGACTCCACTGGTATGAAATGACCAAGAGGTATGCATTTTGTAATTTCTCAAGTATTTAAGGTTACCCTCATCCAGTACCTAGTAGAGATGAATAGGAAAATAGTATTCCTAGATTTCAAGGAGAAGAGTGGGAAATTCCAGTTGAACACTTGCTGGATTTTCATGACTTTATTCATCGGTTTGAAATTATACACGAGGATGTTCAAATTAATCTTTTCATATATTCATTGAAGGGAGCAGCCCTTGATTGGTGCCAATCTCTTCCAGCTTTAAGTATTCACTCATTAGCAGGTTTTCATGATGCTTTTCATTTGTTTTGTAAAAATAAATTTTTAGTTGAAAGTCTCTTTGAAGATTGTTGTGATGAATTTGAGAAGCAAGTTCAGCAGGAAGTATTTCATTCTTCTGTTTGTAAAAATGAAAATTATGTGGTTGAGAAAGAGCTTGTTGATACAATTAATTATGAGGATTTCATGGTTGTAGATGCATCAGGCCTTGTCTCTGATGCACCTGTTGCCTTTGATTTGTATGAAGAAATATTTATAGAAGAAGAATTTACTGAAATTTTTCAAGAGGCTGCCTACAATATGTTCTCACCTGTAAATGAAGAGAAGGGTCCGAAGATTGTGTGTTCTTCTTTGCAAGATGCAGAGGTTTTTTGTTCTCTGATTTTTGATAATTATGAAGATGAATAAGAAAAGATTTCTACAGCAAATGATGTTGACTTGAGCAACAGCCAGCCCATATATGACAGCTACGAATCTGATTTTGATGAGCCTTTTTCTTTTCCCATCAAGGAACAACGTCATGTTGAAATCATCCATTCTATGTTTGCAGCAGACATTAAATATGATAAGTTTAATATGCCTAAAGATTTAATATCTTCTCTTCTGTTTGCAGCATTTCATGAACAAAAGACTGATATCATTATTGAAAAAAGTATCAAACAAGAAGGGATTAGTAGTCAAATCAACTCACTGCTATTTTCAGAATTACAGAAACCTATTTATGAGCAGATCCATATATCAAAAGGAGAAGAAAGGCTTGAGCAGCAAGCAGAGTTAACTTCTTTCTATGATTCGGTAGTCGTTTATATGGAGTTATGTTTCTCAGAAGTATTTAGTTGTGCAATATTTGGAATCAAAGCAAATGATGATTATAAGTATGCTCTGCAAGTTTAAATTATGTTGCATGACATGAAGTGTTCTCTGAAATTTATCTGCATGCAAAGAGATTTTGTAAATAGTTCGATGTTATCATGACTTCATTGGAAGCATGATGTCACATGATGAACATTTTTTTACTGGTTAAGAGTAGGAATAGGTAGGAAAATAAGCTCTTCATATGAGCAGCTAGATCGTTTTCAGTTGTTTTCGTGAATAATCAAAATAGGCTACAGGCAGGGTGCAGGGGATCAGTTATAAAGGACAAATGACTCCATGCCCAATGGAACACTAGAGGATAGGTTTCAATTTTTGTTTTACAAGAAAGGCATTGGATTTGTGGTTCTTGAAACCTCACAGGGAGACTTTCATCCCTGAGTAGGAGCCAGATGTTATCTTCTCAAATAAATTAGTCAAATTTATTTTATTAAAAGGTAGAAAGTCATTAGGAAAAACTTTATTAAATTTTTTCAAGCTCATTTTAATAAGTTCTAACTTGTAAAATATTTTTTGTTTAAATTTGGAGTTAGTATTTATTTCAAAAAACTCGAAACACAAGTTTCCGTGGCTAAGCATTGTTTCAAAACAGTCTCTAAGCCACCAAAAGTGGACTTTCAGCAGCTAAGACCGAAATTTCAGGGTGCTCCAAGCCACGGAAATTGATTTTTTACTAGGAAAAGTCATCATTTTAAAATGACGATTCTGAGCGACTAAAAAATCATTTTGAAAAAAAATAAGAGGTTTTTGTTCCTAACATGTCATATAATAATAACCTCTCTCAGTTTTACTACAGGTGTCACATATTGGGAGAATCGAATCCATATTTGAGCCCTAATTTTCAGATATCAGAATTTCCCTGTTTGACACATGTTTTTGAAATACATATATCGGAAACATGAAAATGAATATAAAATAAATGAGAGAGGTTTTTTCTCAAAACAAAACAATATACAAAAACCTCTCTCTGTTTTCCAAAATATATTTTTATTTGAGAGATATAGGTCAATATCGGAGCAGCATATTTCTATAAATTTCTGCATTTTCCAGCCACCTCACAAATTCGGATTTGAGATAGGAAAAGGGGTTATCAGATCCATCTTTTGAGGATCTTGAAACTTATTTTTAAAGATTATTTAAGATCATTGAAGAATTATTGTAAGAGGTTCAACTTTTGGAGACTTTTTCATATTTTGTAAGCTCAAGCTTCTCATTTTGAGATTAGTAATACAAGCTTCTTTTGCCATTACTTGTTTAGATCTTCATATTCTTGACTATTCTATTACTTGCACCTGAATGTCAAATTCATGATTCTATTTTTCTGATGTTTGAAAACTGTCAACTTGTCAATGCATCCATAAACTAGAATTTTTAAGTACTTTACATGGTTTATCTGGCCATTCATATATACTTTGTGTGTATGCTTATGCTAGTAAATTAAGTGTTCTTCGTACATTCATTTATCTACGACTCTCTGAACAGTGTTAGTTAAAATCCTTGTTAAGATGGTTATGTTTATGCATGTATTGAGTGAGTGAGGTTTGATTGAGTCATCTGACTTGATCCATTTAAGTAAATCATTAAAAAATATTTAAGTTACCAGGCATCTTCGAGTTGCAACCTAGAAGAGTTTCCTAGAGAGCTAACAAGACCTAATGCAGAACTTGAAGAAACAGAAGTACCCAGGATCCAAGATACAACTATGAATGAAGAAACTCTAGAAGAAGATCGAGAAATGGAAGAACCCCAAGAACCTATAGATCCACCCCAGGAGAAGAATCCTTACAAAAGGAAACGTGCATGGGTAGAAGAGGATGTCCAAGGTGCAGAAAAATATGGAGCTAGAGAAGAAATGCACATATAAATACAGAGAACTAGGTCCTACTCCGGTTATGTATCCCTATTATGTGACATCATTGATAAAGAACCTTCCAACTGTGAAGAAGCAGCAGAAAATAAAGAATGGAACAATGCTATGATCGAGGAGTACCATTCGATCATGAAGAATGATGTCTAGGATGTTGTCCCAAGACCATAGAGGAAGTCTGTTGTGACTTCCAAGTGGATTTACAATATCAAGCATGCTGCATATGGAAGCATAGAGAAATATAAAGCAAGATTTGTGGAACGTGTCTTGTCCCAGAAAGAAGGGATAGATTATGAGGAGACTTTTGCACCTATAGCCAGATACACTTCCATCAAATCAGTACTTGCTCTGGTTGCAGTAATGAAATGGAAGATACACCAGATGGATGTCAAGACTAATTTCTTGAATGGTGTAGTAGAAGAGGAAGTGTATGTGGAGTAGCCACTCGATTTTGAGACACATGACAGGGAAACTCATGTGTGCAAATTGAAGAAGGCCCTATACAATTTGAAACAATAACCCAAGACATGGTACGGTAGAATTGGCAGCTTCCTGATTGGCTTAGGATTTACCAACAATTAAGAAGATTCCAATGTTTACTATAAGGTTGAGGAAGGGAACCATGTGATACTCCTACTGTATGTAGATGACCTATTTGTAACAGGTGAGGATGGGTTGATTGCTGATACAAAGAGGAAACTTGTTGTCTAGTTCAAGATGAAAGACTTGGGTATGATGCATTACTTTCTAGGCATGGAGGTGTGGCAGAATGTAGATGGAATCTCCCTGGGACAAGGGAGGTATGTAGTAGAGATACTGAAGAGGTTCGGGATGATGGACTACAAGGCCATGACCACACCTATGGCATCAAACCTGAAGCTATTGATTGATGCTTCATTAGATTTGGTTGATGCTATGATTTATCGTCAGATGATTGAGTCCTTGATGTACCTGACGAATACGAGACCAGATATTTGCTTTGCTATGAACACATTGAGCCAGTTCCTGATGGATCCGAGACATGTTCACCTAATTGCTGCAAAGCAGATTCTGAGGTACCTGAAGGTTACAGTTGACTATGGGCTCAAGTATGAGGTGAATTAGAAGATTAACCTAGAGGGTTTTGTGGATTCAGATTGGGAAGGCAGTGCCATTGATAGGAAGATCACTTCGGGGTTCTACTTCATTATGTGATCAGGTGTGATCTCCTGCTTTAGTAGGAAGCAGTCCTACGTGGCACTGAGTATAGCCAAAGCAAAGTATGTCGCATCTTGTTCGACTAGTTGTGAGGCAGTGTGGCTGAGGAAGCTATTGTATGATTTTTTTAATCTCCAGTTGGATGCTACTTGTATATATTGCGAAAACCAGAGTTGTGTGAATTTTTTAGAGAACCCGGTGTTCCATGACAAGTCGAAGCATATCAAGATCAAATATCACTATATCAAGGATATGGTGCAGAGAGGAGTAGTGAAGCTCCAGTATGTTGCGATGGATGAACAGATAGCTGATGTGTTGACCAAGCCATTAGCCAGAGTGAAGTTTGAGTACTTCAGGGAGAATCTTGGTGTTCTCCATATTGAGGTTCCTTCCAAGGGTAAGTGATGAGTTTGTGTGCCTTTCTGACATGGTGGTAGGATTGGTTCCTCCCATGGTCAGATATAAGTGTTGTGCCTTTCTGACATGGTGGTAGGATTGGTTCCTTCCATGGTCAGATGTAAGTGCTGAGTACTACATCTAGCATGAAAAAGGGTTGGCTCTGTAGTGGAAATCCTTGTAGAGGAAAGGTACTGCATCCAACATGAAAAAGGGTTGGCTCTGTAGTGGAAATCCTTGCAGAGGCAAGGTACTACATCCAGCATGAAAAAGGGCTGGCTCTGTAGTGGAAATCATTGCAGAGGCAAGGTACTGCATCTAGCATGAAAAATGGCTGGCTCTGTAGTGGAAATTCTTGTAGAGGAAAGGTACTGCATCTAGCATGAAAAAGGGCTAGCTCTATAGTGGAAATCCTTGTAGAGACAAGGTGCTACATCCAACATGAAAAGGGGCTGGCTCTGTAGGGGAAATCCTTCCAAAGGCAAGGTGCTGCATCCAGCATGAAAAAGGGTTGGATCTATAGGGGAAGTCCTTGCAAGGGAAATCCAATACATCCAGCATGAAAAAGGGCCGACTCTTTCGATGAAGACCTACATGGAGGCTATGCCTACAACCAACATGAAAAAGGGTTGGCTTTGTAGAACTTCTTATGACAAGAAGAATTGAGAGATATCATCATTTGCTTGAGATAGCGGGAGCAGTGATGATTATGTTGATCCATCTTTGATGATGATCCATATTTGATGATCATCTAGATTTGATGAATGATCCAGTGACAAAGACTTTTGCTGATGAATTGTGTCAAGATAATACCTTCCTAGTTAAGAGGTATTGTTGATGTATTCGTAACTTCAGAATGTATTCACTTGTATATTTTATATATTGTATTTATTTGTACCCCAATGTTCCTATAGGGAGAATCATTAATGTAATAAAGTCATAGATGTTAATCCTCCTTTGTAAGTCAAGGAAAAATTCCCCACAGTTGAGGGGTACTAGGGTTATTAGACTCTCCTAGTGAGGTCGGCCCTAGTAAGTAATTGTCAAGTTGAAAACTAGTATAAATAGAGAGTGAAACTCTCTATTTGAAACACACACTCACTCAACTGTAGCACATGAGTGAGAGAAGAGGAGCTCTCACAAGTGAGAGAGAGAAAAACTATCGAAGATCATCTTTCTGTCTTTGGGTTTTACTTTTTCCATTGGTGCTCATTCTATCTCTGAGGAAGTTGCATGGTTTTCTCCTTTATGGTTTCCTCGAGGAAAACTCTTTGTGTCTCTTGTCTCTTGTGATTATTTTTGTGCATTTTATTCTGTCAGATAAGATCCTAAGATCATATTGACTAAATGATAAAAATATAACACAAACAATAGATTAGATGGAAGGGAGGGAACATAAAGGACATTCTTGAACTCACCATGCTTCGCTCTGACTGAGCTCCTTCTTTCTGCCAAAATTTGGGAATCATCTCCCATGTGAATGTTAGGCCCTTTTGATAGTGTGGGGATGGAGACGGATTCTTTGGATCCAACCATGTGATTGGATGCTCCATAATCAATTATATATGTTGTTGACTGAACAAGCCTATCCTTCAAGGCATGGAACCTTTCATCATCTTTTGGATGTGGTTCATCATCATGCTTATTTTCTCTTTAAGGGAGAGCAATGTTATTCTACTTGAAGAGAGTAGTCATCTGGTCAAATTGCTTCTTCATATAAGAGTCTTCAAGGTGAACACCCATCATACAATAGGGAGAAATATTATTTTTGAACTTCTTCTTTTTCTTAGATCCAGAGGCTCCTTCAGAAGTCTTATGATTCTCTTTAGGCTTCGAATCAATTTTTTTATGCTCCATCCCTTTAGACTTCCGTTTAGCTTGCGCAATGTTAGAGTCTGTCACTAGGAGAGCTTGATCTTTGGATGTCTTGATGAATCCCATCTGCATCAACTTATCTTGCTCCTGTATTAAGGAATCAAGTGAGGGAATCCTCCAATTGGGAATGGAGGCTCTCCTATAATGGAAGATTGAGACAAATACAGAATACTTAGGACCTATTTTTCTAAGTATGGAGAATACATGTTGCTCGTCCTTTCATTCTATTCCTCACTGTCTGCATTGGAGTGCAAGAAACTTGAATTTAGTAAATAATTTTTGTACCGTATCAAAATTGTTGGGATGTAAGGCTACCGACTCGTTCTCCAGAATGTGTCCCTGAAGCTCATATGTCTTGCCAAACAAGTTTTCAAGCTTTTCCCAGGATTCTATGGGAGTCCTCAAACCTTCAAGGTGGAAGACGAGATCTCTGGATATGTGAGTACATAGAAAACTGAAAGCTTCATCTAAACAATTCAGAAACTTGTTTCTCTCAATTAGATGATGGGGCTCGACCTCCCTACCAAGTATTATCCTGAAGTAGACATGCTTGCGCAAAGGAAGCTACATATCTTCCCTCCAATCAACATAATTGAAGGGTGTTAGGATCCAAAGTGTAGGATGATTTAGAATCCATAATTCTCCGGCTGGAAAAGACAATATATTCACACAAGGTACGTAGCACATGTAGAATTTCACTCCAAAACAATAAAACATTTGAAATATGTTAGAATCATGCCTTCCCTCTTGACATGAACACTTTCTCAGGGTCTGTCACACCCGCACCGCCATTCTGAAAAAATTCAGAGGAAGCAAGGCACTCTTTGTGGGACTTCTGTGGAAACCCAATTACTTCTGGTGTTCAATGGAAAGTAGAAAGACATGAATCTCGCTTGAATGGATCTAATACCATGTTAGAATTTTTGTGCCATTTAGATCATCAAGCAAAGAGTCCAAATTATTTATGCAGTGAATAGGAATGAATTATACAAATTGAGCAAATCAAATCTCACAGGAAATAGAAAAGTATTTCTCATAGAATTACAGTATTATCTTCATTACAATATATGGTGTTACAATAGTGTTACATAGGAAAATAATTCAAATCATTAGGGATGAATTCGAATCTCCCAGCTAGATGTGACTATATCTGACTGACTAGCTAACTAAGGATGTCTCAATCATTATCGGAATCCAAATGGTTAACTCTAGATGTCTAATCAAATCACAAAATCAGTAATAATCAGTTAACTCGGTCTAACTGAAGTGTTAGGTGAGGAAAAACGCCTTATCCACATGCAGTCATGTCTAACTGGAGCTAACTGAGATGATTGTGATCTAACTAAAATTAACTGGAAAATAACTAAGCTTAACTAGTTCCAACTCCAACTGACTGAAGGAGGTTGGTGTCGGGACTCCCAGTGGCTCCTAAAATGTAGGGAATGGCCTAGGAGGTGCCTAAACTGATGCATGCAAGTGCAATCAGTGGTAGCTAGCCTCTATCGATGTTCCCCTCACTCTAGTAACTGGTACATGTGGCCCCATTAGGCCAAGTGGACCCAATGGTACTAGTGGAACCAATAATTAAATAAAACTCCTAAGTTAGGATAAAATAATCTAATATATGGTAAGGTCAAGGGAGTATTATAAATCCTAACACATTGAACAATGCTTTAAATGACCAAATTAATCATGCCAAAGTTTGTTCATATCTTCACTATGAGAAATAAAAAATGATGGAAGAGATGATGCCCCAAATTTGTCCAATCTATACAACCTAGTGATATCATTAACAATTTCAATATTAATACATGCTTATGATATTGTAAATCTTCAATTACAATTTCGTGTTGTGAAAGTTTTATTGTTTTACCTTCACTTGAATGAGTGATTTGATACACTTATATAAGGTTGTAGGAAATACTTGGAACACATAATAGTAACATTATTTAAATGGACATCATCTAGTTGAACTATTCTATCATCATTGAAAAATATTTGTTTGGTGATATATTCATTAAGAGAAGAAAGCACGGGTTTGTCCTTAGTCCTATGAAAGGATGATCCATAATAAATAGTGTACTGATTAAAAGAAGTAGAAGTTGCATTAAAGAAAAAACTAGAAGTAGAAAGTGCATGTCCATGAGAAGAAGAATTCAAAAAAAATTTACCCCTAAACTACGTCCAATCCCCCCTAAATGTTGAGAGTACAATTTCGGGAGTCATTCCCATGAGACTTGTGTTGTATCGAATCCAAAATAGTAGGTTGTATTAGGTTCAGATGTTCTTCATGGAATGTATGTTGTATTAAGTTAACTAGCTTGTGTTGTATTAAGTTAAAGAGCCTATTTTGTATTAAGCTAGGACCTTATATTGTATTAATTCCTATTCGGGAGAGATTCTTGTACTAGGATCTTATGTTGTATTATTATGATGACCTTATGTTGTATTTAGGTCAGATGTTTTTGTTGTATCAAGTCCAAAACTTATGTTGTGTTAAGTGCACATGAATTATGTTGTATTAAGTCTCGAGGATATACTATGTGATGTGTGGTTAGTCATGGTCAACATGTGCTACAAGTCTCCTTTAGGGATTAGCTACCCCTAGAGTAATTTTCTTTAACATATGACTATATGACCTGGGGTAATACATATGATCATAGGTTCAAAACAATTTTTATGAGTATGGTATGATATAGATGATTAATTAATTAAACATATATGGACCATGCAGAATTAATTAAATAAAGATGAGCACAGAGATAGAGAGAGTTCAAATTTCCCATGCATGCCTCCAAGTGAACTCGAATTAATAAGACATCAGTTGAGTCTTAGTTGTGATAAACAAGTTTCATTTAATTAAGGAATCAACTCCTTAATTTATGCAAAGTGATCGTTGAATATGACACTAATGGAGAAGCACTGGTTAGATTCAGCTTTGTTCAATTACATTTAGTTATGTTTAGTTACATGCAGTTCCATTCAGTTCAGTTCAATTCAATTAGTTAACAACTCAGTTAGAGGCAGTTAACACCAGAGGATTAATGGAGGGCACATATCTTCAGTGTGGGAGATAATTATGAAGTGACAAGTTGGCACCAAGTCAGCAGGGGCGCAAGGTTGAAGGTGTGTCAGTGTTCATAGTGTTAAACGATGTTACCAATTCACCAAAATCATGCAGCCATTCACTACCTTCTTTGTATGACCAAATTTGGCTTGTTATTAGAGTGTTATGGACTTGGCAAGACCAATACATTGTTCCATATGATATCTACTCTCTTGTGCTCTCTGATAAATAAATATGCTATTTTGTTGTAATCATTCTCCGATGGATATATATCAGACTCAAATATTGTTTGTTGGATTTTTTATCCTCTGGATTAGTGGAGGGATTTCCCACGGTACATCATGTGTCTTATGGATTGAATTCTTGTGTATGACTTGTTTATGAGATCTATCTACACTGTAATTGTAGATTAAAGTTTTAAAGTTCAAGAATCTTTCTTTATTGCTCAAACACTAAAACTAAATTGTGCACTTTATATTAGTATTTTTATATTATTAATGCCATCTTGAGTCCATTAGTGGTAATTGTACCTCTTTGTTTCCTATATATATATATCAAAGAGACCTTTTTCATTTGAATCATCTTATCATGTCTTTTCTTGTGTATGCAATACATTGTATAAGGAGGTTTCCCCCCTCGAAGAGGATTTCTATTCATCTTGTTTCTTCATTATTAAGGCATGGCTTACTCTTTCTTGTCTATTTATGCTCTTTTGGGGAATGTGTTGCATAACATTTGGTATTATATTTTGGATGCTTCCAAAGCTAGTTGCCTTGGAATTTTCACTATAAAATTTTATCTACGAAGTTTAAGACATTGAAAATTGCAAGGGAAGCAGAGGATAGACCGAGATATATATGGTACAATTTTCAGATATTTAATCATTACATGTTTGTATTTATACTCACTGGAAGTTAGGGTATTTTGCTTGTTCAAATATTAGTCTCAAATAGATATTCTTGGAAAAACTATTATATATGGAGCATGCGAGATTCAAATTGAGCAATACCTATTGCATAAGAAATACTATGAACCACAATATATGTGTTATCAATTTCAGAATTAGGTCTGAAAAAGTGGACACATGGAATTCCATACACTTGAACTCTTCTGAAAGGGAAAAAAATAATAGGTGTTGGGAAAATTGTAGTAACTTTTTATTGGCACATCAAAATTAGTTCATACCTACAACATTGAAAAGAATACATATCAAGATACTTTATCAAAATGTTTTAGACTTAGAGGGGCCGTAATTTCGGAGTTACCTTAGTTGGAAGGTCAGCTAGCAAGTTAGTTTCCAAATTAGGGTTTGAAAAAGGTACACCATTTTAAATCTGAATAACTTTTAGTAGAAGGATATATTTTGGGTTATCTCAAAGGTGTGATAAAGATTGTATATATCTATTTTTTTGTTCCAAATGGCACCAAAATGTGGTGGAAAAATTCACACTCCAATCAAACCACTAAAGGATTCATCCCTAGCCTACAATGAAAGTGAAGACCTATCTTTTTAGGTGTCCAAGTTGGAAGATCTGATTAAAGAGACCATGAGAGCAGTTAATATACTTAATTTATAAAATAAGATGGAGGAAAGGATGGTACCTATAGAGATTATGATTATGGGGCATATGGATAATAATATTGAAAGGATTGCTAAGCTCCTACAAAATCCAAAGGAAAATCTCCCTAAATGTGATGATGTGTACTAGTGTACTCAAGAAGATAAAGATAATGTCCATGTTGAGAAAACTTACATTAATAAACATAATACAAGATGCTTTTATTCTAACAATGGAAGTAATAAAGGATGGCCTCCAATGGTCATCCAACTCCCAAATATTGAATGAGGAAATTTGATGGCAAGGACCCCATAACATGGATATTCTAGATGGAACATTTCTTTGATATACACCAAGTGCCACATACACAAAAGGTAATTATTGCATATTTGTATTTAGAACATGAGAAATTTGTGTGGTACCGATGGATTTGTGAATGCAAAAATAACTCCATTATCCTTCTGGTCCATTTTTACAGAAGAATTGATATCATGTCATGATGATGTTGAAAGTGATTCCTAATTTACCTAATTGATAAATCTAACGAAAAAGGGTCCAGTAATTGAGAACATTCAACAATTTTAAAAGTTGAATCTCAGAGTGGAGGGAATACTACATAATAAATTGCTAGATCTCTTTAATGGAACCTTGAAGGATAACATTCAACATGTGGTATGTATGTTCGAACTAACGTCCTTAGAGAAGGTTTTCATGTTGGTAAGGAAGGTTGTAAGTGAAAACATGATTATGGATACTAAAATTACCACCTATAACACCTATAGAGAGTATAATGTTATTCTTTTTTACCCAACTCAACCTACAAGATTGAAGCCTCAACAAATGGATGGAATCTGAGGAAAAAGGTCCATGCTTTAATTGCAACAACAAATATTGTAAGGGAAATAAGTGTAGTGAGAAGAAATTATTCTATATAGATTGTGAAAAGGAAGAAAAAAAAGAACAAGAACCATCTCAAGATGAAGAAATAAAAGAGATTAATACCATTATATATTTCCATGCATTGACCGGAATTAGCACTCAAACTATCAATATCAAAGGATATATCAAAAAGAAAAAGGTAATGATGTTGATTGATTTTGGTAGTAATCATAATTCCATTCATTGTAAATTATCCAAATTTCTCAATGGATCTATATATCCAACACTAGAGTTTCAAGTAATGATTGTATATGGAGGAACTATCAATTGCTCAAGGAAATTCCATAATATCAATCTTACTATGGTAGAATGTGTATTCATTAGTCCAATGATTTATATCCCAATGGGTGTTGTTGATCATGTTATCTTAGGGTTTATATGTTTACAATAATTGGGAACAATGGATTCTAATTTTCAAGACATTGTTATGAAAATTTCTTGGGATGGAAAATAATTTGCGTTAAGGGGTTTCATAGGGAAACTAAGCCATGGGATAAGCTCTAATGAAATGAAAAAAAATGTTGAAAAAGGGACATCAAGGTGTAATTGCACAATTATGCTCACTATAGGTTCAAACATCTAAGCCTACTTCCCCCCCTGATCTTTAAAGGATCATTGATAAGCATCCCAAGGTATCTTCCAAAAGTTATTCCACCTACTCGAGATCATTATCATGCCATTCACTTGATTCCATGAAGTGTTCCTCCTAATATTAGACCTTACAGGTACCCCTATGGCTAGAAGTGTGAAATTGAGTGTGTGGTTGAAGTGTTAGAGGCTGGAAAAATTAGGCCTAGAGAAATTTCTCACTTTGCATCAGTGGTAATGGTACACAAGAAGGAGGGATCATGGTGTATGTGTCTAGATTATAGAGAGTTCAACAAACTCACCATTAAAGATAATTTTCACATTCTTGACATTGATGAATGTTAGATGAACTAAATGGATCAATTTATTTCACAAAGTTGGATTTTCACTTAGGGTATCATCATATTAGAATGAAGGAAGAAGACATCCCAACAAATTTTTTTTAGAACTCATGAAGTTAATTATGAATTTATGGTCATGCCTTTTGGCCTCACAAATGCACCTTACACAATTTAAGGTTTAATGAATTCTGTTTCAATCCCACACTTAGAAAATTAGTGTCAATATTTTTTAGCAACGACTATATGCAAAACCTTCAAAAATTTTCTTTGGGATAAACGAGGTAGAATATTTTTTTCATATTGTATCTCATGAAGGGGTCAATATAGACCCTAAGAAAATTAAATCTATGATGAAATGGTTAATTCCCAAAAACTTGAATAATCTTAGAGGATTCTTAGTTTTGACATGGTACTACCGCAAGTTTATTCAGAACTATGGAAGAATAAAAGAACCTATGAAAACATTATTGAAGAAGGATTCGTTCTCATGGAATCTAGAGGAAGCTAAATATTTTGAACAAATTAAAGAGGCAATGTACAAATCCCCCTATATTTACCACACCAAGATTCACAAAAACCTTTATTATAGAATGTGATGCCTCAGGAAATGGAATTGGTGATGTTCTAATGCAAGAAGGAAGGCCCATGGATTTTGAAAGTAGGCCAATCAGGGGAATGAACTTACACAAACGCATGTATGATAAGGAAATGCCAACAATACTACATGCATTTAAAAGTAATGGTATCCTTATCTAATAGGTAGGAAATTGAAGGTCAAAAAAATAATGAATATAGTCTTAAATACTTTTTGGAATATAGACTATAATAAGAAAGACAACAAAAATGGGTAACTAAGATGTTGGGATATGACTTTGATATCATCTATAAAAAAGGGAAACAAAATATGGTGGCAAATGCACTCTGAAGAAAATATGAGGATGTTGAGGCATTACTTTGTGTTATTTCTATTATGTAACCTAATTGGTTAGTAGAAGTAAGGGAAGAATGACCTATCAGTATGGATTCTCATTCAAAAGCTACAAAAAGATCATAATGCAGTAGATACTTTTGTGTGGATAAATTATTCACTATGGTATAAGGATCACTTATATATTTATGTAAGAAATCCCAACTCAAACAAAAGGTCCTTTTGGAATTACACACCTCTCCTATAGGAGGGCACTCATGATTCCTATAAACCTACCATAGGGTCAAGAAGGAATTTTTTTGGGAAGGTCTTAAATGTTCAAAAGGTTCATGGTAGAATGTTTGGTTCACGAACAAAATAAGGTTGAAACAGTTAAGACCCTAGGTATTTTACAATCATTAGACATACAATGTCAACACTGGGAGGAAGTCTCAATGTATTTTATCATATGTCTACCCAAGTGAGAAGGGAATAATATGATTATGGTGGTTTCTGATAAACTCACCAAGTAAGTGCTCTTTTGTGCACTCTCTCACCCTTTTAATGCAAGTACAATAGCTACATTATTCATGGAAATAATTCAAAAGATACATGGAAGCCTAAAGATTATTGTAAGTGATAGAGGTCCAATTTACATTGGAAAGGTTTGCACTGAATTATTTTCTTGTTTGAGTACCTAGTTAGCTCACAATTCATCTTATCATCCTCAATCTAATGGGAAAATTGAGATATTCAACAATTGTTTCAAAGGCTATCTTCACGACTTTGCATATGATAAATAAACATAATGGGTGAAATGGTCATCTTTGGTAGAATGGTGGTATAATACTTCATTCCATACGCCATTGAAATGTCCCCATTTATGGAACTTGATGGGTACCAACCTCCATCTATCACATATTGCTTGAAAGGAAAATATAAAGTTCAATCTATGGAAGATCACCTTAAGCACCAATAAGAAGTTCTCCAAATATTGAAGGACAATATGGTTATATAAAACACATGAGGAAACAACAAACAAATCAACACTGCAATGAAATGAGTTTTGAAGAAGGGGCTTGAGTGTTATTTAGGCCAAAACCTTACAAATAGATGTCCCTCAAGAAAATTAATAAGGTCAATAAAATAGCACCCAAGTATTATAGTCCTCATAAAATTTTGCAAAAGATTGGTAGTATGGCTTACAAATTGAAGCTCCCTTCATCTTCAAAGGTACACCCTATTTTCCATGATTATTGCTTAAAGAAGGTAATAGGAAATGAGATACCAATTCAAACTCTCTTGATAGAAATTGATGAAGAAGAAAAATTCACACTAGAGCTTGAATAAATCACTGAAACAAGGACCAAGCAACTATGAAATTGGGTTATTATTGAGTACCTCATCAAGTGGAAAAACCTACCAGTGGAAGACTCAACATGGGAAGATGATTCCTTCATAAAGAAGTATCCACAACTAACAAAGCATTTAGGACAACACTTGTCTAAAGGGGAGGGGAATGATAAGCCCTAAAATAGGTCCATTCCCACCTAAATTGGGCACTTTATATTAATATTGTTATATTATTGATGCCTGCTTCAGTCCAATAGTGGTAATTGTACCTCTTTGTATCCTATATATATCAAGGAGACCTTTCCATTTGAATTATATTATCTTGTCTTGTGTATGTAATGCATTGTATAAGGAGGTTTCCCCCTCAAAGCCCTTCCTATTCATTTATTTTCTTCATTATTAAGGCGTGGGTTACTCTTTCTTATATATTTATACTCTTTTTAGGGAATTTGTTGCATAACAAAAAATGATCAAAATTGATGGTGTGGTTATTCATTGTTACTTCTAAGTCTTCAATCTTCTTGAAACATTTAGATTGCAAATGAGCATCTTACCCACAAAAATTACAATGTATTTCAATCTTCTTACCTTTTGTTCCTTTATCACCATTGGGTGTAGTTGTTGGGTAAGAGGGTTTGGGGATTATTACACACTAGAGATACTTTAGCATTCCAGTGAAGCTAGACTAGAGTAAGGGATAATTTTTTATTGGCCAAAGTGGGTTTTATTGTATGGATATTTGGATGGGGGTTGTTTACCTCCTGGATTAGTCATGGAAAACCCCTTTGGTGTTACTATTAGAAGTACTTGGATTAGTAGATTTGCTAACTACCCCTTCGTTGTGATGATATTTTCACCATGCAGTGATTTTAGCCCACGGTTTGGTGTTCGAGGGCTTCTGGGAGTGACCCACCGGGGCACATGAAAATCCTTGTTTTTTGTTATGTTAAGGAGTTGGGTGGTGTAAAGGGGATATTATTACACACTAGCACACCTTCTATATCAACTTGGACCTATTTTCAATATCCAAGAACTCGTACTCTAGTTCTACTAACCTATGATGTCATCCTTCCAACAGATGAGCCTACATTCCCTAGAATGGGGGGCATTGAGGGACAAGCATCATTTTGGCATTAGATAGGGTATGAAGTCCCCGCTTAGCTCGCTAATTCATCTAGTGAAGCCTTTTCTCAGCTTATTTTACTATTATTGTTTATTTTGAGGTAAAACTCCTTAATTATGTATAGTTTACCCTGGAAAATATTATTATTTTATTTTATTTTAGGACATGTAGGCTCAAATTAAATATTTGAAGATGGATTAGAATAAATATTCATCCTCTTCTCATTGTAAAATCATAAGATAAATGTTCTATTATGAAATTGTTCTTTTTTCTCTTGCTTTATGAGCTCTCTTGGTGACATGCACTTCTCTTGGGTGACTCTTCTTGCTTGATGGTGAATGGTGGATGGATGTAGGCCCTTCTTTTTACACATGATATGGTTGATGCTAGAATTGTTTGATAAGCGCATGCTCAAAATGACCTAAAGCTCTTTCTTTTCTCATATCTTGGTGAATAATGGTAAGTCAATTCCTCTATGTGGATTGACTGGTGGTGTTTTGCTACATTTTTTCTACATTAGGGACTTTTATCAATATTGTGTCAATTTTGTGTAGAATAAACGCCTTGCATTAGGTTTTCATTTTTCTTTTAGGATCTTATACATATACATTATCCTTGGTTAGGCTCACTTACGGAATCCTTGAGGTTGCTCAGTGATTCCCTAGATTTCAAGTGCTAGAGGGATATTCCAAGAGAGGGACAGTAGCCATGATCTCTCAAATCCTGAGGGATTGAGATGAAATCATAATTCTCTTCTCTAGGCAATCTTTTTTAATCAAATATTCAACATTTATTGTATTATAATTAGGCCACATTTTTAGGCTAGCTCAATGCATTTGTATCCATAAAAACCATACAAATTAGAAAACCCTATAAAAACCATAAAAATCCAAATAATTCAAAAATCCAAGAATAGCCATGATTTTGTTTTTCTAGTCCACCCTGTTGTAGCTGCAACGATTTCCCAAAATTCTAAAAAAAAATTAGGACCCTCCTTTGCTTGAATTAGCTTGTTTTTCTGTTTGAAATTGGTCTAAGATTTTTTAAGAAAAGCTTGCTTATGCTGGGATTGAGCTACCCATTGTTTTGTTCTGATTTCTTGAAGTAAATCCACTTTTTGACCTAGCTTTATGGCTGCCCTTAAGAGCTTTTGAAACGTGTTGAATCGAAAGTGTTCTTGGTTTGAATCTTCCGTCTTTGTGGGTGGAGTTTTGCTCTGGTTTTCCGCCGTTGCGGATCGCATTTCATTTCCATCGATCGTTTGTTTATGTCGGATGCTTTGTTGTTTTGGCATCAGAAGCCTTTACGATTATTCCTTCCATCGTTGCGGATGGATTTACACTTTCATCCTCCGATCAAAAAGCCTTTCGACGCCCGATGTATAACCAGAGCGGAGGCTTTTGCGTTCTTTTCGTCCGCCGTTGCGGATGGTTTTAAGCTCTCATCCTCCGATCAAAAAAACCTTTCGACGTTCGACCTTATGATTTTTTCCGCCATGCATGTCTCCATGGCTGGGTCTACATTTCGAACGCCCGCCATTGTGGAAGGTGAATTGCTTCATTCCCCGATGTAAAAAACCATCTGGTGTCCGATAGTTCTTTTCCTCACACGTGTGAGCAAGTAATATATATCCGGGGACGACGTTTGATTTTCTATTGTTATTTTCTCGCTACCAAGCACTGTCGCCGTCGAGCTGTCGTTTCTTGAGCCAACGAAGGACCCTGCTGTCGGTATACTTGCATCTAGGTGGCAGCTGTGGAAGCTTGGACGTCGTCGACCCGCTCATCCCCCCATTGACTACGTTGCGTTTTCCAAGTAGGCTCCTTGTCATTTTCTCTTTTTTCATTCGTACTATTAGTGGTTTTCTATGGTAGTATGGTGTTCCCCGGCTGTTTTCCTCATACCGCTAGGTTTTCAGACTTGTAGGAAAAGGTCTTATCTTTTTGTTTTGCCGCGGGAGGGTAGTATAACTGTCAGAACAGCCAGGTTTTCCCATCATTGTTGTTTACAACACCGTGCGTAGTAGATGGAGGCGCGGTGCAGGAGGCCGTTACGCTGCCTGCACCTAGCTTCCCCTTGTATGATGATGAGGTCCGGGGGGAGTTGTTGTGGTGGTTTTATTGGGGTTTTTGATGGTTCCTCCGTTGGCCTATTTTTTCCTTTTTACCTGGTATTTCGAACCCCAACTTGTATTGCTCGCGTCGTCCCGCACAGTCCATCGGGGCAAAGTTGTTTGAAACCCTAGATGGTTAAAAGGGCTATGCCATTATCATAGTTCACGAACTAAAAATAGCATGGATAATGGTCCTAGTCGAAGCACCATTTGTAGTAAAATGACAGCAATACCCGCAGCGTATAGTCGAGTTAATGTAATGCCGATTTTATCCTTGCTAAAGCTATGTCGTCAAAAATGTTTGATGTTAAAAAAATACATTTGCACCTGGCACTTGAGATACATGCATTTGCTTTACGAATTGTTTTCATGGGAGGAAAGGCACATTGCGAAGTAATGTAGATTTAATGCCGGCTCAAATATGATTGTTAAAAGTTTCAGTATCATGCAGCAGTAGTATTTTCCCACTTTATTGCACAGGACTGAGTTTGCTTTAGGCTAGGTATAGATAAGGTCATGGAATACTGCACACTAGTTTCAATAGTTCTGATAGTCAGGGCATTTTTGGGTTGTACATGTGTGAATTTGTTTCTCTACTTGCTATCACAGTAAATACATGAAAATGGCACTCTACATATGGATGTAATTTTATTGTAGTCTAGAATATAGTTGATGGGATGTTTTAATATCATATAGAAGTGTTTTGCATCATGCTGAGATATAAACAAGAGCACTAAATAGTGTGCATTTGGCCAGTCAAGTCATGCAAACTTATATCTTAGTTTCATCGACTAGTTGCTGCCATGGTATACATAGAAAGAATAAAATGCTGCACACTGCCATGCACCTTGCATGTCTCAATATTACAATGTTATATGTGGCAGGAAGAAGTCGAGTCCACCATGTCCAAAAGACAAAAGAAGAAGGACCCAGTGGTGGAAGAAGTACCAGAAGAAGAAGCTGAGGCAAAGACTGAATACATATATGAAGACACCCAATGTGTCTCTGGCGTTGAGCCCGAGTACAAATGGGGTGACATATACAGATTGATTTCCCGCAGGGAGGTTCCCGACATGGGCCTCGAAGAAGAATCTATCTATACTAACATAGAGAAGTCTTTTATCATGAAAGTTGCCACCAGACCAGAGTTGTTCCCATGCTCTGAGGTAATTGGCTGGATTTTTCCCCATGTAAATACAACCACAATGATCATAGGAAACGTTGAAGGATAGGGCTATGCTGCATTTAGCCCTGGATATGTGGCATTGGCCTATCACCTACCAGAACCCTAGGTTTTCTTATCTGACAATTGGCTGGACAACATCAGAATGGACCTGGTGGAAACTCTTAAGAAAATGCTCTTGCAGGGAAAGCTGTACCGATATAGACAGACCGGTGAGTATGATACAGTGAGCTTGAGGGATCCCTACAGGTTTATAGCGCTGATGCTAAATAGGATCTTTGGAAGAGCTCATGGAAGACTCTTCAAGCTTGAATGGATACCTATTATCTTTCATGTGGCAACCCAAGGAACAGTCTTCAATTGGGTCAGCCTTGTGTCAAGCAGTCTGTCCTCTTGCTTGGCCGCAGCCTTGGGAGGAGAAGCTCATAAAAGGTCCAAGTTTTGCATGAGTTCAATATTGATAGATTGCATATTGTGTAACCAGCCCTTCCCCAGTCTCAAATGCATCTGGGACAGGGAAAAAATGCCTGTGTATGCTGCTTATAGACCATTGTGGGCTCACCAGTACCATAGCCATTACACAGAGGTCTGCGAACACTTCATTATGCCACCCTACATGCTCATTTTCCGGAAGGAATGTGACTGTATGTCAAAAGGTGCCATGCAGGTAATAGGAGAATATGCTGATTATTTATTCACTGAAAATGGCATGTACATCTGAATGTATGGAGGATCAAAGACTCCTTTACTGCTGCCCAAATATGCAACGGATTATATAGTCCATAAAGAGGCAGTCAGACAGGTGTTCATTGACGGAATAGGTAGTTTCTTGTTCCAACACAAGAATGCTGCATACCCTCCTTTACCATTCAGGCTAGGTAGCTACAAGTTCACCAGGGTGAAACAAGCTGCTGAATTCATAGAGGAACTAGGGAAGTTCCATTTTGGTGAGATGCCTTTCCGGCGAAATGATACTCTCGGTAAAATAGCGGAGCACTGTAAAGAGCATAAGGTGTTTTTCGAATATACCCATCATTTCGATAAGGAAGAATCACTCTTTCAGAATGCCCCAAATGTGACGGAACTGAACAGAAGATTTAAGAAGAAAATCACCACCATAGGTGGGAAAGGTGATGAACAGAAAAAGGCTAACGAAGGAATTAAAAGGAGGAATGAAGAAGCTCAGAGGTTGGAAAAGGAAGCTGCAGAATGGCTGCAGAAGGGAGAAGAAGAGAAAAGTAAAGCTTCCCAAGAAGCAGCTGAGATAGCGAAAGAGGCAGCCAAAGAAACAGAGGAAGCAAAGAGAAAGCTTGATGAGGAGCTCCAAAAGCAGGAGGCTGAAAGAATAGATTTGACACAACAGTCAGTTTCTAAAACAGTAGTAGGGCAGACCCAGGAGGAGGAAAACCCCGAGGTGCAGACCTCTCAAGTACCCGCTACTAGCACCCCTGTGTCCCCTACGCTCCAGTTAGTGCCTTTCATCCAGAAAAAGGGTGAAGAAGTCCCCGATTTCAATCACATGTAAAGCATATGATACTAGATAGATCTACTCTAGGTTTATTCTGGTGTGAGTGCTTACCTTTGGGATGATGATAGTCCCTTATGTTTTTCTTGGTGTGTACTGTGAGAGCTTGACATTCATTTCCCATCTTTTATTCTTGAGCTGCTATTCGAGCTTCTTCTTGTGAGCATTCCTCCCATAATCTATTGAAGGTGATTAGCTTTCTTCTAGCACAAATCCCTTGAATGAAGGAGTCCCATGACCTAGGGAGACCATTCAAGGTGGTCATCACAATTTTTGCATTCTCTACTTCTTCATCCACTGCTTCAAGTTATTCTTTGATCTGGGAGACCCTTGTAAAGTATGACTGTATGGTCTTTGCATTCTAGATCTTCACATTCTTCAATTGATTCCTCAAAGTCATCTTCTGATTTATGTTCTTCCCTTCAAATAGCTCGGTCAAGGAATCAAACATATATTTAGGTGTCTTTAGGGAAGACACATGCGGTATAAGGTGATCCTTGATTAAATCAGCAATAAATCTCTTGGCCTTGACCAAGTTCTTCTTGTGTAAGGCCTTGGCCTCATCTCCCTCCGAAACTGGAACTTCTCCACTTATGTAGCAGTCCAATTCATTTTCTTCAAGAACCAATGAGATCCTATACTTGCATGCTCGTAAGTTATCAACTCCTTCAAGATTTTCATCAAGCTTTGTGTGATGAAAAATATTAACTAAGAACCTAAAATGGAAATACAAATGATTTAGATATTACCAATTTGAGATGCTGAAACTGGATCTGGAGCTAATCTTTTGTAGTGCTTGTTTTTTGGTTCAAGGGAAAATTAGGGTTTGAATTTTCCAAAGTTCTACCCAACCAACAACTTCAATATTGGTCTTTGAACTTTGATTTTGAGGAGGAGAGAAATCCAATGTTGGGCTCACTCAAAAATTCCACTTCTATGGAAATCCCTAATTTCCTCTCATCCAAAATTCCGATGGAGTATGTTCTGGTTGCTTTGTAGGTAAGCATCCAGAGAAGAGGTGTGAAGTTGGGAAGGCACATAGAGCTTCCTCCATTCTCTATTTGATACATAGTGATGTGGCTAGACCTATTCCCACAAAATCCATCAATGGTTGTAGGTATTTCCTCACCTTTATTGATGATTGTTCTAGGTATTGTTGGATCTACTTTATGAAACAAAAATCAGAAGTTTTTGATATTTTTAAAGTTTTTAAAGCTATGGTTGAGAATAGTTTCAATAATAAAATCAAGCCCATAATATCTGATAAAGGAGGAGAGTACATCAAAAGAGAGTTTCAGTGTTTCTGTGAATTAGAGGGGATTCGAATTCAACACTCAATTCCATACACACCACAACAAAATGGTGTAGCTGAGAGGAAGAATAGATCACTGAAAGAGATGACAACATGCCTTCTCCATGGTAAGAATCTTCCTCCTCTTTGGGCGAAAGCTGTAAATTGTGCTTCATATTTGCATAATAGAGTGCCTCATAAATTAGTGGTTGGGGCCACTCCATTCGAAGCACTGCATGGGTATAATCCCAATGTCTCTCACTTGAGAGTTTTTGGTTCCAAATCTTGGGCCAGAATACCACTTGACAAGAGGAGGGCCTTCCAAGCCCAAAGTAGCGAATGCATTCTGTTGGGATATGCAGAAGATGGAAAAGCATACAAGTTGATGGAGGTTGCAACTAGGAAATGCTTCATTGAGCACATTATTCAGTTTGAAGAAGATCAGTTGTATGATGCACCACCATCCCAAGCAAAAGAAGGTATAAACATGCTTCCTCACTTTTTTTATGATGATGATTTGTTACATGTTTCATATTCAGATGAAGAGGATCAATACCAGCATGATCCTATTATTGAGACTGAATCTCATGAGATTTTGGAGCCAGATCCAATATCCATTCCAACTCAAAATCCTAAACCAAGATGAGCTCAAAAGCTTATTGATGTATCTAGAGATGGTGCTAGAAATCCAGAAGACAAAAGGAGAACTAGGTCCCACTATCAGAATGAGCATGCTGCACTTTCTCTCACAGATTCGCTCCCTACAGAGTGGTGCAACAAGATTCCAAGAAAGTGCTACATGATGAGAGCGAATGATCAACCACTTGGCCAACAAAAGTAGAAAATTGATCATCCTCCACCTCTTCCATCCAACAGAAACACATAGATTCATCAGTTCAAAAGGATATTGAGAGGTGCACATGCACAACTTCAGGATGTTGCTGCATAGAAGGACCATGTTGTTGCATAGAGCTACAAATTTGCAGCATTGTTTTGTTCAAGTTATTTTTCTAAGGAGAAAGCTTCTTTCTTCTAAAGATAGCTTGCATTTTCCTGTTTCCTGCTTATTTTGAGGGGGGGTTTCCCATGAGGTTTTCCCATATTACCTCGGTTTATTAAGAAGCATTTTTATCTTTTAAATTGTACATGGGTGACTTTTGGCCTTGTTGCCAGGGCCCACAATTGTCCAAGTTAGGATTCAGGGGGACGTTAGCATTTATAATACTCCCTTCACCATACTGTCTATTAGATTATTTTAGCCTAAATTAGGAGTTTTATTTAATTATTGGCCCCCACTAGCACCATTGGGTCCGCTTGGCCTAATGGGGCCACATGTACCAGTTACTAGAGTGTGGGGAACACCGATGTAGCCTAGATGCCACTGATTGCACTTGCATGCATTAGTTTAGGAACCTCCTAGGCCATTCCCTACATTTTAGGAGCCATTGGGATTCCCAAAACCAACCTCCTCCAGTTAGTTGGAGTTGGAACTAGTTAAGCTTAGTTATTTTCCAGTTACTTTCAGTTAGATCACAATTAGCTTAGTTAGCACTAGTTAGACATGACTTCATGTGGATAAGGCACTTTTCCTCACCTACCACTTCAGTTAGACTGAGCTAACTGATTATTACTGATTGTGTGAATTGATTAGACATCTGTAGTTAACCATTTGGACTCCAATAGTGATTGAGCCATCCTTAGTTATCTAGTCAGTCAGATACAATCACATCCAGCAAGGAGATTCGAATTCATCCCTAATGATTCTAATTTCTTTCCTATGTAACACTATTGTAACATCGGATACTGTAATGAAGATAATATTGTAATTCTCTGAGCAATACTTGTCTGTTTCCTGTGAGATTTGATTTGTTTAGTTTGTATAATTCATTCCTATTCACTACATCAATAACTTGGACTCTTTGCTTGATGATATAAATGGAACGACAATTCTAACACGGTGCAATAACTATGTAATCAAAATATGTTGAGTGGTATTCCTCTTATTTTCTGTAAAGATAGTATTTGTTCTAGTTGTGTTCTCCACAAATATCTTCAAGATATTTTTGACAAGCATGCCTCTTGGAACATCTCAACTCCTTTGCATCTTGTTCAGAGTGATTTTTTTGGTTCCCTTTTTTTTAATTATTTATGTGGGTTCAAGTATTTCTTAACTTTCATTGATTACATCTCCAAATGTACTTGGTTTTATTTATTAAAACTTAAGTGCGAATATTTTGGAAAGTTTTTGGCCTACAAGTCCTCTATTAAAAAAATAGGAGATCAATTTCAAAAGTGAAGAATATATATTGGATACGAATATGTTAACATCAAATTTACAACTTACCACACTACACAAAGTATGCATATGAAACATATTGTGTTAGGATTAATTAACCCCCCTTTGTCCAATATAGTCTATTTGGTCTATTTTCTTAACTTAGGGGGTAATTAGTACTATACTAGAGTGTGGGGGACACACATAGAGGTTATCTTCCACTTACTGAATGTGCATTCATGATTTTATGTGCCTATGCAGAGACTAATCCCTGCATTATAGGGTCCCACTCTGATTTCCACCAGCAACCTCCATCAGTTGGTCATGGTTGGTAAGCAATTATGCTGAGTTAACCTCCAATTACAATCAGTTAGATCACTTTCAGTTAGCCTATTGCAAATTTTGCATGATTGAAGGGAGAGTGGCACATTTTTCCCACCTACCTCATCAGTTAATTGTTTGTAGACTAATTTAGAAATCGGGAGTTAGATTAGTGAGATCCAATAGTGATTTAGACACATTGAGTTAGCTAATCAATTAGTTAGAACTGATCGATTCGAATCATATATTTAGCATTCGAATTGTATTTATTGTATAATAATTATATTATTAATTAATGAATGAAGATTAATGTTGTGATTATCTGAGCAATTCTTGTCCAATTTATCTGAAATTTGTGGCATGAATTTCTTGTTCAGTGTACATTCTCTTTGACTATTCCACTGCATAATTGACTTCCTAGAACTTTCATATTTTCCTATAGATCAATGGTTCAAAAATTTAACATGGGTATCAGAGCCTTGTTCAAGCTAGCATAAAACATTTTCCGACCTCCATTGTGCACCAAAAGAAGCTGAGTTTCCACATAATTCCTGGAATCATAGCATTGCTTCCTCTGGATTCTGTCCAGATAAGTCTATCTAGGTGTGACGAACTTTGAAAAATTGCACCTATCAAGGTGGAAAGGCTTAAACTGGCATATGATTGCAAATTGGTTTGTTTGGAAGTGATATTCTGCAAGTACAACTTCAATATGGATTTGAGATTATCAGTTCCTCTTCTTACTCCATTCACAAGATATTCAAAGTGGAAATTGAAGATGATTTTATCTCTAAAGAGATAGGTCTCTATGAGTTATCTATTGGAATTGGTAAATATTCTTATGAAGATGAGAATGATTGGCTAAATGACGGTGATAAATATTTTGGAACAATATGTCTGACCTTTTCTCTAAGCTTGCGCTACCTTATTTATTATGTTGAATACCCAAAGGATATCTGGACAGAATTGGATAGAACCTTTGGAAAGCACAATGAGGGTCATTCTAGTAATTTGGAGAGAAAAAATAGCACCATAAGAGTTCTTTCTTCAAAATTCCCGGCCTCTATTCTCTCTGATGAAGTTTTTCAAGATGAAGAAGAAGTAGAATCTTCAACACAGTCAATTCAAATTGAAGAAAGTCTCCTTGGAGTGAATCCTTCTCCTGCTGCTCCGGAAGTTTATGAGATCTATGATATCTCATATTCTCATATAGTTGATCGAGAAGAAGACATTCAAATCTCTATTATTGAATAAAAACTATCCTTCCATTCTAATCAAGCATTCTCCAGTGGTTCTTGTATTTTAAATTATGTGGAAAGTTTGCTAGTGTTTGCTTCAGAAAATGAAGAGGAATTTGTTTTCTCTCTCACTAATGTTGTTGCTAGTGTGCATAAAAGTAATACTTTGGATGTTTTGGAAGAAATATCAGATTTTATGAGTGATCCATTCACTCCCATTGATCTAGAGCTTCCATCAAATTCCTACATGATTGCTTGCACCAATACTAAGAGTTTTGTTGAAGAAGGAGAATATTGTGCATCTACCATCTCAGTGGAGCACTTGGAACCTTTTTTCCACACTCTTGGATCTGATATGACCTTATTTGGATCTAATATGACCTTAATTGGCTCGAATTTTAAGTTTCAAGATCCTCCATTCATGCTTGTAGTTGTTCTCATCAATTTTGGTGTAAAAACTCAAGTACCTCAAGTCTCTTTCAAAATTGTTGTTGGGGATTCGATGTTAGCTTTCTCTCATGAGTTTGATGATAATAGATTTTGTGAATAATTAGATATTTTAGAAGATATATCAGATTATGTAGCTCAAGCATTCTATCTCCATGGTACTAGGACTTCTCTATCTTTCTATTTGATCTCATGCTCATCTCCTAACAATACTAGTAAAGACAAAGACATCCTGCATTTGCCTAGACACTTGCTCCTAACACTCGGAGCTGATTTTACCTCATATGGTTCGATGTTAAAGGATGCAACATATAATTTTCTTGGGTTTAACTCACATGGTTCGAATTCTCAAGAACTTTTTCTCTCTCATTAGTTAATCTCAGTTGCTCTACATGGGTCAAGTTTTCTTCTTGCAACCGTCTGTGTTCCTGATTCAGTTGAGCATATTCCTCTTCTTCCAAAGAGGAAAATTCCTCTAGAAATAATCATTTAGTTTGGATAGGTTCACATGCATAGTACCAGGGTGATGATGCACATAAGAACCAATATTCTGCATGGATTCTCCATAGAGTTGCAAATTACAGCAATTTTTTCACAAGTTTTTGCTCAAAGAGAAAAATTTTCTCTTGAGTAGTATAGCTTGTTTCCTGATTCCTGCTTATTTTTTACGGGGGGGGGAGTTCCCATGAGGTTTTCCACATTTTCCTTATTTTATTAAGAAATATTTTATGTCATTTATATTGTATGGGTGACTTTTGTCCTAGTTTCTAGGGCCCAAGTTGTCCAAAGTTAGGATTAAGGGGGGGTGTTAGGATTAACTAATCCTCCTTTGTTCAATATAGTCTATTTGGTCTATTTTCCTAGCTTAGGGGGTAATTATTATTGTACTAGATGTACTAGAGTGTGGGGGACACACATAGAGGTTATCTGCCACTTACTGCATCTACATGCATTAGTTTATGTCCCTCTGACACTAATCCCTACATTATAGGAGCCCACTCTGAGTGCCACCAACAACCTCCATCAGTTGGTCATGGTTGGTAAGAAATTATGTTGATTTAACCTCAAGTTATAATTAGTTAGATCAATTTAAGTTAGCCTAGTGCCACTTTTTCATGTTTGAAGGGAGAGTGGCACCTTTTCCCCACCTACCTCATCAATTAACTGATTGTAGACTGATTTAGACATCCAGAGTCAGACTAGTGAGCTCCGGCAGTGATTTAGACACATTGAGTAATTAACTAATCAGTTAGTTAGAAATGATAGGTTTGAATCCTATATTTAGCATTCAAATTCTATTTATTATATAATCATTGTATTATTTATTAATGAATGAAGATTAATGTTGTGATTATCTGAGCAATTCTTGTCCGATTTATCTAAAATTTGTGGCATGAATTTCTTGTTCAATGTACATTCTCTTTGATTATTCCACTGCATAATTACCTTCCTAAAGCTTTCATATTTTCTTGTAGATCAATGGTTCACACATTTAACATATTGTTCAATATACACCACAACACATTGGTGTTGGTAAGAGAAATAATTGAACATTTAAAGAAATGACAAATTGTATGACCCAATCGAAGGGATTAAGTCCCCATTTTTGGGAGGAATCTATTAATTGTGCCAATTACATAGTTAATTGCACTCGTGCGGTATTTAAAATATATAACATTGAAAGAAGCATGGAGTAACATCAAACCAAATGTAAGTCACTTTTGTTTGCTTTTTAGTGAAGAATGGGATCACATTTTCAATGAGAAAATGAAAGCATTACAACTCATGAGTGATAAATACATTTTTTTTGTTATTTTGAAAATGTAAAAAATATATATACTTCTTCAAGCTCAATCAAATAAAATTATTATTAGGAGAGACTTTTATGTGCATGACAATCCAATACGCTTTGTTATGCTTTTGCACCTGAATATGGATATCATGAAAAATATTATGAAACATCTTATTTGTTATTTGATCAGTTTGACATCTATTAATCCACATTTGGAAAAAGTCAATGTTGTTGCATGTTTTCCTTATTTGATGATGGTAGCAACATATTAGTTAAATTTTTACAAAAATAATTTAAATTAATGTACTAAGAATGGGTATTTCATCATAAATATTGAAACCACAAAAAACAGAGAAAAACTAATTTTTAGTGTTGATATTTCTGTAGGAGAGATTGTTGTTAACAACATTAGGAGATTCCATAGTGTAGTCATTTTTTTGTGTCAACATTTTGGATTCAAACTACAATCCATCATACCTTAGGATAAATAAACAAATAACTATAGTGCATACCTTAGGATCTATGTCATACATGTGTTTGAAATATCATTCAGTACCATCAAATTGACCAACAACTAAATAGTAGAAAGAAAACTTGTCTTTGAGTCTTTGTATAGGGGGTTTTATGTTATATCAATAACAGGCCATGAATAGAAACATATTTCTCATCCATGGGTGCATTTTAATCCATGGAAATAAAGGTCATGTATATCGACCTATTTATCTCTTCATTGTTTGAAGATAGTCATTACACATAATTAATTGAGTGAAGAAGGAGCTGTGTTGGATGGCTTTGAAACTTGACGTTTTGATCCCTACTCTGGGATCATCATCAAGAGATGTTAGAAGCCTGAAAGTTTTTAGGAGATGCATGTAGCCTATAAATATCTGTCTGGAAACACGAGTCTTAGTTTTATAGGTGGAGTCAGTTTTGGTAAATTAGGTTAATGTGATTTAGTTTTTATTAAAAATCAGTCTTTTATTATTTTAATTTATTAATTTTTTTTATTATTTTACTAGAAATTTTTTGAGGAAAATGTTAAAAATAATTTTAAATAGTTTAGGGTTTAAAACAATGTATAAAGTATATAAAAAATTTTGGTTTTAAATTGGTAGGCCTATGGTTGAAGGTTACTGTGAAGTGGGTTTTTTAATTAAATTTTTTTATAATTTTAATAAAAATTTTTAAGGGTATTAATGTTTAAAATCTTTTTAAAATTTTTTAACTTTTTTAATTTTTTAATTTTTAAGGTTGAGAAATAAAAGTTAAGTTTTAATATTTAAAAACTTTGGTTTTAAAAATGTAGGTTTTTAGGTTTTTTTTTTTTTTTTTTAAATGGTAGGCTTTAAGGTTAAAAGTATTAAAAGAAGTTTACTAATTAAGGTATAGGTTTAGGTTTAAGGTTATAAGTAAATAATGTTCTAACCATTTCTTTTCTTTAACCTTTAGGAGTGATTTCAAGTGACAGTTGATGAGGGTTTTTTAAGTTGAAGGAAGTGTAGGAGTGGTCTCCAGGAGTCCCTAACTTTTCGTTTTATTAGGTTGTCTTCTCTAGCTAGGACCTTAGCGTTCTCCAACATATTTGGTGACCTGTTAAGTGTGAATGTTCAGCAAGGGCTGATTTCTTATGTCTATCATGTCTTAGGTCAGCACTATGTTCCTTGAATCATGTTTCCATGGATCACCCGGTTTCCCCTATGTATAGTTTGTCACATGAGCAAGGGATGGAGTACACACCTTTGTAAGTCCCAGGATTAATTGGGTCTTTTAAGGAGTCAACCATGTTCCTGATAGTGTTGGGAGGGGTGAAGAAGGCTTGGATCTTGTTTCTTTTTAGAGTTTTAGCCAATATGTTTGTGGTGCCTTTTATGTACGGGAGGAAAATTTTCTGTATATTGTCGTCACTTTCTTTCTCAATAGTCTTTTTCTTCTTTTGCTTATTGGCAGATGCAACAATTTTCCTGAACTGTTTACCATTGTACCCATTCTCCTCAATTTTTTTTTCCAGGTGATCAATTTCCTCTTTAATGTGTTCTTTGTCCAAGATCCTAAGTGCTCTTGTTACCAGGGTATTGATCACACCAACCTTTTGCGGAGGGAAGTGATGTGAGTTGGCATGTAGATATCTATCTGTGTGAGTATTTTTCCTAAACACCTGGTGGGATATTGATCCGTCTTCGTTTCTTGAGACTAAGACATCGAGGAAGGGTAAGCTTTTGTTCTCTTCAATCTCCATGGTAAATCTAATGTTGTTGTTTTGGCTATTGAGGTGTTCAAGAAACTGATCTAAGTTGTTTCTTCCATGTGGCCACACTACATCATTGTCATCGACATAGCATTTCCATCGTTTGGGTTTAAGAGGGGAAATGTCCAAGGCTCGTCTTTCGAAACTTTCCATGTACAAATTGGCCACGATTGGGGAGAGGGGTGAGCCCATTGCCACACCTTCAATTTGTTCGTAGAATTCTTCTCTGAAGGTAAAGGATGTGGATTTTAAGCATACTTCCATGAGTTTGGCAGTTTCCTCAGTGGTGAGATCCTTGATGGTTTCAATGGCCTCTGTGACTGGTATCTTTGTATATAAAGAGACCACATCAAAGCTTACCAGAATGTCATTCTCATCTAGCGTCTCATTGGAGATTTCTTGGATCTAACTAGCTGAGTCTTTTACAAAAGAGCTTGTCCTTCTGACTAAAGGTTTGAGAAGGTTTGCCAAGTATTTTACTAGTCTGTATGTGGGGAAACCGATAGTGTTTACAATGGGACAAAGAGGGACTCCGTTCTTATGCACTTTAGGAAGCCCATATATCCGCGGAACCGTTCCTTCTTTGGGAAGGATTTTCTTTTTCAGACTATCATCGAGGCTTGAGTTCATAATTTCGTGCGAAACCCTCCTATGGATTGTTTTGCTAGGGTCTTTGCCAATATGACGATAACTCCCACAAGCGAGGTGTTCAAACATCTTCTTGTTGTATTCAACAGTGTCTAAGACCACCGTGGTGTTGCCCTTGTCGGCTTTAATTATTTTAATTTCTTTGTTGCGTCGTAGGTTTAATAAGGCCACCATTTCTGTTTTAGAGATGTTAGGTTTCAAGGCTCTCGCTTGTCTGAGAATCACCGCGCATTCTTGGCGTACTTCCTTAGCATTGTCTTCTGGGACGTGTGTAACAGCGCTCTCGATGCTGCAGATCAGCTCTTTGGTGGGCACGCTTCTAGGTGCAATGGCGAAGTTTAATCCATACTCCATGACCTTGATCGAGTCCTCATTCAACTCTGCGCTGGATAGATTGATCACGTTGGATTTCTTCTCGCGCGTAGTCTTTGGCTCTTTCTTTTGCACGTTGTGCAGGGTTACGAATAATATGCAGGGTTACGAATAATATTAAGATCATTTTCTTCCATAGGATCGAATTCAACTCCATCGTCCTTATCGTTGGTACTACAAGTTACATCATTGGAAATTTCAAGTCTAAGATTTTTTTTCTTTGTAAATACAAACAAATAATTGTAATAAGTATCAAAATATCAAAATATTTGGAAATTTACAAAATGAAGAAAAACATGTTTTTGGATTTTATGAAAGGGATGTATTTGGTCCCCTTTCCCAGTGTCCATTTTATAAACAAGTTTTCTAGTTATTGGCTCATTATTTCCAAGACAATGACCTACTTCTTCACATTCACTGCATGATGCATTTTGTATTGGCATACAAAGAATTCATGGTATACACTTATGTGCACTAGCTAAGGTATTGCATATGTTCGATGGAGATCATATTTACTTCAGTGTTGTAGGAAGTAAACTTGAAGGAGAACGATAAGTTACTTTAATGGTTTTTGACCTACTGTATGATGATTTTATAAAAAAAGTACTGAATTTGTTGTATTTAATTATCTCAAGATTGGGTATTTGGAGTAAGTGTTTTCTCATAACTTCTAGAGGTATTCATATTTGGCATATGCCTAATTTGGTCGAGATAATTGGGGATGATTCATAATACAATTTGGTGGGGATATTTGGGACACACTTGGAGGAATGAAACTTGTTCAATAGCTAATCGGGTTTCTCTAGAAGTCTGTGTACACACTCATAATCAAGGACATGATCTTTCTCATGAAGGTAATCAAGTGGTTTATGAAGCTAGTAAATGGAATCTTGAACTAGTTGCTTCTTGTGAAGTACATAAGAAGATCAAGTTTGATGTTATATGATTGATCACTTGTAATCAAATGACTTCCCTTCTACCAATAAAATCATCCCAATATTTTAGTATACTACAAAGATTAGTCCAAATAGTGAATGGAGATCTAGGATTTTAAATGTTAATATCCATGATTTCCATATATATATATATATATATATATATATATATATATATATATATATATATGTATGAGGTCAAACAAAGTGATTTAATTATTTTTTTGGGTTAAGCACCCATTAACAAATCTTATTCATTCATTACATTGATCAGTGGATCAAAGCTCACAAATCTAGACAATCATGTCAAAGTTTAAAATCCCTTCTATCCCAACGGATTTCGTATTTCATATGAAAAACACGTTTCATTTCAGTATAGGAGAGAATATTTCTTTATAATGAATAACAAATTATATCATAATGTTGATCGATACGTTTTATTCCTAATCAATAATGAATAGAGATGACTTATCAATGATTCACTCCACTATTCATTAATATTTTTAATCATCGTATTTATGTGAATTTTCCTCATACAAAATAAGAGGATACAAGTAACAATCTTCACCTTTATATGGAAAACTCTAAGTCTACAAGGGATTAGTTTGAAGGAAGGCTTAAAATAATTGGTTTTGTAAAAGTTTCAATCGAAGGGGATAGCAAGGGTATCAATGAGATGTAGAGGAACACAAGTAACAAAAGTATTGATAGTGATACAATGTCTTACTGTGGAAAAATAAATAATGATTTATCTAAGAGAATCATTTCACCCCCTTCTTACCAACAATCTATGATCCTCAGTCCTATACTAACTATCCATATAGCCATTTATTATCTCCAAAATGAAGGAAGTTTTGGTTTGTATTTGTATTCTCCCTCTATTTTATTTTATAGTATAAGTGTTGTAATGAATATATATATATATATATATATATATATATATATATATATACTTGTAATAAAGAAGATGCTCATTGTTGAACTTGGGATTTTATTCAAAAGAAATTTTAGATCTAGCTTGAAATGTATTTTTAGTATTTTTCTAAGAGACATGGAAATGAACAACATTTGGGTACATGTATACTATGAAGAAGAATAAAGAGGACCATTAATTTTGTCCCATCACTTATTTGATCTTATAATCATTCCATGTGTTATTGTTTACATAACTATTTAATCAATGCAGATAGATATTGGTTCCCTAGTCTAAATGGGTTAGATCTAGAACAAAACAAGACATAAATGTAAACATTTCCATAGATTTATCAAATCACTTGAATGCAAATAATTCTTACCTATTTTTGAAGGTTTTCCTCATTAGCTTGAAGCTTTTGCAAACTCGTTGATGAAGAGAAGACATGCAAAAGGATCAAAGAAAACAAAAAACAAGTGGAAACACAAGATGATATGATATCTCTAAACAATCGACCAAGGAGAACTATTATAAATGAAATTACACATCATTTATGGGAAGGGAAAACATTGATGTATTAAAAAATAGAGGAAAGAATACAACCATGATGCGTTGGTGTTGAAATTCCTTTCAAATGGACCATTTCCTCAAAATTGGAAAAAATATTAGAACTCATCTTCTAAAGAGTTTTGGCCAAGCACTTCAGGGATTAAGGAAAGGAAAAGGTGTACAAGGTTCATGATCATGGCGAGGAAAAAAATTCCGTGCAATAGTTATGGATAAGCAATTCATTGATTAAGGTACTCATTCTATGAAAACTCTTGACCAAACCTCTATTTTCATGCCTTAGGTTAGTTTATTTACTTTGGAAATTATAGTGGTTCCTCCTTATCTCTCTTCAAAATTATGACAATTATGAATCTTATCAAATTAGATTTAAGAAATATGGTTAGATTTTTTAATTACAAAACTTAGAGGATACAATATATATCTATTTTAGATGATATAAGAAACAACTTTTATAGACACAAAATAGGTTTAAATATTCACATGTATTTAGACTCATGATATATGAGCATGGATAGATCTTACCATTCTATTGTATATATAAATATTTGGATGTGGATTCATACACATATTCATACACATATATATACTCCACACACACATCAAATATTCGCATGTGTTAGTAGATATATTGATCAATAGGTCAATATGGTATTTTTGTATATGGTATACATATCTATTGTTGGATATATGTATACCCCACTAGTTCATGCTTGTTTCTAAAATTGAGAGCTTAATTAATCACTGATTTGAAATGGATGGTAACAATGGGAAAGAAAATAAACTTGGTTGAATCTATTAAAATGTTAGCTATCTATATAGATATCTAGTTCATAAGAGTTTGGGAACCAAAGAATGAAAAAGTTGACTATTTCCTCAACTTCAATAGGATGTAATTGAACAATTTTTTTTTATGAATTAGTGGTTATTAGACCTAGGAAAAGTTAGGAAGAATTCAGCTAGAATTTTGCTTGGGAAGATAAAGATTCTAGTCACAAGAAAAAAATGAGAGTTGCAATGAAAGGAAGTTGCGACGAAACAAGAGTTGAAGGAGAGAAGTTGTGACGAAAGGAACTATGACATAAGAAGAATGAATCACTCTAAAAGTAAAGTTTGATTGATCATGCGTAAAGAGTTACTTTTAATAAAGCACACTTGTGGTAATAAAACATAAGTGTATTTTGGGCTAATAGTTCCTATTTTTAGTTGTAGTTGAATGTACGGAAATATAAATGACATCATGCCGGCTAACAAAAAAGAGTCGGTTGATTAATATGTGTAAAATATTATAAAAGCGAGAACCCAAGGTGTGTTCGGGTTTCACATTGTTTTGCGGGATTGGTTATTGGGTTGTTGATTGTGGGATTGTTTGTCGTCGTTATTTTCAGTCTAGGGTGAGAGAGAAGAGATCTTCTTAGATTGAGAATCGATCTAAGATGTGCGTGGATTGACAGTTGATCAAAGAAGAGAAGAAATACATAGAACTAAAACCAGAGAGCATGAGAGGAGAGAGATATGTACGAATTGTAAAATATATCTATAGAAGAATTTGCAAATTGAGTGTGTAAACCAAAGGTGCTAACCTACTTCTCATTCCAAATGAAGAACACCATTTTGTTTTTCCCGGATGGGTTTCCATGTTAAATGTTGTCTATGTATGTATTTGATAATTAGGTTTATGTTGAATGCATGTATGTTGTGAATAAGTGGATCTGAATAAGTTTCACAGTGTTTGTTTATGAATAAATCCATATATATAAACGCTGTACAACTAATATATTGAATCTGTGACAAGGATTTTTTGTTAAATACTGCATTATGTGTTGATGGATAGTTAGACCGTTATCTTGAATAAATAAGCAAGAACAAGAAGTATAAATTCCCATTTTCGGTTGAGAAATTTAAGAAGTACTGTAAGAGTGAAAATCCCCACATAACTGCAGAAACCTGGTTCTAGCAGTTCCAAATGGATATCTTGGGTGAGACTGCATTTGCGTCGCAGGTGTTTCCAATGGGGTCTTGCTCTGTCAAGACGATATCTCAGGCTTTGTAGACGAATGAGGGATATGAACTTGGGTTGACCGGAAGCATGACAAAAATGGTTCCATTGTTGAGACCATGAATCATTCTGGTGGGGACATGTTGTGGCACCCGACATAGCCGAAAATTCAAGATTGGGTGGATTTTAAGGCACTAGAGTTTGCACAGGAAGAAAGTGAAGGATATCAACTAAACTCAACAGAGTGGTTGGAGTGATATTGTTATAGATATATTCATGAGATTTTGTTTAGTGAATTTCCCATTTTGTTGTACGAATGGTTGTTACTGTTTGCGACAAAGACGAAAAAGTTTCAAGGAGGAGAATTGATAGAGTGGAGCCCTCAGTTGATTCAACGGCTGAAAAGTATAAGCAACCCTATATCTAGGGATATCGATTTTGGGGTTGACAATATTTTGGAAGGATACATCACTAAAAAAGTTGTTGACACTATAAGTTCATATAGTAAAACTGAAAAAACAATTTTTCCAAGGACCTAAAGTATGATACCTAACATCTTTAAAGACTTGAATCAAGATGCTTGTATGTGAGAAAGGGATCCTGAGAATGGAGTCCGATGAATAAATATTTGTGCATGAAGAAGTGGGATATGTCATAAGAGAAGTTTGAGAAAAATGGAGCAGAGTAAGTTGAGATGTTTCCTGGTGATAGAGAGACAGAACTAGAAGGTGGACGTTTAAGAAGTGGGAGAATATTTCAATCAGGAAAGAGAAGAAGGACTACGAATAGAAGAGGGATTTGTAGTATGAACAGAGGAGAAGACTGCGAATTGGCATTGCACTTCAACGAATGTTCTTGCGATGAGGAAGAGGAATACTGGCATATATATGAAAAAGAAGATGAAGAATAAGCCTTAGATCCAAAGTACGAGTACGACATACCTATGAATCTGCGTACATACCTGGAGGTAAGATCTAGAAACTCATCACCTAGTGGTTTTGTTAACCAAAGTAACAATAATAGTGGTAATAATAGACAAGGGACTCCCACTAGCCAAACCTTTAATCCAACAGTACCAAGAACATATATAATGGTCAAGAATGATATAAAGTTTCCAATATTTAATGGAAACATGTTAGACAACCCTGATGACCATTGGTTTCTATGCAAAGTCATGTGGACCATGCGACAGGTCTAAGATGAAGCCACCAAGAAATCCCAAATTGTCACAACCATTAAAGTTCATGCATTGGAATGGTACATGAAATTATCTATGGTTCCAATAGGACTCCCACAAAAAACGTTAGATAAAAGATAGGTAGGATTAATTGATAAGTTCAGAAAACGCAAATCTGAGTTGTATTGTATTATGGAGATAAAGGAAATCAAGTAATTTCCTATGAAGTCCATTTGGGACTTCAACCAGATATTCAAGAAGATGATGGTCAAAGTAAGCTTTCAAATGTCGAATGTTAAACACAAAGAATGGTTTATTGCGGCGTTGTTACCATGCATTTGGATTTAATTGATGCAACAGAATATTGTGTCACAGAGCGATGCCCTTGAGCTTGCAATTAAGTTGGAAGCCTCACTAGTCGAAGAAACTAGTGCAAGAATGATGCAAATCCAGTCACAACTTTCCAACCTGACATTGCAACTTTAGGATATTAAGAAAGGGAAGGAAGTGTAATAATAACTATGATGTACTAGATGTAGAACCAAAGGACATCGTAAATACAACTGCCTATAATTTATGAATTATGTTGCATCGGGAGCACCAAACCTGATAAATACACAAGGGATGCATTAGTCTAGAATCTGTCAAAATAGAGGGCACCGGTTGTAAGAATGTTTATACTTACAGAAGATCATAAGTGCATTGCCCAATTTATACTATAAATTATACATATTAGTAGGCCATGATGAGAAATATTGTAGAGCATATCAATAGCTCCAAGAGAAAATATTTGATACCCATTTAATGAAGAACAACAAACAAATGCAGGATGAGTGATATCAGGCTCAATATCCACAGGATTAGTATATTCAAGACCAATATCCACAGAACCAGTACCAGCAACAACAATACCCTCAACCCAAGGAGCTGTAATTTTTACAGGCTGAGGACAAGGAGGAGTACTTGGTCCTGGAAGAGGCCAAATTATATGTTATAATTGTAGGTAGCCTGAATATTTTGACAGGAACTAAACGATTCCTACTATGATATGTTCATAATACAAATATTTTGATCATATTATCAAGGAATATCCTCATTTGAGTGAGAGATGGCAGGCTAAGAATGTGGGAAACCAAAATCCACTACAGAATCCCAATATGAACCCCAATCAAAATATCCAAAACATCTCTGCTAAACCAAGGCAGCTACACATTGTTTTCATGAAAAGAGCAGGTGTTGCGATTGGGGAATACCAATAAACACCGTATGGAAAAGCACAGGTGTGACAAGAAGCACAAAATAAAAAACCATTCGACGTCCAAAAATAAAATAAAGTATTATTGGATGCCCGACAATAATTCATCGACATGAATCAAGTGTTGACTTCTTCTACTAGACCACCTAAACGACCAATATTAGGAATTCCAGAGAGATTTGACCAGTTGTCTTGAAAGAAACCAATGAGAAAGGTTAGTAAACTAAAAGAATTCTTTAAAAGTTTCTTAGCACTTGTTATCACCCAATAATTCTCCTATGGTTTTGCTAGGATAGTCACTGGGGTAACCACTTCAAACCAATATTTAGACTGCATTCTAGCCTATACAGTTAGAGAGGGCTCTCTGTTTATCACATGGTCATTCACATACACATATAACTTTAAAAAAGCATTCAAAAATAATTTTTTTTTGAGGAGAATGGGTTGTTTTGGGTTGTAAAGAGTGTTAGACATAAATATATTAAATACCATTGAGAAATGGAGTCAAAACATGAAACATTCAAGGAATTATAGAAAATAATGATGAGTGATAACCTTCGTAGTCTGAGGCAAAATAGGAGTTAGTATTCAGCAAAATATCTTTGAGAGATGGCAGGGGGAAATGAGAAGAATCCCAATGAAACATGAGGCACTTATCTATGGATGAATCTCCTGAAACACCTTTAGAAGAAGTAACAGTAAAGGCTGATAACTGAAATGGAGCATCTAACTAAGGATGAATTCCAAGAAATTTATCATAAACACATAACAAACACGTTATCTGATGCAAGGAGCGCTAAACAGAGAACGAAGTCCTCGCATACAACTAGAAATGCATTAGTAGAAGCTACACATACATGAAAATGAAGCAAACAGTGGAAATAGACTGAACATTGAACACCGTGATGAATCTCAGACACTCATGAAACACTTTGCATTAATTCTCCCAAGAAGAGTTGTAAAGATACAAAACCAAGAACAAGGGCTTCAAAAATGAATGGAAAACCCTTTGTTCCTCTATTGAGGTTACATTTACAGAGTACTAAGCTCCTGATACCAACCTTGAAATAGATCCAAAATCAGTTCTGATACGGGAATCAAACCCGCACAGATCAAATACTAACAAATTATGATCTAGCAGATTCTCCATGATCACAAACAAATCGGGAAAGCACGTTGGAATGTGCATGGTGGATCAAAACTGCACAGACCAAATCCTAAAAATTATGATCTAGCAGATTTGCCATGATCACAAACAAATTGGGAAAGCATGCTAGAATGCGTGTGGTGGATCAATTTGGGAATTTTGACAACTAGAACTCATGCTCACTTGATGAAAATGGTTGTTCAGGGAATTTCCAGACAGCCTGCAACAGTTTCCTTCATCCTTTTATCTTCCACTAGCGAAATTGCTCTTTAATCGTTGATTTTTGCAAGATTCATCCTGCACTGTCGATGTGGGATCAAGCTGTGGGTTGCGGAGAACAGAAGTCAGGATTTATGCTTTCATGATGCTAAATTTTTATATTTCCTCTTTCCTCCTTTCTGCTCCCTTCCGAACCGTTGATCTAAGATAGAAAATTTCCCAGTCGTTGGTCTGAGATCAAGCTATAGGCTATGGAAAGAGGAAAGCGGTATTTCAACTTTTTATGGCCGGGTTTTCATCTTTTTCTCTTCCACCTTTTTTCTCCTTTCCAAGCCGTTGATCTTTGGCAGAAGCTTTCCAAACTGTTGATATTGTGGATCACGGAATGACGAATTTCAACCTTTCCGCAACCAAATTCCTACATTTCCTCTTTTTGTCTTTCGCCTTTCGGCTTATTTTCGAGCTGTTGATCTTCAGTGGAATATTTTCAGTACGTTGATCTTATGGATTGCAGAAAGAAAGATTCTAAATTTTTATGGCTAAATTTCTTCATTTTCTACTTTCCACTTTTTCCTTTCCGCAAAATAGCAAAAGGCGGAAATACCAACTTTTATAAACCAATTTTTCCCCTTTCTGCTTTTCTGCTCCCAATTTTTCCTAGGAGGAAATGATTTTTGGCATTTGATCTTCACTGCAGTACATCCAGGCTGTCCATTCTGGTAATATTTTAACCTTGATCAGATTTTTCTTATTTAGGCATATTTATAAGGCTAAAACTCGAGATTTTCAACAATTTTTCATCTTTCTTTCATTGGTATAAACTTTAGCAGGGGAATTAGTGCAAATGCATATGTAAAAATCTTCAAATTTTAGCACAGGTGCTGATTGCAGCTCCAACTTGGGGATGCTATAATCCCTATGAGGTAGAAAAGAACCATGTAGACCAAGTCCCTGCTCCATTGGGCCCTTTGTACCTGCAAAAATCTCGGCTAACTACACCACTCTGTGCTATCCCGAAGGCCCATTTCCTCAAAATTTGTTCTTGTACCTGTAACTTCAAATTTGCATAAAAAAAACCAAAATACGGCTCCTCTTGGCGACCTTATTGCCTTCACCTCGGGATATCCACACATGCAACATAAAAAATAAATGGTATATACAATTACATGGGAACTAAACTTACTTTATAGAAAGTAGTACTTGAGGAGCCTCCCATTTACAGGAGCTCCAGATACCAGACCACCCTCCATCTCCTCCAGTATGTAGGCATTCTTTCCTCTACAAGATGAAATATTATAAGGGCCCTTCCATAGGTGATCAAACTTACCATGCTTCCCTTTCTCTTCTTGTGGTACATCCCATAGAAAAACTACATCCCCCATCTAGAAATCATCAGGATTTGTCCTCCTATCAAATATCTCTTTCATTTTCTCCTAAATTTTTTTAGTTATATCAAACAGTTGCTCCCTTTGCTGCTGCAATTCAATCAATTGATACATCCTCCTCTGAGTTGGGTGGGTTTTGGTTTCTTCTTCTTGCAGTAGTCTCGTTACTAGCAAACTCAGGGAATTAGGAAAAATTACCTCAGAGCCATAAACCAGCTGAAACGGTGAAGTGCCAATGGACTTCTTTACATTGATTCGGTCATCCCACAAAGCATGTGTCAATTTTGTGTGCCAAGCCTTCTTGTTTTCTTGCAACATATTTTTGATGATCCTCATCTGGCTCTTATTTGAAGATTCTTCCAACCCATTTCCATGTGGATAGTAGGCTATGAAATGCACCAGATGTATGTGATACTTGAAGCAAAATTACACCATATTATTTGACTTGTATGCAGCAGCATTGTTAGTGATTATCTTTCTAGGAACCCTAAACCTTGACAAAATGTGCTCTTCTAGAAACTGCATTATCACTGTCTCAGTGGCTGTCTAGTTCGGATGGATTCAATCCATTTGGTGAAATATTTAGTGGTAGTGAGAATCCACTTGTGTTGTCCTGAGGAAGATGGGTTTATCTCTCCAATGAAATCCAATCTCCATTGCTGGATAGGGGCCTCAACATGTATGGGTTTCAGGGACAATGGTATAAGCTTCCTCTTCCCTTCAAATATTTGACACTTATGGCAGGAAACAACCTCTTTTTGGGTATCAGAAAAGATAGTGGGCCAATAAAACCCTTCCCTCATGATCTTGTTCACATTGGCCTTCCAATAATTATGACCTCCACATTCTCCTGCATGAAATTATTCAATTATATTCTTGGCCTCATTCTCATTCACACAATTCAACAGCACCCCTCCTAGTTCTTTCTAATAGAATTTTCCATCTAAGATGCAAAACCTTGTTGCTTTCTGCTTGAGAAATTTATCCCTTCTTATGTCCATACCCCGTGGGGCTGCAAATATTACAACACAAAGATAATTCCATTATACCATGGGGATGACATGAAATGTCCAGTCACCTATGGATCTGGATGTCCCTTAGGATTTTTCTATTCTGCTGACAATTCAGCAATCATGTGTAGTCTAACAACATCACAATTAAATTATGCCATGAGTTTGTCTAGTCCCTGGCCTTTAATCAGCTTGGTGGGATTAATATCCAAGTCATATTCAAGTAGTAATGATATCCACTTTCCCCTCCTACCTTCAGGATCTAGTTGGGTTAGGATATCCTTTACTGCACTGGTGGGGACATGGGAAATAATGTGAGAGTGGAGGATGTACACTCAGAACTCCTTCAAGGCCTACACCAGAGTATAAGCATGCTTATCCAGGATGATTTATTTCAATGGATCATCTCTTAATGTTTTGTTGTATAAGGCAATGGGTTGCTCATTTCCCTCATGATTCTTCTGTAGCAATACCCCTGCCACAGTGTGCTCTGATGAAAATGAGAATATGAGGAAATCTTTGGAGAAATCGGGGCTTGCAAGTACAGGTGCTTCTGAGATAGAATTCTTGATATTGTCAAAAGACTATTTTTCTTCAGGTTTCCACTTTATCTCTTTGTCCTTTCCCAGCATGTTAGTTATACACCTTACCATCTCAGCAAAGGAAACAATAAAACTCCTCAAAAAATTCACCTTTCCCAGAAAGGACTGAACCTCCACCTTATTCTGAGAGAGTTCAATTTTATGTATTGCATCTATTTGTGTCTATTCTAATGCCTTCCTAAGAAATTATGTGTCCAAGCAGCTTCCCCTCCTTCATAGCAAAGAATTACTTCTTTGGGTTCAAGGAGATGCCAAACTTTTTGCATCTTCTGAACATTCTCAGTCGGCGTGTAATATGTTCCTCATCAGACTGTGGAAAGACAATGATTTCATCCAAATATATGACCAAAATATTGTTCTTTTCATCAGCAAAATATATTTCCATGGCCCGTTGGAAGGTTTCCCCTTCATTCATGAGTCCGAATGGCATTTTTGCATACATAAAAATTCCCCAGGGTGTGGTGAAAGATGTATTTTCTTGGTCCTTTGGGTGCACCATATTCTTATTGTAGCTTGAGAAATCATCCAAGGTGGAGATACTTTGGGATCCCACTACCTTCTGCAAAATGTGATCCATCTTAGGAAGAGGATAATGATCCTTTAAAGAGACTATGTTTAGGTTCCTGAAGTCAATTCATATTCTTATCTCCCCATTCTTCTTTCTCATTGGAACCAAATTGGCCACACATCTTGAGAATATGAGGGCCACAATAATTTTTACCTTGAACAGTTTCTTTATTTCCTTTTCTACCAGGGGTAGCAGCTTGAGGTTCATTCTTCTCATCTTTTGCTTGAAAGGCATCTCACCCTTTTTTAAGGGTATAGTGTGTTGGATAATGCTTGTGTCATAAGCCTTAAGATCACTATAGCTCCAAGAAAAGACATCTGTCATCAATGAAATTTACTTATGTTTGGATTCAGGTGAGAGGGTTCTTTATATTTTGATGACCTTTGGATGATCTTATGTCCAATGTTAACATCTTCCACATCTTCACAACTTTGGACCAACTGAGGCTCCTTAACAACATTATTTGGGTCAAAGATATTTTCTAAAGGAACTAAAACCTTTGGGGATAGAGTTACCTTTGAACTGGAGGATTTATTTGCCACATATATTTTTTAGATACGTCTACTGTCCATCCATATCCTGCATTTCTAGCCCAGCATCCTTTCCAGTTTTACTACTAACAACACCTTTAGCAGGGACGGTGCTATCATCACATGAAATTTCATTGGGAGCAACAATATGGATTTGCAAGCCCTCCTGGGTGAGAGTAGGACCCTCTTGGAGTATATCGTTTTCATCAATGGTCATGCCCTCAAACTCCCCAATGAGAGTGAGGAAATGATGAATTTGTTTGTCATCTTCAAATACCTTCTAACTCTTGACATTATTTGGGATAGAGAGTCTGTGCCTAACTTCAACTTCATATTTTCCACTAGAGTGCATGGGGACCTTGAATACAATAGCAGAAGTGGCCAAAGAATCAGCTATACAATTTTGTATCCTAGGAATTAGATTAAATATGCATTCTTCAAAACACTCTATCAGGTCTTGGGCATCATTCCTATAACTTCTCATTCTGGGGTGCCTAGCCTGATATTCCCCTGTCATTTGTTTAATTACCAGCTCATAATATCCATGTATCACTACCCTCCTAACTTGGAAGTCCTTTATGATTTGGTTTGCTAACATCATGGCCTCATATTCTGCCTCATTGTTTGTGTAATCAAAGGCAAGTTTGTAGGAATAATTCAAATCTCTCCCTCTCAAGGGTTTCATCCAAAATCCATCTCCTGCTCCTTCTCTACATGCTTCCCCATCAAAAATTACATTCCACACTCCCTCCAACTCTTCCTGAGTAGGCAGAAAGGAAAAATTCTGTGAACTGAAACTGTCTTTGCCTCCTTTTGTGAAGAAAATAATAGATCCCATCTCAGTGTCCAATGAATAGATGGGGTGGTTGTTTGTCCTCTTAGCACTGGTCAACATGTATGCTAACTTTTTCTCCCTAAAGATCCTTATCTATACTCAAAATATGAGGATGGTGGAATAGTACATATCCATTTAAAGAGCGCCTTTTAGTTTGGTTTCCCAAGATCTTGATAACAACATTCCAAAATTTGGAGGGATGTCAAGTACAACTACATCCATGACTAGGGTTTTGGCAGGGATTTGGGCCAAATAGATGACTATATATTTGATCAATCCTAGGAACTTGAATTTACTAGAATCAAAGGAGAAAATATATTTGTATGGCCTGGTTACTTCCAACCCTAGCTTATCCATGCTCACCCTAGGCATCCGATTGTGGGAGCCATTTGAATCAAGCATGGAATTGAGTAAGATGGAATTATGATTGTTCAGACTGACATAGAAGGGGGGAACATATTCATTGACAGAATCATCTACATGGGGTCCAAATAGTATGGTGGGACTATCATTTTGAAGATTCAGGGAATCTGATATTGCATAAACTTCTCCTGGAGGCTTCAACACCGTGGCAATTTTGGAATGATAATCAAATTTTTTTAAGAATTCAATGAAAGGGACATAGATTTTGATCTTTGAAATTCCAACCTCCATACTAAAAGAGGTCTTCCCCTTATCTGATCTCCTTGGATTGTCCTCCTTCCTGTCTTTCCCTTTGGGCTCTGTTACAGTCTTGTAGGTTTCCTTAGGGGGTGAACTGCTCTTGGGTTTTCCTGTAGAGGATTTGTTTGCTACCCCTTTATTTCTTATAATAGGAACATATATGTTTCTTAGACCAATATGTCTTTGAATATCCATGACAACAAGCTGATATGCCCTCTGAAAATCCTTTGTTTCCTCAACAAGACACTCCTGCATTACTTGACAGGAATCATCATGCTCTTCTTTGGTATAAAAGGTAGAGGATAAGTCAGTATCCAGCTGGTGGATTTCATCCTCAACTTGGTATTCGTAACCTTGATCCACATGGTTCTCCTGAAATGGGGGCCTGACAGGTGGATCTGGAGGGTTTCGTTGGTCTCTCTTCCTGTTCTGGAGGACTTGGGGTCTTCTCACATTTTGGTTTTTATTTTGCTACTCTTGATTTTCCCTGGGATGTGGTATGTTATCTGTTATAACTAGATCTTTTTCTTAGTTTATCTGTTCTTTTTGTCCTAATTTTCAGCCTTTGGTTTAAAATAATTTTACATTTTATGTTAATTTTAAGAACTTTTACCAATCAGTAATTTTTGTTGGATTTAATGCTTTTAATGGTTGAATTATTTCATTAATTTAGTTTTAAGGTTTGTCTTTTGGTCTTATTAGTTAATATGTATATATTTAATCTTTCAAAAAATTATAATAAAAGTTTATTCCAAGTTTTATTTATAATCTACCCCTCATTTTTGAGTCATTTGCCAAATATTTTCATGAGGAGATTCCTGTAGCAGCTCTGTTTTTCTTGTTTTTGTCATTATCATTGGGAGCATATTACTAGGTGATGGAAACGAATTCTGGAAAAAAAAAGAGGTTTTTGTCCAAAACATACGCATGCACAAAAACCTCTCTCATTTTTGCAACAGCTATTATCGTTTGAGAGATTTGAATTCATCTTTGTGTCATATTTTCAGCGTTTGAATTATTTAATAATTTCCTGTTTTAGTCACAAATTTCCAACACGTATTTTGATCAATTGAAGGGGAATTTTTAAAAACCAAGAGAGTTTTTTGTTCATAACATACTAATTTAGAAAAATCTCTCTAGGATCGAGAGATATATTGAAGGCGTCTTTGAGACCCAAATTTTCAGAAATTCGTCAATCTTCCCCAAATTCGATTTGTTAGTTTTGGGTTAATTGTCTTTAAATATATTGAGTTATCATGTAAATAATTTATGTAAATGTTTCAAATTTATACCTAGAAGGTAGTTATGGAACTAATTTACCTTTGTAATGATAAAAGGAAGACAAACATACAATCTTTTGTGTGGGATTTTTCACTCAAGGAGAGGCTTTTGGAGCTTTGATTTCTCAAGCTAGCATTTATAACTCTTATGTAAGTGGATGAATTTTATTGATTATATATAAACTGATAAGCCCTTTTACCTGTCATGCTTTTTCATTTCTGATCTAGTTGATTGCTCAGTCTACAATTTCATTTCTTGTTTAAAGGTTTATTCATGTGAATGCTTGTAGCCTGTGAGTGGAATTAGTATTTCATGTGTAATGTTTATGGCTTATTGGGATGTGTTTGATCCCCAGTTTATCTAACTTGCATGATTCAGTTCTGTATTAGCTTGTGGATGTTTATTTCCTCCTTGATTGATGAAGTTTTCAACCAAAACTAAAAACCAAAACCCTTAAAACCAATTTTATTTTATTTTTATTTGAGATTGTGTTGGCTTGTTCTTCTAGTAGTCTGAGAACAATTTTTGGCACTAACATTATCCACAGTGAGCCTTTCCATCAACTTCTCCATGGTTTTCATCATCACATCCATTATGTCCTCTTGTGAGTTAGAGGTAGAGGTCTATTCAAGTTCTTTATCTTTCTTCTCTCTCCTCTTTCTCCTTCATCTATTCTCCATTCTCCCTAATCCATTTTCTTCTTTCTAGCAGTAGTCAAGTTTACCTCTACCTCTATGGCATCTTTCATCATATCTACTAAGGTGGTTGATCTCCTTTCACTTAGACATAAGGTAAAATCAATATCAAAGGCTTAAGCATATTTGAGTTGGGAAAAACCAAGGGGAGGTTTGAACTGGGTAGGGATGACATTATATGTATTCATAAATATGTTAGAAAATTCTTGGATAGATTCACTCTCCCTCCTCCTCATGGAATGGTATTGGGACAGATATTGCTTAGGGTTCTTCTTGTTTGTCCATTTCTCCTTGAAATAATATTCAAAGGCTTGATAGCTCATAATAGAGTTGTCTGGGAGGTTTTTGTACCATTTTCTTGATTCTCCAGCCAGGGTTTGGGAAAAACTTCTAACCTTAACATCATCATGGTCTACTTCCTCCAGGTCTACCTAGTATAAAAACCATCCCAAGTGTTTCTCAACTGAATACCCCCTCTCCCCATGAACATGTTTAAGCCTTTGGGAGTATCCTAGAGGAAGGTCATGAAGAGTAGTAAGGAGGAGTATAGGGGGAAAACTATTTTCCATCCTTGGAGGTAAGGTTGGGTTTCCAAGAGGGATAGAAGACAATGTGATAGACAAAATCAGTGTTGTGAGGAGCTGCAGAGCTATGAGGGGTATTGAAAATAGATGATGTAGGTTGTTCGAGCTTGGAAGTGGAGCTTAATGAAATTATTACAGTGGAAAATAGGGGGCACTCTGGGTTAGGAAAGTGTTGGAGATCCTTTCCTAGAGGCTCTGAGGTCTAGGGTGACTAGGAAATGTGGGAGAATTCAAATGCATAGGTGTCAGAAACCACTTCAGAGAGGTTGGACTCATATTTAGTCCTAGGGAAATCTAGACCAAACTCTTCATTACAATGCTCAGATATATTATTAACAAAAACACCACCTTTAGTAGGTAAGGAAAAACTTATGACTAACATTTGCATCTTATTGGACCTTCGAATCAGACTCTCTGGATCAAAAATATCTTGGAAATATTCCGCATCATGATTGATCCTCGTGTTGGTTCTTCTAGTCGCTAGTATTACCCAGTGGATTCACCTTCCAAATTTTTTGAGTGGAGTCGCTAGAGCATGTACAACCAACATGTGTCTATGACCAACTGCTCAACTAGGCCATAGAACTAGAACAATGTTGTTTCCCTGAGGAGATAATAGGAATTAGTCCCCGACAATGACACCAAGATGTTATCACCCAGTAATTTTCCTATGGTTGTGGTAGGAGAATCACTGGGGTAACCATTTCAAACCAATATTTAGACTGTATTCTATCCTATACAGTTAGAGAGGGCTCTCTCTTTGTCACAAGGTCATTCACATACATATATAGCTTTAAAAAAGCATTCAAAAGGCTATATTTTTGAGGAGAACATATTGTTTTGGGTTTTAAAGAGTGTAAGACACACATATATTAAATACCATTGGGAAATGGAGTCAAAACCTAAAACATTCATGGACTTATAGAAAATAATGACCAGTGATAATCTTCGTAGTCTGGGGAAAAATTGGTTTTAGTATTCAGTAAAATATCTTTTAGAGATGGCAGGAAAAAATGAGAACAAGCCCAATGAAACAGGAGGCACCTATCTATGGATGAATCTCTTGAAACACCTTTAACAGAAGGAACAGTAAAGACTAATAACTAAAATGGAGCATCCAACTGAGGATGAATTCCAATACATTTATCATAAACACAAAACAAACACGTTATATGATGCGAGGAGCGCTAAATACAGAATAAATTCCTCGCGTACAACTAGAAATGCATTAGCAGAAGCTACACATACATGAAAATGAAGCAAACTATGGAAAACAAACTGAACATTGAACACCGTGATGAATCTCAGACACTCATGAAACACTTTGCATTAATTCTCCCAAGAAGAGTTGCTGAGATACAAAACCAAGCATAGAGGCTTAAAAAATGAATGTTGAACCCCTTCTTCCTCTATTGAGGTTACATTTATAGAGTACTAAGCTACTGAGACCAATATCGAAACATAGCCAAAATCAGTTCTGATACGGGAATCGAACCCGCATAGACCAAATCCTAACAAATTATGATATGGAAGATTCTCCATGATCACAAACAAATCAGGAAATTACGCTAGAATGTGCGTGGTGGATCAAAACTGCACAGACCAAATCCTAACAAATTCCAATCTAGCAAATTTGCCATTGTTAACACAAAAAAATGCTCACCTAGCTCTACATGGTATAAACCATATACATACATAATCTTCTTGCCATATTTCCCTTACTTTTGACCTTCACAATTGTATTTCCACAAAAAATGCTCCAAAACAATATTATTTACTATGGTTTACCCTCATTCTCTCCAAAAAAGGGTCAAAACCCTAAAAGGGGTTCAAAAACCCTAAAAAGGGTGTAAAAACCCTAAAAATGAGAAAGGACCAGAAAACCATAGGAAAATACCATGGGTAACCACATTGGGTCAAAAAACGATAGAACCATTCTATAAATACATTGTGAAGTCCCAAAATACTTGTTTTCTCATTTTTCATTTTGTGAGTACACTAGGACACCTTTTCTCTCAGGTATTCACACACCCTTTTTCCATCACCCCGTCGCCATACCATTCCCACATTGTATGTTGAGACATTCTTCGTACCCACCTAGAGAACCATTCTGTGGAGAGGCGGACCACTTTCGAGATGGCCACGATGGCCCACTTTACAAGAAAGGAGGTATACTTTTGTTTGTTTGTATTTATTTAGTTTAGCCATTGTATATTCAGAAATGTTAAATTTTTTTTCTTTGTGTTACTAAGTTAGTTTTTTGTCTTGTCTTTTCCATGAACTCTACCTTACGATCCCATTGATCTAAGGATGGTTATTTTGCATTTAACATGGGAGAAATCCCCATTACAGTTATGGTGACTCCGCTGGTCGATCATCTCGGATCCCTGTTTTTGTAGGTTTGTTTTCAGTGTCTTCCTTTAGCCATCAACGATTGGTCCCCCTCGCAGCCGATCCAAAACTTCACTGTGTCAATTCCTTCTCCCTCGCCTCTTAACGGCTTGTCTTTTTTAATTTTTTCCTATTCGGTGTGAGTCACACTTATCGGGCCACAAGACATGACCCAGTTGCTCGTTTCAGCCCGATAAACGCAATCTAAGTTGCAACTTTTGCCTCGATACGTGTGGCTTGGCTCATAGAGACAAATTGCATCTGTACCAGATTCTGAAGCCACCTCATTCTCCCCTATGACCCTATTTCGAGTGACCCAGTCGCATATTTCCTCCTTGTTTGCATGACTTGACTGTTTTCTGTCCAAATCACCTCTTCATTTCTTTTATGTGTGACCCAGATCGCACTTGTTCCATCGACAGGTGTGACTGTTAGTTTACAGTTTGTTTCCCATGCTTGTTTTAGACCCCTATCTATTCCAAACCCCTATCTAGACCTGCTTTTCTTTCCATATCTGATCTATTACAACCCCTTGCTTGTTTCCTGCAAAATTTTCCTTGTTACTCATTTGTTTCAAGATTGGAAGGAAATGTTTTACATACAGAGGCACACAAATTCACACCATTAAGTGAACACGCTCAGTTCATGACCCCAAGAAGAGCCTTAGAAGGAATTAATTAACTTAATAACATTCGGATTGGGGTATAAATACCATCCGCTTAAATGTGGGAATTACTTGGGCATAGCCCTAAAACTCATTGTGAGGAGTACCACAGGAAACCCAAAGTAGCTGGTCATTGAGAGGACCTGCTAATAAAAAAGGGAAACGACCCCTACCTAATTGAATAGTTCTCACATGTGAGGAAAACCAAGAGCTGTCATTTGTGGCAAAGCGGTTATCAGTTTTACCTGAGTCATGGAGTGAGGGGTACCTGAACCGTGGAGTGAGGGGCACACCAAAAGAGTTGTCGTTTGCGGAAAAGTGGTTATCATTTCTACCTGGGTCATAGAGTGAGGGGCACACCCCTCAGTTCTATTCTTTGAACCATCAGCATCGAATCCATATTCGACATCACTCACCACCTTCAAATCCACACACAACCTCTGAGTTTGATTCAGATTCCTACCAATATGAACCCACTTTGTTCTTTTCCCCCTCTAGCCACATGGCTGGTGTGCATCCAGATCCCTTCCACGGAGGGATGGTTGGACATGGTGGACCAATATCCTTTTTTCCCATCATCACGGATATCCCTGATAGTGGTCACATCACCACTGCACACGCTGATGCTGGTACACTACCCACAAGTGGCGGCCCCACACTAACTACTGTGGTTCCTACCATACCACATTTTATACTTGGTGGCAGTGGCTCTTCCATGTCCATTTCAACTATTCCTACTATGGGAATTCAATCTCATATACCCCCAGTCATGCATGGGAACTATGTTCCTACAAACACCGGCATCATTGTTGGCCCGCCCCGAGCCAATCTCGGCTCTAGACTAGCTTTCATGGCTAGTCTTAACCTGCCAGATTTGGCTAGGTTAACAAAAGAACCCATTAGTTATCAACAACACTAGCCTCCCATGCCTACAAAGCTTCCCTCAGACATCCCAAAGTTTAAGGGAAAGGCAGGCGAGGACCCCCAAAACCACATCATGTCTTTCCACTTGTGCTGTTCCTCAAACAACATTGTGGATGACTCTATTATATTGAGGTTTTTCCAGTGCACACTTACAAGTGTTGTGGCCAAATGGTACATCGAGCTGCCTCATGCCACTTACCCAATTTCTCCTCACTTGCCTCAATGTTCCTTCAATACTTTCAGCTACCCATCCGATATGATAAGGGTGTGGAGATCATTTTATCCTGTCTCCAAACCACAACTACCCACATCATGGATCATACCCATGAGTGGCGACATCGACGTAGCTTGTGTAATATCCAATTGGATGATAGGATCTTCCTTGACTAGTTTCTCAAAACCTTACTCCCCCCCATAGCTAAGGAAGTCACATCTGAGAGAACCCAAACCGATGAGGAGGCCATCCTAAAAGCTCAGTAGTTTGACTTGATTTATGCCCAGTATGATTACTCATACACCGTCATACCTGATGCTTCCCGAGCTGGAACCTCTCACTAAGATACGTCAAGCGAATATCACATTGTTGATGGAGTCATCGACTCTATCACCTAGTACCCCCAGTTCTACGCGGCCTCTCCTGTGATGCCACCACACCCAGGTAACACCCATCATGTTTCCCAACCCAATTATTCCCCCGATTACTCACATCTGATGGCTTAATCTGGAGCTACTCCATCTTACACTTTCTCTACTAACGCCCCTGATTACTTACACACAACGGCTCAGTCTGAAGCCACCCCCTTGTACGCACCTCCCACACCAACTCCTCATGTTCATTGACTGACTTGTTCGGCACATTCGTGTTCTGGCCAGAAAAACGGATTTGTAGCCCCTCCTACTCCTCTAGTCTATTATGCGCCGCCTATGCAACCCACTCTAGCTTCAGCCCTGACTCCTATGGTTTCTACGGGATAGATTTACCCTCAAAAAAACCTTCCTAAACAACCCGCCCCTAATAACCAACAAAGGCAGGGCAAGAATAAGAGAGGTAGAAACCAAGGCAATAATCATCCCCAAGGAAGTGGCCAACAGGCCAACCCTCCAAACAACAATGGTGTCGACCCTCCTGTACATAATCCCCAGCGTCCCAATCAACCGGGGAAGAGCCTATAGTTACAGACTAACCATCCGTGTGCTATTTGCAACACCTACGGTCATTACACCCATCAGTGTCCTCACATGGCTTGCGTCTAACAACTCCTTCAAAATTACCATCAACGTGATCCGAACGTGGATGCTTCGGCTCAGCCCAACCCTTCTCCACTAGGTCCTGCACCTATGGTGCTCCAAAACCCCCTACCACACCAAGGGATGGTTGTAACCCAACCCTTGGCCCCACTTGCTCCTGTAACCCCTACTACAGCCCCACCTACTAAGGCCAGTTCCCATCACCTCATGACGTTGTCATTTGAAGTCAACCTCTAGAATCGATGCAACCAGCATGGATCCACCATAGAAACAGATGACCCATCAATGATGTCTACCTCTACCAAGTTTGACATGTCTCTCCACTTACCAAGACCCCCCGCAGATGGGGCAGCCAGATTCCCACAATTTCCTATGCGTCGTGTTGCAAACAATGTCACTTCTAGAGCTGCCCTCAACTACAACATAGTCGACGACTTGGCTCAATCTCCTACAACCATGTCCTCTTTGGAAGTGATTAAAAATTTCCCATCACAACATAAAGCATTGTTATCTATGCTAGGTGCCATTGATCCCTCTGATTCTAGGTTGATCACATTTGACTTGGATCAAGGATAACCCAGGATTCCGTCTACCATCGCCTTCCAAGTTCCGATCTTAATTCAGAATTTGGTCATACACCGATGCATTATTGATGAAGGGGCATCCACCTGCGTTATGTCAACTACCATTTGGTAGAAACTTGGGTCCCCTACCCTTCAACCTTCTACCATTGCTCTCCGCACCTATGATGGTTGCTCCACTCAACCACAAGGGATTCTCACGAACGTTCTTGTTGAGTTGGATGGTAAAATGATGTCGATTTACATTAAGGTTTTCAATGCCCAACTTGAATATAACCTCCTCCTAGAATGTAGCTACATGTATGCCATTCAATCCGTGGCCTCTACCTTCTTTCGACTACTGATGTTCCCTCATGATTTGTAGATCGCGGCTGTCGACCAGTTGACATACTATGATCCTAAGGGGTCGGCCATGCCAGAACATGTCCTTCCAACTATCAGCTCCACCATTGATAGCCTGTCCATTCCATCCTTGTCGGCTAATGGTCTAGGCTTATTTTTCAACACCCCTATGACGAAAACCATTTTGTCCTTACCTCCTCCGCCTACGTCAACTGACATATTGGACTTATGTACTATCACATCTAGTACCATTTCGACCACATCACAACCTCAGTCGCAAACCCAACCACAGTCACCAGGAAACTATTGGGGTTCCTTCTTGGTACACACTACTCCCTTCAGTTTCCCATCATCTGGCATCATGAGCAATCCTGTCATGGCTACTCTAAACCTACCTAATTGCAGATTGGGAATTCCTGTATGGTACCTCGATCCACCCACCTGACCCTTGACTCCCCAGGTCATGTTGACTCGCATCCAACCTATTGATATGGTGTCATACCCACCTCCTAGTCCATCAAAGACTCCTTCCATCTCCAAGCCTGTCCCTCTTCCTCCAAATAAGGTTGAGGGAAAGGCCGCCGAAGAAATGACTGAACCTCATCCGATTCCCCCTTGCGCATTTTGTAATATCCAAGGTCGCGCGACACAAAATTTTACAGATTTCCCTATCCTTTGCACCCACATAGATGCTATGGATACATCTAATGGCACTCTAGTAGTCATCATGCAGATCTACTGACGGTCAAGAACAATTCATCGCGAACCAACCATCCTTGTGCAGTTTGCATCTTATACGGTCATTACTCTCACCATTTCCTAGAATTTCCTGAGTATCGGTCGACCCTTCGCGACCTTCGAAAACAATCTCGTGAGTCCAACATCACTATTCTTGAGGAGATCCACCTTCTGGTTTCTTCCTCGGACACAACCAACACCATATACATGATCTCCAGTTTCGCTAGTCCTTTTGTCTCCCTAATTGTAGAGGATCTCTCCGATATGTCCACGCGTTGGTTCAACAATGATGAGGATATTCTTGAAGCTCTTTCGACTTCTAAGTACCCATGGGATGATATGCACCATCGCTCATTATTTATTCCTGATGTACCTCTCTCATTGTCAGATCAGTACTCAGTTGAAGCCAAAGAATTCATCCATGGAAAAGTCGACTGGTTCAAGAACCCCATTCCGAAACCCGATGCCTTTGAAGAGGGTAATATGGCTAACATTTCTCCAACCATTAAGGTCAACACATCAACCAACCCTGAGGTAGTTGAATATATTACACTCAAAGCATCTTGCTCCCCTAAAGAAGTTGCTTCCTACAAAGCACTTTTTCAGGAATTCTGTGATATCTTCGCTTAGTCATATACTGAGATTCCTGGGCTTGATCCATATATTGTCAAGCATCATATTGACACATGGAATGAGGTGGCACCTGTTCTCCAAAAACAAATACCCATTCACCCCTCAAAGGCTCCTACTGTCAAATTCGAGATCAAGAAACTATGTAAATCTGGTTCATATACCCCATCGCGTATACCACTTAGGTTTCCAATCCTATTCCTGTTAATAAAAAACAAGGTACCATTCGTGTATGTATTGAATTTCATGATTTGAACTTGGCATGTCCCAAGGAAAACTTCCCTACTCTGTTCATTAACCAGATCATTGACGCCTATTCCGGAGATGAAGTCTTTTCTTTCATGGATGGTTTTTCTGATTATAACCAAATTTATATCTAGAAAGAAGACCAGTACAAGACTTCTTTCACAACCCCCTGGGGCAAATTTGCGTATCGAGTTATTCTATTCGGACTTAAAAATGTTGGAGCCACTTTTTAGCGGGCCATGACAGACTACTTCCATGACATTATCCATATCATTTTGGTCTACCTAGATGACCTCACCTCTCTCTCTTAGAAATGTTCACAACATCTTGATGACTTACGATAAGTATTCTTACGATGTCACAAATACAACGTCTACTTGAACCCTCTCAAGTGTGTGCTCTTTTTCCTAGCTGGGCATATACTCGGATTTATTGTCTCCCACAAAGGGATTGTGGTTGATCCTATGAAGGTTCAATCCATTATGAATCTCCCCCCCCACTTATTCTACACCAATTAGAGAGTCTCCATGGCAAGGCCAATTTCCTTCGTCGGAGGTCCTATGCCTGACATCACCATTAGTACACTTTGGCCATAGTTTTTCTTTTCTGTTTTGCATCATTTTTACCACGAGTTAGTGACTCCCTCCAGTAGTTTCTCCATGTCTAGTTGCAGTGAGTCCATTGTATAACTCCGTCACATCATTTGCATGTGAACGGGTGGATCTAACACATCCTCCCTACCCCTTTGTCACTGGTATCCCAATGGAGGGTGCAGTCCCACCTCTGCACATGCACATAATATGTCACACATATGATCTAGCCACCACCATGCTAGCATAGCGTCAAATTGACGGTCCCTAGACCTGTACTGAAGGTCAAGGAATCTCCAAGATCTCCCCGGTAGTCCATGCTCACATATGGATCATCCTCTATGAGGATAGGAGGCTACCACTATTGTGTAAAAATCTCCCGGGTGAAGAGAAGACCCGTACGAGACTGAATCCCTCCCTACTTTCTTTGGGCCATTTTCCACAATTACATTGATTTGTGTGCCACCATCCGGATCACACCTTGTATGTTGAGCTAGCTCCATACCCATTGGCCTCCATTTGGTCTAGTTTTTTTCTTGTGCACCACTGCACCAGGGGCAACATCACTAGCTAATAGTGAGAGTCATCATGAGTCCATTTGAGACATCATCTACACAACCGGGTTTGGTTTTCTGTCCTTTGTCTTTTTACAAGACCCTCATCTCATGCTATCACTATGATTTTTTGGGTCATTTCCTGGATATCACCTTGATTTATGTGCCATCGCATGAATCTCCCACTGTATGTATTGGCATGTTCACGATCCATCCACTCCATCCATACTGCACAGTTGGCCATTTTACCACCATCCATTGTCCCGCAAGGGCCCCCCATCAGTGTTCTGCATTGGTTCCTCTCATCCATCTTCACAACATAACCTCTTTCCTTATATCAAAAACTTCCCCCTTACTTGATTGACCATTATATAGTTTCTGTTAAGCTCTTTTCTAACTCCTAAAAGAATTAAAGGGTTTCTGATCACCCTTGCATCCTTTCACGATTGTTAAAGTATTTGAAAGGGCGTCTATGTGGCCTTGTTTATTTCCTATTTTGGACTATATAGATTGTCATAAGAAAAGGATCACCCTAGAACCTTCCAGCTAGGAACGTTTCCCTTTGTATGCTTTTATGTTTTCTCAAACATTGGTATCATACTTTACAAAAAATATCATCATGGGTTGTCTTTAAGCTCTATTCCAGCCCTCTCATCAAGAAAATATTGCCAAGCAAACTTGGTTTCATTCATGCCCGTAAAAGTATTTGAATGACCATCCAGTAAGTATAGGTTTAACCTTTTTTGACCTAATTGGACTACCAATGGTAAAGAAGTATTCCTTCCCCAAAGGTTAGGAGAGCTCTCCTTTGTACACTTTTATCCTTTTTCAGGCTTAGGAGACTACATAAGAAAAAGATACCAAACTAGAGTCTTCTTTCTGTTTTTAGACTCTCTAAAAATGAAAACACCATTGAGCATTTACTTTCTTGGGCTCACTAAAAATACAAAATATCATGTCATAATGGTGTCTTTAGGTGCCACTACATATGATATTACAATATGGCAACTTCCCGCATTGGGTCACCTTTTTTCAGAGTATTCTGTGATGAGTCTTCCTGGGATCCCCTAGATCTCACTAGTCCAGTTACTTCCCTCAATATTTCCTATTTGCAGTCATCTTCCCGGTATCACAACTATTATCCCTCTCCCATGATTCAGTTTCATTTGATGCCATGTCATCCCTGTCGTCATACTCTGAACAAAGGAAGTTTGAGTCCCCTGTAATCCCCTGCCCCTGTTCCTCTATTCAGTGTCTCAGTCCCTATATTGGTCCATATATTTGGTTATCCCCCTCACACTTTTAGTCAATGATACATCATTTCCTTGATTAGTTGCAGGTCTCCCTTTGTCGATGAAAACACATCTGTTTCAGAGGTTAGACCCATAGGTCCTTGTATTTTGGTTTCATCCACCTCATTGATGAGCTCCTTGGACCATTCGAGAGGAGTCATTAGTTCCTCTCAGGATGTTTGTATCTCACGTGCTCAACTTCAGCTACATCATCGCACCGTTCAGATTCATATAGGGTATTGGTCCATTCATCATTTGATCAAAGACCACAATTATCACCTGAATCTAGTAAATTGGTGAGTCTACTATGTGACCCACACAATTTCTTATCGCTTGTGATTTTCGGGCTGCGTTGGCGATAGTGTTCAAAAGCCCCCAGTTTTATGCTTCCATGTATCTCTAGTACTTGATGCGGCATATTGTACCACATAGATTCTGACTATCATCCATTGAGTCCATATATATGTACACCTCCAGATTCATAAGAGCATCAGTTGTGATGATATTGCATTCCATGAGAATTCCATTGTTCCGATGTATCAGTTCTTCAGATCAACATTATATTTAGCCTCTCATTGAGGCCACCATTATGTATCATCATTTGTATATGTATTGATCGGCTCCCATATTTTTTATCCTTGATCCCATTATTTATTCTTTTGACATTTACAAGCATGGGGATGCTTGCCTCGTCCATAAACATGTCACACATTATATGTATCTCATCCATTTTTTAGGAACCATTAATAAAAAAAAAAAATCCATCATGGTACCACTTCTCTATAGGTCTCTCCAGTCTCTCCACTATTCCCATGATCCTATGATGTCCGTTGGCCATACGATGAGCTCCTGCCCTCACACATCAGGGGGAAATCTGTTAACACAAAAAAATGTTCACCTGGCTCTACATGGTCTAAACCATATGCATACCTCATATTCCTACCATATTTCCCTTACTTTTGACCTTCACAATTGTATTTCCACAAAAACTGGTCGAAAACATTATTATTTACTGTGGTTTACCCTCACTCTCTCCAAAAAAGGGTCAAAAACCCTAAAAAGGGTTCAAAATCCTAAAAAAGAGAAAGGAACAGAAAACCATAGGAAAATACCATGGGTAACCACATTGGGTCAAAATAACCTAGAACCATTCTATAAATACATTGTGAAGGGCTCTCCAAAAATACCTTTTTTCTCATTTTTCATTTTGTGAGTACGTTGGGACACCTTTGCTCTTAGGTATTCACACACCCTTTTGCCATCATCCCATTTCCATACCATTCCCACATTGTATGTCGAGACATTCTCCGTACCCACCTAGAGAACCAGTTTGTGGAGAGGCAAACCACTTCCGAGACGACCACGGTGGCCCACTTTATAAGAAAGGTGGTATACTTTTGTTTGTTTGTATTTATTTAGTTTATCCATTGTATATTCAAAAACGTTAAGACTATTTTCTTTTTGTTACTAATCTAGTTTTTTGTTTTGTTTTTTCCATAAACTCTTCCTTACGATCCCATGATCTAAGGCTGGTGCTTTTGCACGTAACATGGGAGAAATGCCCGTTACAGCCATGATCACAAACAAATCGGGAAAGTACGTTGGAATGCGTGTGGTGGGTCAATTTAGGAATTTGTACAACTGGAGTCAGGCTTGCTTGATGAAAATGACTGTTCAAGGCATCTTTAGACAACCTGCAATGGTTTCCTTTATTTTTTTATCTTCCACCTGCGAAATTTCTCTTTAACCGTTGATTTCCACAAGATTCATCCTCCACCGTCGATTTGGGATCAAGATGCGGGTTGCGGAGAGCGAAAGTCATGATTTCCGCTTTCACAATGCTAATTTTTATATTACCTCTTTCCTCCTTTCCGCTCCCTTCTAGACCGTTTATCTAAGATAGAAACTTTCTCAGCCGTTGATCTGAGATCAAGCTGCAGGCTGCAGAAAGCGGAAAGCAGGCTTTCAACTTTTTATGGTCAAATTTTCTCCTTTTCCGCTTCCACCTTTTTTATCCTTTTTTATCCGTTGATCTTTGGTGGAATATTTCCAAACCGTTGATCTTGCGGATCGTGGAATGCGGAATTTCAACCTTTCTGCAACCAAATTCCTACATTTCCCCTTTCTTCCTTTCACATTTTTTCTCCTTTCCGAGCTGTTGATCTTCGATGGAAGCTTTCTGAATCGTCAATCTTTATTTTTCGCTTTCCTCTTTTTACTTTCCACAAAATAGTGGAAAGTGGAAGGTGGAAATACCAAATTTTGGCCCTTTCCGCTTTTTTGCTCTCGATTTTTCCTTGGTGGAAATGATTTCCAGCCTTTGATCTTCTCTGCAGTACATCCTGGCCATCCATTTCAGTCATCTTTTAACCTTGATCAGAATTTTATTATTTAGTCATATTTATAAGGCTAAAACTCAGTATTTTCAACAATTTTTTATATTTATTTCACTGGTTTAAACTTTAGCAGGGGAGTTAGTGGATATGCATATGTAAAAATATTCAAATTTTAACACAGGTACTAACAACACTAATAAAAGATAAAGAAGTTGTCACTGAATTGACATATTTGATATAAGAACCTCAAGAAGAGGTGCGACCAGAAAAAATGGTTAATCATATTGGGAAAATATTGAAGACTGGTCAAGAACTGAGAATGACTTCCCAAATAGGGGATTATGACATGGACTATATTATTATGGACTTGGGATCTCTTAGAATTTTATCATTTAATCAATATGATCTAGGATCTTATTTGAGAGAATAACATGCACAACAATAATCACAAGAGACAAGAGACAAAAAGAAATTTCCTTGGGGAAACCATAAAGGAGAAAATCCCAACTTCCTCAGGGATAGAATGAGCACCAATAGCAAAAGTAAAACCCAAAGACACAAAGATGATCTTTGACGATTGTTCTCTCTCTCACTTGTGCGTGTTACTTCTCTCTCACTCATGCGCTATTGTTGAGTGAGTGTATGTTCCAAATAGAGATTCTCACTCTCTATTTATACTTGTTTTCCTCTTGCATTTTACTCTTACAGGGCTGACGTCACTAGGAGAGTCTAATAACCCTAATACCACTCAACTATGGGGACTATTTCCATGACTTACAATAGAGGGTTACCCTCAATGACTTTACATGACTTTATTATATTAATGCCTCTCCCGATTAGAGGAATAAACATCTCCGTCGGGGTACAATGAAATATAATAAGAAATACATAAGTGAATACATTCTGAATTTACAAATACATCAACACTCCCTCTTAACTAGGAAGGTATTCTCTTGACACAGTTCATCAACACAAGTCTTCATCACTGGATCATCATCAAAGATGGATCATCATCAATATCACTTCTACGATATCTCAAGCAATGGTGTTGTCTCTCAAATCTACTCATCACAGGAATTTCTACAGAGCCAACCCTTTTTCATGCTGTATGTAGGCCTAGACTCCATGTAGGTCTTCATCAACAGAGCCAAACCTTTTTCATGATGGATGTAGGTCTACAATGCCAACCCATTTTCATGCTAGATGTAGTTCTCCATCTACAGAGCCAACCCTTTTTCATGTTGGATGTAGGATTTTCCCTCTACAAGGAATTCCTCTATAGATCCATCCCTTTTTCATGTTGGATGTAGTTCTATAGAGCCAACCCTTTTTCATGCTGGATGTGGGCCTTTCCCTTTGCAAGGAATTTCTCTACAGAGCTAGCCTTTTTTCATGGTGGATGTAGGCCTTTCCTCTGCAACGAATTTCTCTACAGATCCAGTACTTTTTCATGCTAGATGTAGGCCTTTCCCTTTGCAAGGACTTTCTCTTCAGATTATCTTGGAGCACAACTCAGATACACCTAACACAATATTCACATTCACCGGCATGGTAGGACACACCTACTTCCATATGGGAAAGGCGTCAACACTTACATCCACTGGCATGGTAGGACACACCTACTACCATCCGAGAATGGCTCATGTGTATCACTTCCCCTTGGAGGGAACCTAGATCTAAAGAACACCAAGATTCTCTCTGAAGTATTCAAACTTCACTCTCGCCATTTCTAGCGTAGAATCACATCAGGTCTTATTACGTCCAAGGATAACCTGCTATATTTTCCAGGATTGATTACATCCAAGGACAACCTATAGGACTGATTACATTTGAGAAACCTACAATCTTTGCCAGGATTTTATGCTCAGACAACTTGTTTCACCTATGCTAGAACTCCCTCTTTTGAGAGATATCGATCTGGATTTCAAATTGGATCTTTGTTGATCCTCTCTTACAAATAGCTGAGCAAGTGGAAACATATTTTGCCTCATCTATACTCAAGCACCATGTAAGACTCCATATTTCCTGACCAGTAGCCCTTACTGGGTCTCAAACTGAAGAAGCAACCCAAGGTGCTCTTCTTCCCAATGGCGCCACTAATCCTGATCAACATAACCATGCAGGTTAGTCTTCTGATTCGTATCATAATTGAGTCCATACTGAACTATACCCTTCAGGTACCTCACTATATGCTTTGCAACTAGGTGAGCATGTCTCATATCCATAAAAAAAATCATCTGACGATACATTGTGGCATCAACCGTATCTGATGAAGTATCACTCAATAGCTTCAATTTTGATGCCATAGGTGTGGTCATGGCCTTGCAGTCCATCATCCTAAAATTCTTTAGTATATCCACTGCATACTTCCCTTGTCCCAGGGAGATTCCATCTGCATTCTGCCACACCTCCATGCCTAGAAAGTAGTTCATCATACCCAATTCCTTCATCTCAAACTCAGAAACAAGTCTCCTTATTGAAATTTTAAAGAGTTCCTCTTTTCCTGTCAGGAACAGGTCATTGACATATAATGGGAGCATCGTTGGTCTTCTGCCTTCAACCTTGGAGAAAAGGTTGGAGTCATCTTTACTCTTAGTAAATCCTAGATCCATTAGTAATATGTCCATCCTGTTGTACCATGTCGAAGCTCAGAATATCCTTTAGTCACTCCCTCTGAAGCCAAACATCATTCTCCCTCTGCCTTTTGTACTCTATGTATTGAAACATTTTGTAGTGGAGTGACAAGTAGCTTCCTCTACTACTAATATTCTATGTATCCATCTAGGGTCATTAGATACCAGGATCCTCTATCTTGAACCTTTTCAAAAAAAAATCTCGCACACATCTATGAGCTTGTTATCCTCTATAGGATTTCATCTTCAACCTTGTAGTAAATGTTAAGATCTTCATCACTCTAGGTGATATTCAAGATCCTCATGTATGTGTTATCCCATGGGTTCCTTCTGAGCTCATACAAGGCATTCTTTAATTTGCACACATGAGTCTTCATGTCATGTGTCTTAACTTCCAGTGGCTACAAATGTTTCTTCGTAGTCTATGCCTTCTTTTTGTGAGAAGAATCATGCTACGAATATTGCCTTGTATCCCACGATGTTGCCATCTACTGCATGTTGGATCTTGTAGATCCATATGGAAAACACTATGGAATTCCCTTCAGATCTCAATACCACATCCTAGACATTATCCTTCTTGAACTGGTACTCTCCTTCCCTTTCATGTTGGCTGCTTCTTCATAGATGGAAGGCTCTGCATCAATGATGTCACATAACTAGAGTGTGTCTAAAGCCTCTTGAATTATCGTCATACTATTCTTCAGTTTGGATTATTTCTTGAACTGTCATCACTTGTTCTTTGGAACACGTCTCATCCTTCTTTTCTTGTAGGTGATTGTACACAATATTTCCTACAAGTCAAATGCACCAGTTGCATGGTTAGAAACATTTCATAAGGCATATTCATAATGGAAAATTCTTTATGCATAAATATATAATCATGCAACTATTTATCTAATACAACATTCATCCATATCTCATGGAAACTTTCTAGATGCCTTCCATATCTACCATGACATCATTGAGATTATGCACTAATCCAATACGTCAGCAAAGAGGTTTCATTCTAGATAAGTAGCAATGGAGTGTTGCATATCACCATGTGCTACTTACCCATCACATGCATATTAGTAGTATACTGTTCATGATTCTATCATGCATAATACATTTCACAACTAAACAATGTCATATAAACAACTAGAAATATAGGAAAAGACAATTCAAATACTTATCTTTATTTGTTTCATGGGTAGACTCCTTCTTGCGCCTTCAGCTTTATCATCTTCTTCATTCATGACATCATCATTTCTTATCCAAATGCTTAGATGGATAAGAGGTTCTTCAAGAATTGAGTCCTTCATATTCCTCATCACTTGAGGAATATTCTTTGAATCATGAGAGCTTGATATTTAGTTTTTCCCATATTATCTTCTCTTATTATGAGTCGATCTTCTTCTTGTGTGCACTATTCCTAGAGTCTGCTGAAGGTAATCACTTCCTTCTGACACAAATTCCTCAAAAGAATGAATCCCATTATCCTGGGATTCCATTCAAGGTAATTATAACAATATATTTTTCTTCTTCGATTGCTTGATCATAGCAAAGAACACTTCCGTTTGGTGTCTTCAAGGATGACACATGAGGGATGAGATGATATTTAATAGAATATGTAATGATTCTCTTGGCTCTATCCTTGGCCTCATCTCCCTCTAGCTCCTAGACCTTTCTTACTGAAATACTGATCCAAGTCAATTTCTTCAAGGATCGTAGAGGTCATATACTTCCATACTTGGAAGTTGTTAGCTTCATTAAGCTGGTGTGATTAGTCATTTTTTAAGTGAGAACCTCAAATGTAAATAGCAAAAAATTTAGATCTTATTGATTTGGGGTGCTCGTCCTGGTTCCAGAGCTAACTAATCTAGGGTTTGTTAGAGAAAACCCAATTTTCAAAACTTGGAATTTAAAAATTCTGATTGGATATAAATATGGGCCTCTTCAAAATGGGCTATCCAATGTACTCATTTTATGAAAAAAGTGGAGGGAAGCTCCCGGAACAGGAAGCCCTATTTTTCCAATTTCTTCTGCAGAAATGCCTGATATTTTTTCTACGATATCTACACAATTAATTCTCCTATGTGTTTGAAACTTCACACTGTGGTATTCAGATATGTCCTATTTCCTACACCACATGTTTGAGCATAATTAGTATCACCAATTGGGACTTATGAGATTTTTCCCACGGTGACTTATTTCAGGACTATTCAACATAGTGAACTTGTACAGACTTCCACATGTCACTGTTTTACCTTTGGGGTCTTAAACTTTTACCATAGAAATTAAATTATGTTCCATAGAACATCTTGTGAAATTTCATTTGGACCTTTGTATCCCTAGATATAGCAATTATCCCAAGGTGTCCTGTTTAGGGATGAATCCTGGGAGAGGCTGGAACCCTGATTTGGAGGGATCATATCTCCTAGAATATATCGAATATGACGATGAAACATTTACACAGGATACATCAGGAATTTATCTTTGGAATTTAAAAGCTTCGAATCCTGATCCTTCTTCCATCTTGAGATATAGTGAATGTACCAAAACTACTAGTTTTAGTATTTTAGGGTTTTCAAGCATGAAACCCTAATTTCCATTTGCTTCCATTGCAACTTTATTTCAGTTGTACAGTGAAACTTCTCTAATTCATATTTTAATGAGAACATCAAATGGAAATACAAAATATTTAGGTCTTACCAATTTGAGATGCCCGAGCTGGATCTAGAGCTGATCTTTTTGCAATGTTGATTTTCTGGCCCGGGGTCAAATTAGGGTTTGACTTTCCTGGAGTTTTACCCAACCAAATTTTTTGATCTTGGTCTCTAAATTTCGATTTTGAGTAGGAGAGAAATCCTATTCTTAGCTCACTCAAAAATTCATGTTCTATGAAAATTCCTAATTTCCCGCAGTAGCGATAGGTCAAAACCCAAAAAATGCCCAGAATCAAATTATGCTTCAATAGAAAGATGTGCTCTTCAATGGAGAGTTATCCTAGCCTCCTTTTGCTATTTATCTGTGGAGAGATACCCAAAAAGTAACAAGCCCTAGATTTTGCAGCTGCACAGGGTCTTCTTATCATGTTAGCTCTGATACCATGTTAGAATTTTATCATTTAATCAATATGATCTAGGATCTTATCTAAGAGAATAACATGCACAGAAATAATCACAAGAGACAAGAGACACAAAGAATTTTCCTCGGAGAAACCATAAAGGAGAAAACACCACAACTTCTTCAGAGATAGAATGAGCACCAATAGCAAAAGTAAAACCCAAAGACATGAAGATTATATCTGACATTTTTTCTCTCTCTCACTTGTGCGAGCTACTTCTCTCTCACTCATGCACTACTGTTGAGTGAGTGTATGTTCTAAATAGAGAGTATCACTCTCTATTTATACTTGTTTTCCACTTGACTTTTACTCTTACAAGGCCTACCTCACCAGGAGAGTCTAATAACCCTAATACCACTCAACTGTGGGGATTATTTCCCCGACTTACAATGGAGGGTTAACCTTAATGACGTTACATGAATTTATTATATTAATGAATCTCCTGATCGAAGGAATAAACATCTCTGTTGGGGTGCAATGAAATACAATAAGAAATATACAAGTGAATACATTCTGAAGTTACAAATACATCAACATGATCTGATGTTAAAATTCTGACTAGACATACTTGGGAGAGTATGGGGAAGCCGAGACTCTTATGGTCTCCTATCTAGCTCAAATTAACAAATTAGTTGAAATTCCTACCCATCAGTCAACTTACTCAAGTTCTCGTGGAGATAGAAAGACTGAAAAATTATGCCAACTTCGAAGTGATTTACATTGTCGACGATACAAATCAGTATCCCACACTTCTGAGGATCGATTAGGAAATTGATAATCATACCATTATAAACTTTAAAAAAAAATCCTTAATGTTTTAAGACTCAACGTTAAGGGTGGTCACACCAATTGACTTGCTTGAAGGTCAAAGACACGTCTAGAAAATGAACAGTGAAGGGAAAGGCAAGTATATTGACAATATATAAAAAATTACTTTTACAATGGATGGTTATGTGAATCCAACAACCAACAAAAATATCAGTTGGTGTAGCATTAGTTCATGCACATCATATTCTGGAGAAGATTTGGAAAACTAACAAAATCGATTGCATAAAGTGTCGATGAGAAGATGCACAATAATTACACAATATGTGCGATGGGTAGGCATAGAGGTAAGTGATTTACCCGCATATGAAGGTTTACCTGACCTGGCATATTTTCTTACAGAATTTGAAGAAACATTTACAGAATATCAGTACTTGTTTTCCCTGGACTTTGCACTGAAAGATACACCTTCCAGATGGTGGGTCGCACATAAGCAATCTATCTCAGAATGGCCTCAATGTCAGAAATTGATGGAGATCCTATTTGGAGAGAAGATAAGCTATACCGGTCAGAAGTACACTGTATTGAATAATCATGTCGAGCATATTGAATATTTTCATGTGGCATGGGAGGCATGTCTGCTACAGGGATGGATCCATTAGTTTATACATACACTGGACATGGTACCAAGTAACTGGTACATGTCGATTGAGCTGCGATGAGGGACAATTTAATGAGAAGAACTATATTCCATATTTACAAAAACTTTTGATTTTGTTGATTGGCATCGATATATTGATGATATATTACAAGTTATCAAGACAAAGATATTTGAATACATACTAGTGTCAATGACAAACTTTAATCAGAGTAGCGTGACACTCCAGCACTGGATGGAGTGCCATAATGTGACGGGTGAAATTGATGATGATGATCTATGAGACATAAACATCCTAGAGTATGAAGGTACTCACGCGGTGCAATGATTTGGTATTTCAAGCAACCAGTTTCTGAATTTGTTGACAGTTGAGAAAGTAAATATTGGATCTCCATAGAATCCAAAGTTCACCAATATTGGAGATTATTAGGATGAAAATATTATGAAGATCACATACCTACTGCATGAATTTTTCATGATCAATTTCGTACAAATTTTTCACAATGTTTTATGACCATTATAGAGAAATTATACAATTCTTGAGTATGGGATATGCACTAGTTTGATTCACTATCGCACAAAAGAAACAATTAATTGTGAAAGACACATATTCCCAATTAATAGTTGGACAACTGTATAAAATGGGACCTGATGAAATTCTTCATCACTATGTATTAGAACACGAGCGACCAATGATATTAAATGAAGCACATGCTGGTGTAGTAGGAGGACATTATGATGGAAAGGATACAATGTAGAAGATATTACAAGAAGTATTGTGGTGGCCTACCTTACATGCGGATGCTAAAGAATATTATCACAACTGTGATATTTGTCAGAGGACCAGAAAGTCGTCGAGACGTGATGAAACTCCACTAGTACCTCACATAATTTTATAGGGATTTGACAAATGTGTTGTCGATTTTGTGGTTCCTATCAGCCCACCAAGAAAAATAACAGTTGCATGATACATTATTATTTCCATATATTACTTCACTAGATGGGTTGAAGTAGCGCCAGTAAAGGATTGTACTGTTGCGACTGGTGCAAAAAAAAAATAGACAATTTTGTGACTAGATTTAGATGCCCAGAGATTTTGATAATCCATCATGGCACACACTTTTTCAATCATTTGATCAATGAATTAACTAAATAATTCCATATCCAACACAGAAATACAATACCATATCACCCACAAGCGAATGGTGCTATTGATGCATTCAACAAGATCCTGGAGAACACTGTTATACCCAAATTTTGTCACCACCATGTGATAAGACCTTTAAATTACATGTTTTCCCTTAATCCCAACACTTATAGTGGAAACCCATGTTGTTTGTCAATTCTACATGAAAAAACTCAGTACCACGCTTTCCTTGTGGCCCATGAGTGGTACCTTGCTCGCACCACCTGTATCCTATTTTCCATAAGCGGTGCCACCGCCAATGGCCTTTGGTCCATAAGCGTTTCTCATCTAAACCGTTCTGTCATAAGAGAAGAAAAATAGTACCCTAGGTAAAATGGAAAAAAGAGAAGTTTCTTGAGGCTTCTAAATCATGAGCCTCATGTCCTCCCTTATCCCTATCATTGTGGGTCAGTTGAGCTCGAGATCCCCCATCATAGGATCTTAGAGGCCACCTCATCCACAAATCTCTCAACTATTCCTATTCATTGAGCCTTATAAATACAAGCTCATGTCCATAGTTGAGGGGGAGAACTATAGAGGTATTGTTATGCTGTTGGATTGACCACTTAGCCCAAGCCATTGGAGATCATAGAGAGCAAAGTTGGAGCTTATGGGGATGGAGTGTTCGTCTCATGGAGATGCTTGTCGACACTAAGGCAATAGTTGTAAGCTTCTCCATACATCTTTAATGCAAAGCTGATTTCTGTCCCACATTACTGTTGTTTTTATTTTTGCATGTACATGTTGTTATATTCCTTAGTCACTAACATGGATAAGTAGATGATTTTTTGGTATCTTTGATGTGTTTGCATGTTTGATCTGTTTGCAGGTACACAGGTTCACTATCGAAGCAACATTCCAGGTGTCTACGACATCTATGGAAGGTCTTCATCCTTTGTCGTTCACTCATTTGTTTTGGATCTGAACCATTTAGACCAGAGGAACAGCTTCTGTCCACAGAAGGTGAAATATTCCAGGTTACAAATCCGGTGACTTCCCTGGGGAATAGATACATATATCAGTTGATCTGATCTTCCTCAGTTCTTGAACTCTTGTCCAAATCTAGGCTCCATCTCCAACTCTCTTCAGTCAGATCTGCTATTTGACTCAGTGAATTTTGGTTTGAAACTTTCGGATCTATTCAGATCTAAAGTATTTCAACCTTTTATGCTCTTTTTTACTGTCAATCCAACAATTTTTACCTTGATCTGATCTTTTTCTAACTTGATCTATCATTCTCCTTTGTGTTTTGGATCTATATAGGGAACCGCTCTTATGCTGTTGGCGAGAAGTGGTGCCACTGCTTGTAACCTGTTAGCAGCACGTGGTGCCACCACCTGAGTCTTGTTATCCAGAAGTGGTGTCTTCTAGAACTGCTCTGTCAAGACCCCTCCAGCGTGGTGCCAGGTAGGCCTTATTACAATACTACTTTTTTCTCATTTTTTGCAAAAAAATTGAGTTGATTTGCTTTCAGCCCTTCACTGTCAGGCTTGTGTGTTAGAATTTGATGCTTATGGTTTGAAATTTTGTGGTAAAAGATCAGTTTGATTGAAGAATTCAAAAGCTAGATTAGGCTTGTTGATTGTCCATTTTCTTTTGTGCTTGTTGGTTGCCTTTGTGAAAGGATTTCTTTTTCGAAAGATTAGGTGTTAGCGATCTCTTTTTTCATTTCTATTATATAGATTGAAATAAAAACGTTTAATTAGCATCTTGATTTCATTTTTTGTTCCCATAGAAGACTTCTTTTTGCTTGTTTAAAAATAAATTTTTTGACTGAGATTAGGTCATTATCATTAGTGAGCATAAGACATTGGATTTCTGATTGGCCTCACAAGCTTTCAGGTTCTCTATGTTCTTTTGTCTCTTTTTCATTTATACTATCTCATCAAAAAAAATAAAAATTATAGTTTTAAGTTAGATCTATCTATGCTTTAAGAAAAATAAAAAAATAGAGTGCATATGAATATAGTGTGCTTCTTGTTTTTCTTTTAAGAAAAGAGACTCCTCCCCTTTTGATTGCTTTCAGAAAAGAGAAATGAGTTTGGAAAGTGTTGCTTGTCTTTGATTTTGTGTTCAATATTGTTGTTTGGAAATTTTTAATTTTGAAGCAAAAGAAAATTCTCTTTTTCCCTCCCGTAGGTAGGCATACCACGAACGGTAAAGTGAAATATTTGCATATGCATATTGCATGGTTTTACTTTTTCTGTCAAAACTCCATGCATTCACCTAACCGTCCACTTTAAAATTAACGGTAGTTATAGGTTAAAATTTACATAGCAATTTAAGTGATAGGTTAGAGATGTGTTCGGGTGTCGTTAAGCATAGGAGATGTCTTTACTCATTCGCATTACATCCCAAGACTCATGGGGTTCTTCCACGTACCGTCGGTATATCGAACAGCCTTTCACATACCCTTGAGGTATATAGAAAGGTACTTCATGTACTCGATTGTATATCGGAAGGCCCCTTGTGTACGATTATGCATTAGATAGCACTACTACTGATTTGATCTCCCATGTACCTTGCGTATATCAGGAGACCCCACTAGGATAACTTATCCATCTAAGGAAAGCCCTTTGGACATCTTGCTTGGAGCCATACACTGAAAACAACATTCGGGGAGATTACTACGCATGTACCCTTGAGGCATATCGTGAGTGGCACCTTCTTGATAATCCTGGTGAGAGACTTGACTTTCTGAACCCCTCCTGTCATTTTAAGTTTGCTTGTTTGACCTATAGCTTGAGTAGGGAAATTTTTGGTGTGTTTTCTAGTTTTTGAGACCCTAGGTTAGATAGGATTTGTACAAACTGGTTGAGCTAAGACAGTCCAGAAGAGTACAGGGCTTGCCACTAGATTTTATTCCCGTTTCAAGAGAAAACCCAATGGAAGCTATCGACTAAGGAGCTGCTACCACCTCCCAAGTGGGAGATAATGTGGTTGCAGAAAGCGGAGGACCATATCCTTCACACTCACCTCCCTTGGTCCAACAACCTTCTCAGGATAATACTTTGTTCCATTCTCCCATAGAAGGTCATGTTGATGATACTACCCGTCCGGATTATGGTCCCAATGCTCCATTTTGGGATACCTCTATAGGATAGGCCATTGCCTCATTTGGCACTCGTTTAAACTTTTCTGAAGAAGTTTCTCCAAATGAAGAAGAATGTAGACAATACCACGTAACCATTCTCCGTGCACAAGAGATTGAAAAGAAAATAAATGACATATTGGGCACACCACCATTACATTCCATAGCGTTTCCTGTGGGATATTGTTCACTTGCCTATTCTATGAGACCCATTGAACCGATTATAGATCGCACAGTAACTCCACACAACCCACGTCAAAATACCAACCCCACCACCTCCCATATTATGTCTATTCCCAATCTTCCTAGGTATTCCACACCTGGGGCTCAACCTTCAATTCATGTTTCGTCATTACCTTCTAGTGTTGGGGGCAAACCCCCAGCACGACCTACGTTATCTGGCACCAGAATTGTATCTAGTCAAGGAAAAACCTATGGTATAGAACAATATATAGTTTATGTATCTCCCACCCACACTAATGTGGCTAACCCCCCATCTAGTTCAGGTCAACCCTTGGGGACACAACCTGTAACAAATCAAACCTCTTGGGGTTATGGTTATACAACAAATCAAATACCTGTAGGAAACATTAATTATCCACCCAATCCTACAGGAATGCCTTATACTGGAATTCCATATCCTAGTAATACTTTCATGCCATGGGGGCAACCTAATTGGTCCTACATGCCAACTATGGGGGGGATACCTATACATACTGCGGGAGGTGCTGAAAGACCGCCTTATGGAGATCCTCCCCCTAGGGGTACTAATGGTCCTGGAAGGCCTAGTGGCTTTCATCCTTATGGTCCTAATGGTCCTGGTGGTCATGGGGAACCTAGTGGCCTTCCTCCTAATGGCCCTGGAGGGTCTGGTGGCCCTCCTCCTAGTGGTTCTAGAGGCTCTGGAGGTCTACTTCCTAGCGGTCCGGGAGGGTTTGGCGGTCCCGGTGGTTCCAATGGTCCTGGTGGTTTCGGAGGCCCTAGTGGCCCTCCTCCTGGTGGTCCTAATAGTCATAATCCTGGAAATCAACCCCCTGCAGGTGGATTTTCCGGTAGTTCTTCGTCACAACAACCTGTCTATCAGTCTACTTATGGTCCTACTGGTAACTATATGCCATATCAATATTACGAGTATGTGCAACCTAACCGTCAGTTACCTTTCCTAAAAAATTTGGACTTTCCTGATTTGTCCAAGTTGATTAATGACCCCATTCAACATAACCCCTTGTGGCCTCCCATTCCGGTAAAGTTACCATCAGACATTCCAAAGTTTGATGGGAAGCAGGGAAACGATCCAAAAAACCATGTCATGAAATTCCATCTGTGGTGTTCTTCAAAATCCCTTATGGATGATTCAATTTGTTTAAGACTCTTTCAGTGAACTTTGACCGATACAGGCACGAAATGGTATATTGAACTTCCGCAACACTCATTTGTGGATTTTGGCTCATGGGCAACTATATTTCTTACACACTTTCAGCTTCCTATTCGTTATGAAACAGGTACTGATCTCTTAACTTCTCTATGAAAGAACACATCCACCCACATATTCGATCATATCCATGAGTGGAGAAGGCAGAGAAGACTTATTAAGGCTCCTATTTTGGATCAGTTATTAGCTGATTGGTTTACCAAATCTTTGTTGCCTCTGATTGCCTGAGATGTGGCTATGGGTGGTGCCATTACTGAAGAGAAATCCATTAGTCGAGCCTAGTATCTGGACTTGGTCTATTCCCAATCTAGAACTTTGTATGACTTGATTCCTCAAGCTCCTCACCCAAGCACCGATCCTACAAAGCCACCAGCAGAAGTCCCTATTGATGGGATTATTGGCTCAATCCAATCCCCGTCAGCAGCAAAACCTACCAAGCAACCCCAGACTTCCACCCCTACTCCTTCGACTCCCAATATTTTTGCCAAGGTTAATTCTATTCAGAGTATTCAAACCTCTGGCAATAATAAAAAGAAAGGTAAAAGTAAAAATAAAAAACCTGGAAACCAACAGGAGAACCCAAAACCAACCAACAATGATAATGATAAAGGGAAAAGAAAAGAAAAATATCCATGTCTGCTATGCGGAGGTGACCATTTCACAAAAGAGTGTCCCCACCGGATGAAATCACCCAATTTTTGAAAACAGATCCCGCACCCACAGTTCTCATGGATCCTTTTCCTTCTCAACAACAACTGATAGACCACATGTCTAATCAGGGAAACTCAAGTTCGTTAGAGGAAATTCGTATGATGTCCTCAGATACCATTAGTCTGCAAACTTGAAGTTAGAATTATGACAAGCCTACAGACAAGAAAGAATACCATTCTTCTTCAGGGAAAGCTCCCTCTACTGGTTCTCTTGAATCCTCGTCTACTGTCCCCCTAACAATCGAGAATCCTACTTTCGATATGATTTTGCGTCCACCCAAGAGTACTCTTAGGAAGGATGTTTTTAACCCTAATGCCTGAGATGCTCAATTTTATAATGTAGTTGGAGATCTCACTTAGGCACCATGTGCAATGTCTACCTTGGAAGTGCTCCAAAGTTGTCCTACACAACGCAAAAACCTGTTAACTACGTTAGGAGCTTTAGACCTAGACAATTCTAATTTGATTCATTTCAATGTCGAGAACTATAAGTCTAGAATACCTCACAAACTTGCTTTCCAAATCATCACGAAAGTATTCAGAAAGAAAGTCTTTAGGACTGTCTTAGACGAAGGAGCTTCAACTTTGGTTTTGTCCCTATCTTGTTGGAAAGCTATCGACTCTCCCGAGCTTGTAACATTACCTACGACTCTGAAGGCCTTTGATGGACAAGGTTTCTAACCCCATGGTCTCATATCAGCCCTTGCAGTCGAGCTTGGGGGAAATTTTTTTTCTATTCAAGTAGAAGTAGTGGATGCCCCGTTAGATTACAACCTCCTTCTAGGAAGAAATTGGTTTTATGCCATGACTGTTGTTGCTTCGACAGTATTCCGAACAGTCCAATTTCCACATCTAGGGAGAATTGTTACCATTTATCAACTTGATTTTTGTATACCGGATTTTATGACCTCTACAGCTAATAACATCCCTATGTTAGGCTAGTCCCCTCCTCCTTACTAGTCGATTGGGGTAGGCGTGTTGAAGGATTCATCCCTTATGGGGATTTTTCCGTCCACTCCTCCTAACATAGATACAGCGATAATGAATATGATTGTGTCATTTGATTGTGAGCCCAAGGGAAAATAAATTGTTGAGTCCACCTCATTGAGTCCACATGAAGAAATGTACAACACCATTCAAACCCTTTCCGATGATCACACCGATGACCTTCATCTGGTGGCTTTGGATCCTTACCACCTGCCTTACTGGTTAGAACCATCTCTTCCTATTTTGGATTATCTCTCTAATACTTTTCCTTTTTACGAGTCAATTATGGAGATTATGAATACAAATGAGTCCATTTGGGAGGATCACCATCATAGATCCCTGTTCCTCCCCAACACCAGTCCGGTTAACCATGACTTTGCATCCTTGTTTTCCACTGATATTGTCAAAGCACCTCAAAGTTCTATATTGTTGCAAGACACAGATTCTGAAGGAAACCTTTGCAACATTACTCAAACAAGTCCGATTGACATATCAGCCAAGCCTGGTACCATCGAGCATGTTCATGTTGGGCAGAACTACTCGACAGACGAATATGAAGCATACAAGGAACTTTTCAAAGAATTCCATGATTATTTTTCCTGGTATTATGAAGAAATTCCAGGGATATACCCATCCATTGTGGTCCATGAAATTAAAACCTATCCCATGACTAAACCTGTTAGAAAAAAACTAAGGCAAGTCCATCCACGGAAGGTCATGGCTATTAAAGCTAAGATAGAGAAACTTCTCAAAGCTGGGTTTATTTATCCCGTACCTCTAACGGAATGGGTATTGAATGTTGTCCCTATCAATAAAAAGCAGGGCACCATTAGAGTCTGTATCGATTTTAGAGACTTGAATAAAGATTGTCCCAAGGACAACTTTCCTACTCCACATATCAATTAGATTATCAAAAACTATGCTGGAAGTGTCATCTTCTCATTTATGGATGGCTTTTCTGGCTATAATCAGATTGAGATATTACCCACCAATCAGGAGAAGACGACATTTATTTTCCCATGGGGAACCTTTGCATATAGAAAGTTACCTTTTGGCTTGAAAAATGCTAGAGCCACTTTCCAGCATGCAATGTCCTATGCGTTTCACGATATTAAACATATTGTTGAACCCTACCTTGACGACCTCCCTGCTCATTCACAGCGACAGGAGGACCACCCTGGTCATCTTAGAGATATTTTCTTGAGATGCCATCATTATAATATATGGCTCAACCTGCATAAATGTGTTTTTTGGATTGAGATGAGACATCTGTTAGGTTTTGTGGTCTCTAAGGATGGCATCCTGATAGACCCTTTGAAAATTGCCACCATTTTAGCTCTACCAGCCCCAACCAATCTTCTCAAACTCCAAAGTTTGCAAGGGAAGGAAAACTTTCTCCGTCGTTTTGTGTGTAATTTTGTAGAGAAAATGCATGGTTATATGCGTCTCCTCAAGAAGGACACTTCATTCTTTTTGGATGACCAAGCCTAGTGTGCCTTTGATAATCCCAAACATGCTCTGACTCATTCACCCATGATATGCCCCCCAGATTATTCAAAGGACTTTCTCTTGTATATTTTTGCCTCCACTACTACCATCGCTATGGTTTTGGTGCAGGAAAATCCCAATGGTCAGAAGCACGTGATTTACTATGCTAGTAAGAATCTTATGGATTATGAAACCCGATATTCACACGTGGAGAAGTTAGCATTGGCCACGGTCATTGCTGTACAAAAATTTCGTCACTACATTTTGCTCTACACAAACACTGTATTGGAATACCAGAACCCTATGTTTTACATCCTGACTCGTTAGGTGCTCAAGGGCAAGTACTCCCAATGGATAGTCATACTACAGGAGTTTGATCTGGAATTTGCCAAAGCCACATCAAAGAAATCCTTGGTCTTTGTTGAGCTCATGTGTGATCTTCCCTATGCTTCGATGGAATCTGATCCCAGTGATTCATTTCTGGATGAATTCCTATTCCTGATAAGCACTACTGACCCATGGTATGGAGATATGCTTATTTATCTCCAAACACAAATATTTCAGCCAAATCTATCTCGTGACGATAGCCACCGTATCTTTCACCATGCAAAATACTACCTCATCTTGAATGATACCTTGTATAGACGTGGGATTGATTCTATTCTTCTGCGATGCCTCAACCATGAGGAAGCTGAACATGTGTTGAATGATTGCCACTCTGGAGCATGTGGCAGTAATTTATCTGGGATGGCTACAGCCCATAAAATCCTTTGCAATGGCTATTTCTGGCCTTCAGTATTTAAAGACTGTCATGATGCTGTTAAGAAATTCCCACCTTGTCAACATTTTTATCCCAAAAATCGCTCACATCCCGCTCCAATACACCTCGTCATTGCCATTGGCCCATTTGCCAAATGGGGGATTGATTATATGCATTGTAATCCTACCTCAGCTGGGGGGCATGGTTACACCATCGTATCCATTGACTATTTTACAAAATGGGTTGAGGCCATGCCTACATATGCGGAAGATGGTAAGACTGTCGCTCTCTTCCTATTCAATCATATCATAGCTATATTTGGAGTCCTGCAGTCCATTTTTACTGATCATGGATCACATTTCCATAATCAAATGATGGAGGAACTAAGTGCCAAGCTAGGTTTTTGCCATGAAAACTCTATGCCATATTATCCACAAACTAAAGGTCAGGTAGAGGCCATTAACAAAGTTTTGAAAACTATGCTTCATCGGATGGTTGGAGATCATAAATACAACTGGCACCACATCCTTTTCTCCACTCTTTGGGGTTACAGGACTTTGGTGAAAACAGCTACTAGTTTCACACCTTTCCAGCTTGTTTATGGACTCGAAGCTATCTTACCAATTCAATGTCAGATTCCATCCTTAAAACTTGTCGTCGAACTTCTCCCAGACACTTCCACAAAGGAAGAGAGATTTTTGTACTTGAACAACCTTAACGAAACTCAGATAGATGATGCCTTAGATAATGAGGCACATAAGAAACATGTCAAGGCACAATATGATAAATCCATCCAACCTCGTGCCTTTAACGAGGGTGACCTAGTTTTGACTTATGACCAAAGATATGACAAACTAGGGAAAGGAAAGTTCAAGTCCATGTGGTACGGTCCTTTCTTCATTTCTATAGTTTTAGAGAAAGGGGCCTACGAGCTCATTGACTACGATGGAATCCCTTTAGGGAAACCTCGCAATGGGTTGTACCTGAAAATGTACTATGCCTAGGTCTTTCTTGGATAGTATCTTGTATATATGTATAATTCTTGAATTTCAGTGTGCTTTTAGTATTTTCAATATGGTTTTGAGTTTAGTGTCTGCATTTGTTTATACCATGTTTTGGTCATGCAGAGCAAATGTCTTTCTATGGCTTCACTAATGGTGCTTTTCGCCACACCTTGAATCTTGCCTCAGCTGCTTGGGTCCTCTATTCCCCAGCTAAATATTTGGTCAGTTCAGGAGTGGTTTGTATTGGTCTCGATACCAACAACATCGCTGAGTATCAAGCAGTCATAGGTCTTCTGACTAAAGCTTCCTCCCAAGATGTTCACAATCTGGTAGTCTTGATGGACTCACAACTCATGGTTTGTCATCTAAACCATGTTTGTACCATTAGAAATCCTGTGCTTCTCCACCTCTTTCGGAGGGTATGCTTGTTAGAAAGGTCATTCAAAACCATCACCTATAGGCATATCCCTAGGGAACATAATGTAGTTGCTGACCCATTAGCTAATTACATCCTAGATTGGCATATTGCCCATTCATGACATTAAAATCAAGCATGGTTCATTGTAAATAAACAATTAAAGACACATAAAAATCATATAAAATACATCCACCATTTGAGACATATAAACACCAGGTAAAAGTCTGTATATATATATATATATATATATATATATATGAACATGTTTACAAAAAATTGTTCACGAGACCTCATATGAAGCACGTAGTCTTTCAGGTAAAAGTCACCATACAAAATGCTGAACATATCAACTTTCAGTAGATACATCATGCATACATCATCTAGTGATGCTCGTGGTAGCACATCACTTCATGGGATACTCTACGTAGCTGTCTGCTAAACCGACCCGGTACTCATGCTGTAGGTCTTTGATACCTCAAAGGGAGGTCATCAATGGAAGCATCAGGGATGTCTAGGGTCAACCTATCTAGGTTTTCCTCTAACTCCCTGGTCACATCGTCACCCTGTGGTACGAAGTGGGACCCAGCTCATCTATCCAATGGGGAAGCTCCCCCAGGTCGTGCTGCTCCAATGCCTGCATGAAAATATTCTGGTCTCCTAACTTAACATAAAAAATATAAAACATTAAAAAACATAAAACACTATTTCCATTTAGGGTTTCTTGCTTCTTACCGATGTCACCCCATTTTCCACCAGGTGAGAGCAGTAGGTCAGGGTCTCCGCTGAAGTCTGAACCTACATAAGCATAATCCTCCACCATGAGGATCTGATCTCTCATCCATCGAAAGAACGGGTCACCGAAATTCACCTTCCCCTTGCCTACTCCAGTATGGGCCATAATCTAGACCCACCTCTGCATGAGAGGGTCCTGCGCTCTCAGCTCTGTAAAGACCACCTGGGGTCTCATCTGTGGTACCCGCTCAAAGAAGAAACAGGATAGAATGGAACCAAAATGGAACTGCTTCAGTTCCCCCTGCCGACACTTAGTCAACCGATCCTTGAATATCAGAAGCAGGGATTCTGCCCAGTTGAAGACTGTAGGTGCCATGGCCTCTATAGCATAGAGCATATGTGCCCTAGAAGCCTGGTGCACTCCCTAGCTTCTTGCCACTCTCTGCATCATAAACAATACAGTCCATAGAGGTCTGTCCATCACTACCTTTATGGGGATTTTCTTCCCCGATGTCCTTGTCCCTAGAATACAGTGACGGTCTATCAACTCTTGTGTGGTAATATCCCCTCCTCGAGAACCTGTCAGTGAGATGGGGGCTCCCCTTCTTGAAATTCCAATCAAGAAGTAGATATCCTCTACCTCAACTGTCAAAATATGAGCCCCAACCTAAAAATGTTGTTGCTCCAGATTCCACATCCAGAGTATATGCTCAAGCAATCGCTCATGTGATACCATACTGGGAGTCTGGAAAAATTTTAGGAGTCCATAGTCTCGTAATGTGGCTATGCAACCTACATTCCTTTTGGCAAAAGCGCCATCATTATCATGTTATCTTTCCTTCCATATCACCATTTTTTATCAGCAAAATCCTGCCAAAAACAATCACAAGACCTATTAGAATCATTCTTAATCATTCAAATCAAAATAAAAGATATATTTTTGCTTGTGTCAATAGTTTTACATCTTCACCATTGGCACCTTTTGTGCGCCGTTGAAGACAGGCAGTTGTACCGCCTGTGCGCTGTGTTTTCGGCACGGTTCTAGAGAGGTACCATGTATCCCGCAAGGGATAAGCGCGGTGCCCGCTCCCATGATTTTAGGGATTTCCATACAAGCCCAAAACACCATTAAAAATAAAAATTGAGACTATGAAAAGGAAGAGTAGGGTTTGAACAGTTACCTGGAACTGACGGCGCTTGAATCCGACGGTGGAAACTCTCAATATCAGCAATTGAATATGTGACTAGGAAAGTGCTCCAAATGCTCTCCACTATGGGTAAATAGTAGAATGATTTTATTTTTCACTATTTACATGACTTTTATACACATTTTTGGGTTTTACATGCTATAGTTTTGATTTAAAATCGCTTATTACTCAAAATTTATCAGTCGTAATCCCTTAATGTTAGTTATTGGTGCATTTAACACTTGTTTTGAGTCGTTGCAGGATAAAAGAACGGTAGCAGTAAAGTCTTGGGAGTTCATTTTTGAATTTTTCGTACTACCATAAAATGGAAAAAGTCGTTGAGATTTTATTATGACACTTTGGTCACGCTCTCGAAACCTAGTATCAAAGGTTCGAGTCCATTTCTAATTCTTTTCAGGATCATAAAATCTCTCATAGTGAAAACAGACCTAATGGGGTCTTCTTTAAACTCTTTTCGGGCTCCTTAAATACGAAAAGATTGTCGAGCGATATTGTCTTCTTCACGCTCGTTAAAGAATTTGAAGAGTCGTCTCTTTGATGGTAGGTTATCTCTTTTTCAGTTTGGATAGACTATTTACGAAAAAGGAACACTCCAGCCAACCATGACTGGAAGAGTTCTCTAAGGTATGATTTTATACTTTTTCAGGCCTTAGGGACTAAATCATACAAAAAAGGACCTTTTGGAGTCTTCTTCCGTGGTCGTTCAGACTCTCTAAACATGAACGATACCGAGTTTCCTTTCATTGGACTCGTTAAATTAAACATTGAGAGACCCGTTTTTGGGAACGAACCCCTCCTCTCTCAGGTTAATAAAACATATGAGTTTTGACTTGTCTTCGGATGAGCTATACCGCATGTTTGTTACCCTCTTTGAACTCGTAAAACCGAAAAGAGGTACTCATCAACCATGATGGGGGAAAATGGGAAGGGAATAATTTTGCAAATAAATGGCAGTAGTTTGTCGTTACCTTTGAACATGGCACTTGTTTGCATATCATGTTAGTAAATTGGGTATTCAGCTGATCTCCATGATGATCCACTTTCATGAGTCATGCCACTCCTTTGAGTCTTTCAAAAGAATGCATTTTCCACTATCACACTGTGTGTTCTTCTGGTTTATTCATGCTGCCAAGTCTTTTGTCGTGCTGCCCGATGTTCAAAGGGAAGTTGAAGAAGTTTTTCCTCTGCAGTCAAAACATTCTCTGTGTCAGTACTTTTGAGTCATTCTTATGGTTACTACATTCACATCATTCCAGAACTATGTTTTGAGTTTCGTGTCATCGATGTGGGACTCATCATGGCCCTCCTTCGATGAGACTATCCCTGTCAACATCAGCTCATCATCCGGGAAATAGTCTTAGAAACAAAAACTTAGTACCTTGAGATCTGTATGCCTTAATGACAGATTCTCTCGCTCTCGACATAGGTTCACATCATTGACATTTGATCGATAGAATCGATTGGGTGTTCAACATCAGGACATCTATTCACACTCAGTAGATTATACTAGGGTACCTTGGGAATCATTGGCATCAATGGTGATCTCCCTCACACTTGTTAACGGTTCACATCATTGGCCAGTAATCAAGCGGTTTATACCATGTTCGACTTCAGATCATTGTAATCACATGGATAGAATCATACTTTGCGGAAGACGAGACGAAGACCCTAGGTATTTGTTTAAGCGCTCATTGCTTTCCCCAAGTTGAGATGGAGTTTTGTATATCTAGCATGGATCCACATTTGTATGGTCGTGGCTATGCTCAAATTTGCATCTGTATGACATAGATCTACATTGTATGTCTAGTAGCTATGTCCAAGTTTGAGTCCTCTATCACATGGATCTACAATGTATTCTAGTAGCCATGCTTGTTTATTCCTCTCATGGATCTACCTTGTATTGGTCTATAGCCATGAGCTGGTTACTTGTGTCTATGAGTCAAAAATATTGATGTACTACATATTCCTACTTGACGACATGCTCCAATCGAGTTGACATTTTCACCTCGAAGTGACAACCTGTTCTCTCAAAGCTCTCGTTTATCGTATCCCTCTAAGTCTCACGCTTTGGAAGGCATTATGTTATACCCAAATCCTATCACCACCATGTGATAAGACCTTTGACTTACATGTTTTCCCTTAATTCCAGCACTTGAAGTGGAAACCCATGTTGTTTGTCAATTCTACATGAAAAAACTCAGCACCGAACTTTCCTTGTGGCCCATGAGCGGTACCTTGCTCACACCACCTATATCTTGTTTGCCATAAGCGGTGCCACCGCTAGTGGCCTTTGGTCCATAAGCATTTCTCATCTAAACCGCTCTATCATAAGAGAAGAAAAGCAGTACCCTGGGTAAAATGGGAAAACGAGAAGTTTCTCGAGGCTTCTAGATCATGAGCCTCATGTCCTCCCTTATCCCTATCATTGTGGATCAGTTGAGCTCGAGATCCCCCATCATAGGATCTTAGAGGCCACCTCATCCACAAATTCTCAACTATTCCTATCCATTGAGCCTTATAAATACAAGCTCATGTCCATATTTGAGGGGGAGAACTATATAGGTATTGTTATGCTATTGGATTGACCACTCAGCCCAAGCCATTGGAGAGCATAGAGAGAAAATTTGGAGCTTATGGGGATGAAGTGTTTGTCTCGTGGATATTCTTGTCGACACTAAGGAAATGGTTGTAAGCTTCTCCATACATGTTTAATGCAAAGCTAATTTATGTCCCACATTACTGTTGTTTTGATTTCGCATGTACATGTTGCTAGATTCCTTAGTCACTAACATGGATAAGTAGATGATTTTCTGGTAGCTTTGATGTCTTTGCATGTTTGATCTATTTGCAGGTACACAGGTTCACTATTGAAGCAGCATTCTAGGTGTCTACGACATCCAGGGAAGGTCTTCATCCTTTGTCGTTCACTCATTTGTTCTGGCTTTGAACCATTCAAACCAGAGGAACAACTCCTGTCTGCAGAAGTTGAAATATTCCTGGTTACAACACATTGATGAATATTTGCAACATTCAAAGAGATAATTGGGTCCATAAAATTTATGTGGGACTTTGAGAATATCTCATGATCTATAATAAATTGACAGGACAAACTCCATTCCGACTGGTGTATGGACAAGAGGTTTTTACGTTGATAGAATACATTGTACACAGTCTAATAATAGTTGGGATTATTGAAATGACCGATGTTAGTGTTGTCGAATAAATATTGCCATGGCTTGTGCAATTGGAGGAAGAGTGTTTCGTCATAGGTTATCATCAGAATGTTGATAAAGTGTGACAAAAATCCTAGAATGATAGACACACCAAGAATAAGAAATTTCAAGTCGGAGAAGTTGTCCTCCTGTATGATAGTAAGTTTTTAAAGCATGCTGGAAAGATGAGAACACATTGGCTGGGACCATATGTTACCATTTAGATCATTGAAGGAGGAATGATACAATTTCAGAAATGATATGGAACACATTTCAAAGGATTGGTGAATGGAAGTCCGATAAATCCTTACTAGGATAACCATGACTTAGTCGAAAAAAAATACACATATTTAGAGTATTATGTCGCAGACTATATGTTTGTCGGGGAGAAATAAAAATTATCGCATACTATATGTCTTTCGCGGAAGAAAAATGGTGGCAAAGACTCTCCCTCCGTTGTAAGGAAACAAATGTGTTGAAGGTCATATACCTAGCGCATGAAGAAAACTGTGGTTGCATGATGAAATTTAGTCGCAAGAAGATAGTTGGTTGTAGTTAATTTGAGGATGGAGGAGATTTAAACAACTTACTTTTTGGTCACTTCCGTCATTATTGCAAAATAATTACCATTGAACTAATAGGAGAAGTGAATATTTGATTGGAGGTTTCCTTATAATGATTCAAAATATTTCTCCATATGACGAAAATCGTTGCCATCTTTCCATTTATTGCTCACTCGTGTGATTGGATGATTGATTGAATGGGTGCACTTATATTGTCTTCGTGTTGAATTTTCCTTCATTCTATTGCATCTAACAGAGTACACTGAGCTATTGTGTATACAACTATAATATTCAAGGCAATTTTTCACAGAGTATGGTCATTGCTATCTCTAATACAAGCATCCTTGCAGAATCAGGTGTCGAAACACCATCACCTATGCCCATTATGGAAGACACTGCTACATGTGTTCCACGAACATGGTTGCAAAATAAGCTTCACAATCATTAGTGATTCCACCAATTCATTTATGACCAGAACCACCTGGAACATCAGAAAGGAAATGATTTGGTACCCACAAGAAGGAAAAAACATCCCCACCAGAAGATGACAAAGTAGGGTCTTCATCCATGCTTCTAGAATATGTCTCACCCAGAACAACTAATGCATCTAATGTCGAAATTGGAAAAAATTCAAAGTATCAATTGTTATCACCATCTATAGTAGAAGGATTTTAGATAATAGTGAATAATGTCAAGATCCTGGGACTTTGTCTTTAAATTTACAAGAAGCTCAGGATATATTTGGTGATGTTGATGAACTTTTGTCTTGTAGAAAGAAAGGTTCGTGAGAAAAGGGATTGGATGTTTCCAAAGGGATAAATTATGAAGTTTTCAAGAGACTCAAATATGACTTTGATCCATGTGTTGTGGCATAGAAATACATGACAGTGAAGGATGATCAAATTCATGAAATACATGTGCCAAAATGATTTAAAAAAAAATACAGTTTTGAGGTTCTCTGAAATTTATCCTATAATACTTGAGCATTTCGATGTAGGAGGACATAAATCATCTTGAAACAACTATTACACTCAATTGCATCAATTTTGCTAATGAAGGAATCACACAAGATATTTTTGCAAAATCCAAAGTATTTTGACTTGGAGAAATTGCATAAAAACTTTGCAAGGGGGTCGTGGAGTTGGAATTACAAGTGAAACCTAGTACAACTCCAGAGGTACTAGAAGAAAGAATAAAAGCAACAAATGAGGCCATGATGAGGATAAAAGAAGTAGAGGAATTGTGTGCCAAGGCGGTGGCGAAAGTTTGTCGAGTAGCTATGCATTGCAGAAGAAGAGGTTAACCAACTAAAGAATGAAATGAAGAAGATGTCAATAGTAGAGAAAGTGGCTAAGGATGCAGATATGAAGAAGATACAGAAGCAGGTCACAAAATAGCAAACACAACAACAAAAGAGAAATGATAAGGTCACATATTTACAAGAATATGCAGAGAAAGTTACATGCATCATTCCTCCTGTACATGAAAAGGTTGTTAGCTGGAATATTTCACCTCCTACGGATAGCAAGGTGTTCCACTGGTCTGAATGGTTCAGATCCAGAACAAATAGATCACAGAGGCTGATAACTCTCCCTAGATGCTATAGATATCTGGAATACAAGGATTTGATAGTCCACCTACGTACCTGCAATCAATCTCAACATGAGATAGATCAAAGCAACCAGAATATGATCTACTAATCTATGCTAGTGACTAAGGAATCTAGCAATATATATCTAAAATCAAACATCAACAATATATATGGGTCCGAAAATCAACTTGCATTAAGAATATGAAGAATTTTACAACCAAGCCTTAGTGTTGACATGCATCTCCATGAAACCAGCTCTTCATCCCCAAAAGCTCCAACTCTAGATCTCTATGCTCTCTCCAAATGATATTGGGCCAAGAATCAATCCAACAGCATAACAATACCTTCAATGTTCTCTTCTCAACCATGGCTATGAGCTCATATTTATAGGGCTTTAATGGATAGAGATGGTTGAGAAATTAGTGGGTGAGGTGGCCTCTAAGATCCTAGGATGAGGGATCTCGAGCTCAACCAACCCACAACAGTAGGGATAAGGTAGTACACGAGGCTTACCATCTAGAAGCCTTGAGAAACTTCTCTTTTTCCATTTTTACCCAGGGTACCACGGTTCTCCTTCTATGACAGAGCAGTTCTGGTAATAACTACCTATGGACCAAGGGTAATAGGCAGTGGCACCGCTTATGCAACACAGATGATGGGCGGTGCAAGTAGGGGTACCTCTCATGGATAATAGGGCATGCGTGGTGCTGGGAATTTGTATGATAGATTGATGAAATACCATTTAGTTTCCACTCCAGAAGATGGGATTCAGGGAAATTAGGTATGTCATCACACGACGGTGACAGGATTTTGGTATAACAAGATGCCCCCCAAAGCATGAGTCTTAGAGTGATACAATAAATGAGAGATTTGAGAACAAGTCATCGCCAGGAGATGAAAATGTCGGCTCGATCAGAGTATGTAGTCAAGTAGGCATCTGTAGTACATCAGTATGTTGACTCATAGACACAAGTAACCAAACTCATAGCCACAGACCAATACAAGGCAGATCCATGAGTGAAATAAACAAGCATGGTTAGTAAAATATAGCGTAGATCCATGTGATAGAGGACTCAAACTTGGACATAGCTACCAGACATACAACATAGATCTATGTCATACAGATGCAAATTTGAGCATATCCATGATCATACAAATGTGGATCCATGCTAGATATACAAAAATCCATTGCAACCTGGGGAAAAAGCAATGAGCGCTTTTAAACAGATGCCCTGGGTCTTCGTCTCGTCTTCCACAAAGTACTATTCTATCCATGTGATTACAATGATCTGAAGTCGAACATGGTAGAAACCACTTGATTACCAGCCAATGATGTGAACCGTTAACAAGTGTGAGGGAGATCACCATTAATGTCAATGATTCCCAAGGTACCCTAGTACAATCTACTGAGTGCGAATAGATGTCCTGATGTCGAACACACAGTTGATTCTATCGATCAAAGGTCAATGATGTGAACCTATGTCGAGAGCGAGAGAATCTGTCATTAAGGAATACAGATCTCAAGGTACTAAATATTTTTTCTAAGACTATTTCCCAGATGATGAGCTAATGTCGACGGGTATAGTCTCATCGAAGGAGGGCCATGATGAGTCCCACATCGATGACATGAAACTCAGAACATAGTTCTGGAATGATGTGAATATAGTAACCATATGACTGAATCAAAGATACTGACACAAAGACTGTGTAGACTGCAGAGGTAAAACTTCTTCAGATCCCCTTTGAACATTAGGCGTCACAAAAAAATGACTTGGCAGCATGACTAGATAGGACAGATACACAATGCGACAGTGGACAATGCATTCTTTTGAAAGACTCAAAGGATTGACATGACTCATGAAAGTGGATCGTCACGGAGATCAGCTGAATACCCAATTGACTGACATGATTGTGCAAACAAGTGCCATGTTCAAAGGTAACAACAAACAACTGTCATTATTTGCAAAATGATTCCCCTTCCCATTTCTCCCATCATGATTGATGAGTGCCTCTTTTTGGTTTTACGTGTTCAAAGAGGGTAACAAACACTCAATATAGCTTGTCAGAAGACAAGTCCAGTCTCATATGTTTTACAAACCTGAGAGAGGAGGGGTTTGTTCCCAAAACGAGTCTCTCAATGTTTAATTTAACGAGTCCACTGAAAGAAAACTCGGTATCGTTCATGTTTAGAGAGTCTAAACGAAAACAGAAGAAAACTCCATGGGGGTCCTTTTTCGTATGATTTAGTCTCTAAGGCCCGAAAAAGTATAAAATCATACCTTAGAGAACTCTTCCAATCATGATTGGCTGGAGTGTTCCTTTCTCATAAATAATCCTATCTGAACCAAGAAAGAGATAACCTACCGTCGGACGGACGACTCTTCAAATACGTTAATGAGCGTGAAGAAGACAAGATCGCTCGACGATCTTTTCGTATTTAGGGAGCCTGAAAAGGGTTTAAAGAGAACTCCATGAGGTTTCTTTACAAAACGTAATGTTTTACGAGCTTGGAAAGAATCGAAAATGGACTCGATGAATTTTTTCGTATATAAGGAGCTTGAAAAAGAGGTGAAAAGAGAACTCCATGACGCTTCTTTACACAATGTCGTATTTTACGAGCCTAGAAAGACTCTTGAACTGGACTCGAAACTTTGATACTAGATTTTTACGAGCGTGACAAAGTGTCCTAATAAACGCTCAACGACCTTTTCCATTTTGTGAAAGTATGAAAAATCCATAAACAAACTTTCCAAAGCTTTTACTAAAGTCAACCTGCATACGACTCATAAGCAAGTGTTAAATGCATTCAAAATCAACATTAAGGGATCATGACAAATAGATTTTGAACAGAACATGACGTAATATCAAAACTATAATAAGTCAGACCAAAAAAATGTCTCTATAAGGTAACTAAATAGTAAAAAATTAAACATTTCACTATTTACCTCCAGCAGAGAGCACTTGGAGCCTTTTCTAACTATATCTTCCATAGTGATACTGGGAGTTCCCATCGTCCATTTTCAGTCTCGTCAGTTGCAGCTAACAGCTAAGACCCTTATCTTTCATTTCATAGCTTCTATTTTGGGATTTGGTGGGGTTTTGGGCCTACTTGGCAAGCCCTAAAATCCAATATGTGGGCACCGTGGATACCCCTTATGGGATAGGCGATACCACCTAAGAACCACGCCAAGAACACGGCAGACAGGCGATGCCAACACCTATCTCCAATGGGGCACAGGAGGTGCTGGCCATGGAGAAGTTAAACAAATGATATGGACAAAATTAATTCATTCTTTTGATTTGGAATGATTCAAGGATGATATTAATGCATACCATTGTTGTTTTTGGCAGGTCTAGGTGTCCAAAATATGGTGATATGGAAGGAAAGAACACATGATGACGAGGATGTTGCTGCTGAAAGGAATCCGGTTTGCATTTCTGCACTCCAGAACTGTGGACTCTTAAAGTTCTTTTGGACACCAAGCATGGTGTCCCACGAGAGATTATTGGAACACATACTGAGAATGTGGAATCCAGAACAATAGTATTTTGAGGTGGGGGCACACATGATTACAGTGGAGGTAGAGGATATCTACTTCTTGACTTCCCTATCGAGACGGGGTGCCCCCATCTCACTGACAAGTTCCTGTGGCAGGGACATTACCACCAAAGAGCTTATAGATCGGAACTGTGTACCAGGTACAAGAACATTGAGGAAGAAAATCCCCATTAGGGCAGTGACAGATAGGGATCTATGGATTGTTCTATTCACCATGCAGAGGGTGGCAGGGAGCCATGGTGTACATCAGGATTCCAGGGCACATATGTTGTATTCCCTAGAGGCTATGGCACCTACGGTGTTCAACTAAGCGGAAGCATTGCTTCTAATATTCAAGAATCAGCTGACTAAATGTCGGCAGGGAGAGCTTAAGCAATTCGGCTTTGGTTCCATATTAGCTTTCTTATTCTTTGAGCAGGTCCCACAGATGAGGCCCCAGGTGACTTTCTGGAGTCTGAAAGCATGGGACCCCCGTATACTGAGGTGGGTCCAAGTCATGGCTCGCATAGGAGCAGGTAGGGGTAGAGTGAAGTTAATGATCCATTCTTCAGATGGCTACGGGATCAGATGCTCATGGTCGAGGACTATGCCTATGCGGGCATAGATTTTACAGGTGATCCTGACCTACCACTCCCACCTGGAGGGGATTGGGGTGACATTGGTAAGAAGCAAGAAACCCTAATAATGGAAAATGTTTTTATGTTTTTTATGTTTTATATTTTTTATGATAAGTGATGAGACCTGTTTGTCTTCATACAGATGTTGGAGTAGCGAGGCCTGGAGGAGAATCTCCATTAGATAGACAAGCTAGAGCTCGCTTCATGCCACAGGGTGATGATATCACCGGGGAGCTAGAGGAGAACCTAGAGAGGTTGACTCTGGACATCCCAGATGCTGATATAGATGACCTCTCGACTAGATATCATAGATCTATGGCAGGATTACTAGGCCGATTCAGTAGGCTACTACATAGGGTGGCTCGAGCAGTGATGTGCTATCACAAGAACCATTAGTGGATGAGACATGTATACTGAAAGCTAATAGCTTCAATATTTTTTGTATTATGATTTTGCCTAAAATCCTACGTGCTTCAGATGAGGTCTTAGGACCTATTTTTTGTAAAAATTTTATATATATATATATATATATATATATATATATATATATATATATATACAGACTTTTATATGGTGTTTATATGTCTCAAATGGATAAATGCATTTTCTATGAGTTCTATATGTTTTTAAATGTTTATTTACAATGTACCATGTTTTATTTGATGTCATGAATGGGCAATATGCCAATATAGGATGTAATTAGCCAATGAATTAGCAACTACATTATGTTCCCTAGGGATATGCCTATAGGTAATGGTTCCAAATGATATTTCTAACAAATGTACCCTCTGGAAGAGGCAGAGGAGCACCGGGTTACTAATGGTGTAGACATGGTTCAAATGACAACCCATGAGCTGAGAGTCCATCAAAACTACTAGATCATGGACATCCTGGGAGGCAGCTTCAGTCAGAAGACTGATGACTGCTTCATACTCGGCGATGTTATTAGTAGCGGGACCTAAGCAGAACGATCCTAAACTGACCAAATCTTCAGCTGGGGAATAGAGAACCCAAGCAGCGGAGGCTAGATTCAAGGTGTGGTGGCAAGCACCATCAGCGAAGCCATAGAAATCCATCTACATGACCAAAACATGGTATAAATAGATGCGGACACTAAAACTCAAAACCATCTTGAAAATACTAAAATCACACTAAAAGTCAATCAATATACATATATACAAGATACCATCCAAGAAAACCTAGGCATAGTACCTTTTCAGGTACAACCCGTTGCGAGGTTTCCCCAAAGGGATTCCATCATAATCAACTAACTCATAGGCTCCTTTCTCTAACACCTTGGAAATAACGAAAGGTCCATACCACATGGACTTGAACTTACCCTTCCATAGCTTGTCATGTCTCTGGTCATAAGTCAAAACTAGGTCACCCTCATTGAAAACACAAGGCTGGACGGATTTATCATACTGTGCCTTGATGTGTTTCTTATGTGCCTCATTAGCCAAGGCAGCATCTCTACGAGTTTCATCAAGGTTATTCAAGTACAAAAATCTCTCTTCCTTTGCGGAAGTGTCTGGGAAAAGTTTGACAGCAAGTTGTAAAGATGGAATCTGACATTGGATCAGCAAGACAACTTCAAGTCCATAGACAAGTTAGAATGACGTGAAACCAGTAGTTGTTTTCATGGATGTTCGATAAGCCCAAAGAGTGGAAAAAAGAATGAAATGCCAATTGGATTTATGATCTCCAACCATCTGACGAAGCATAGTTTTCAAAACTTTGTTAATGGCCTCTACCTGACCATTAGCTTGCAGATAATATGGCGTAGAGTTTTCATGGCAAAAACCTAGCTTGGCACTCAATTCCTCCATCATTTGATTACGGAAATGAGATCCGTGACAGTGACAATGGACTGCGGAACTCCAAATCTAGCTATGATATGATTGAACAAGAAGAGAGCGGCAGTATTACCATCTTCTGTGTATGTAGGCATGGCCTCAACCCATTTTGTGAAATAATCCATGGCTACGATGATGTAACCATGCCCCCCGGCTGAGGTAGGCTTACAATGCATGAATTCAATCCCCCATTTGGCAAAAGGGCCAACGACAATGATGGGCTGAAGCGGAGCAGGATGGATGCACTTTTTTGGATAAAAATGTTGGCAAGGTGGGCATTTCTTAACAGCCTCATGACAATATTTGAAGATAGAAGGCCAGAAATAGCCAGCACGAAGGATTTTCTGGGCTGTAGCCATCCTAGATAAATGACTGCCACATGCTCCAGAGTGGAAATCATTCAGCATGTGTTCATCCTCCTCATGAGTGAGACATCATCAGAGAATGGAGTCAATCCCACGTCTATACAAGGTATCATGCAAGATAAGATAGTATTTCGTGTGGTTACGGATGCGGCGACGATCATCACGAGATAGATGTGGCTGAAAGTGTTGGGTCTGGAGATAAATCAGCAAATCTCCATACCAAGGATCAGTATTGCTAATTAGGAACAAGAATTCATCGGTAAATGAATCGTTGGGCTCAGATTCCGTAGTAGCACAGGGAAGGTCACATATAAGCTTAGCAAAAACCAAGGATTTCTTTGATGTAGCCTTGGCAAACTTGAGATCGAACTCTTGAAGGATGACAATCCAACAGGAGTACTTGCCCCCGAGTACCTGACGAGTCATAATGTAATACATCGGGTTTTGGTCTGTCAATACGGTGGTAGTGCGAAGCAAAATGTAGTGACAAAATTTTTGCACAGTAATGACCATGGCCAAAGCTAGCTTCTCCACATGTGAATAATGGGTTTTAGAACCAATAAGATTCTTACTGGCGAAATAAATCACATGCTCCTGACCGTGGAGATTGTCCTGCACTAAAACCATGGCGATGGTAGTAGTGGAGGAAGCAATATACAAGAGAAATTCCTTTGAATAATCCTGGGGGTGTATCACGGGTGAATGAGTCAGAGTGTGCTTAAGATTATCAAAGGCACATTGGACTTGGCCATCCCAGAAGAATGGAGTGTTATTCTTGAGGAGATGCATATAACCGTGCATTTTCTCAGTGAAATTGCACACGAAACAATGGAGAAAGTTTGCCTTCCCCTGCAAACTTTGAAGTTCAAGGATGTTGGCTGGGGCTGGTAGACTAATGATAGCGGAAATATTCAAAGGATCGTTCTGGATGCCATCTTTGTATACCACAAATCCAAGCAGACGTCCCGTCTCAACACAAAAAACACATTTATGTGGATTGAGCCGTATATTATAATGACGACATCTCAAGAATATGTCTCTAATATGACTAGAATGGTCCTCCCGTCGTTGTGAATGAGCAGGGAGGTTGTCAAGGTACGGTTCAACAATATGTTTAATGTCATGAAACGCATAGGACATCGCACACTGGAACATGGCTCCAACATTTTTCAAGCCGAAAGGTAACTTCTTATATGCAAAGGTTCCCCATGGGAAAATGAATGTCGTCTTATGCTAATTAGAGGGCAATATCTCAATCTGATTGTAGCCGGAGAAGCCATCCATAAATGAAAAGATGACACTTCCAGGATAGTTGTCAGTAATATGATCGATATGCAAGGTAGGAAAGTTGTCCTTGGGACAAGATTTATTTAAATCCCTAAAGTCGATGCAGACTGTAATGGTGCCCTGCTTTTTATTGATAGGGACAACGTTCGATACCCATTCTGTCAGAGGTACATGATAAATAAAACCAGCTTTTAGAAGTTTCTCAATCTTAGCTTTAATAGCTGCGGCCTTATTAGGATGGACTTGCCTAAGTTTCTACCTGACAGGTTTATCCATGGGATAAGTCTTAATCTCTTGGACCACAATGGAAGGGTCAATCCCCAACATCTCTTCATAATACCAGGAAAAAATATCATGAAATTCCTTAAAAAGTGACTTATATGCTTCAGATTCATCTGTAGAGCAGTTCTACCCAACATGAACATGCTCAATAACATTAGGCTTGGCTGATATGTCAATTGAGTTCATCTGAGTAATGTTCCAAAGGTTTCCTTCAGAATCTGTGTCTTGCAACAATATAGGACTTTGCGGAAATTTGACAATATCAGTAGGAAAAAAGGATGCAAAATCACGGCTACCCAAACTGGTATTGGGGAGGAACATGGATCTATGATGGTGATCCTCCCAAATGGGCTCATCCGTATTCATGATCTCTATAATGGACTCGTCGAAAGGAAAAGTCTCGGAGAGATAATCTAGAATCGGAAGAGAAGGTTCTAACCAGTATGGTAAATGGTAAGGATCTGAAGCCACTAAATGAAGGTCATTAGTGTGATCATAATAATAAGTTTGAATGGTGTCATACATAGCTTTGTGTGGGCTCAACGAGGTGGACCCAACAACATTTGTGCCCTCAGGCTCAAAATCAAATGAGGCGATCATATGTACTGTTAGAGTATCCGTGCTAGGAGGAGTAGAGGGAAAAATCCCCATGAGGGATGAATCCTTCAGCATACCTACCCCAATAGACTAGTAAGGAGGAGGGGACTGACCTAACATGGGGATGTTATTAGCCGTGGCAGTAGTAACATCCGGTGTACAGAAATCAAGATGGTCAATGGTAAAAATTCTCCCAAGATGCAGGAATTGGATCGTTCGAAATATTGTTGAAGCAACAACCGACATAGCATAGAATGAATTCCTTCCTAAAAGGAGGTTATAATAAAAAGGGGCATCCACCACTTCTACTTGGATGGAAATGGTTTTTCCCCCCAGCTCAACTGCAAGGGCTGATATGAGACCATGGGGTTGGAAACCCCGTCCATCAAAGGCTTTAAGGGTCGTAGGTGATGTAACAAGCTCGGGAGAGCCAAGAGCTTTCTAACAAGTCAGAGATAACACTGAGGTCGAAGCTCCTTCATCTAGTACTGTTCGAAAGACTTTCTTTCCCACTACTTTCATAATGATCTAAAAAGCAAGCTTATGCGGTAATCTAGGTTTATAGTTCTGAACATTGAAGTGAATCAAGTTAGTGTTATCCAGGTCTACAGCTCCTAATGCGGTCAACAAGTTCTTGCGCTATGTGGGACAACTTTGGAGTAATTCTAGGGTAGACATCACACAAGGTGGCTGAGCGAGATCTTCAACTACATTATAAAATTGAGCAGCTCGAGCATTGGGATTAAAGATAGCCTTCCGAAGAGTAGTCTTTGGTGGGCGCAAAATCATGTCGAGAGTAGGCTTCTCGATAGATAAGGGAACAATAGACGAGGATTTTGAAGAACTAGTAGAGAGAGCTTTCCCTGGAGAAGATTGATCTTCTTTCTTATCTGTAGGTTTATCATAATTCTGGCTTCGAGTTTGTAGATGGATGGTATCTAAGGACATCATACGAATTTTCTCTGATGAGCTAGAGTTACCCTGGTTAGACATGTGGTCTACCAGTTGTTGTTGAGAGGGAAAGGGATTCGTAAGTACTGCATGTGCAGGATTAGACTTTAGAAACTAGGATGTTTCATCCTGATGGGGACACTCTTTTGAAAAGTGGTCACCACTGCATAATAGACAAGGATATTTAGCCTTCCTTTTCCCTTTATCGTTGTCATTATTGGTTGATCGTGGGGTCTCCGGTTGGTTTCCAGGTTTTTCATTTCGATTTTTACCTTTGTTTTTATTACCTGAGGTTTGAGTACTATGAATAGAATTGACCTCAGCAGAAACCTTAGGAGTCGAAGGAGTAGCGGGTTGGGTTTGCTTGGTAGGTTTCACTGTGGATGGGGACTGGATTGAGCCAACAATCCCATCAGTAGGTACTTATGTTGGTGGTTTGGCAGGGTCAGTGCTGGGGCGAGGAGCCTGAGGAATCAGGTCATAAAGAGTCCCGGATTGGGAATAGACCATGTCTAGGTACTGAGCCCGACTAATAGCCTACTCTTCAGTAACGACACCGCCCATGGCCACATCTCAGGAAATAGGAGGAAACAAGGACTTAGTGAACCAATCAGCTAACAACTGATCCAGAATAGGGGCCTTAATAAGACTTCTTTGCCTTCTCCACTCATGAATATGATAAAAAAAGTGGGTGGAGGTGTTCTGTCGTAGATAAGTTAAAAGTTCAGTTCCCATTTCATAACGAATAGGGAGCTGAAAGTGCGTAAGAAATACAATTTCCAACTAGCCAAAATCCACAAACGAATGTTGTGGGAGTTCAATGTACCACTTTGCGGCCGTATCGATCAAAGTTCACTGAAAGAGTCACAACTGAACAGAATCATCCATGAGGGAGTTTGAGGAACACCGCAAATGAAAAGTCATAACATGGTTCCATAGATCTTCACCCTACTTCCCATCGAATTTTGGATTATCCGATGGTAACTTTACCGAAATAGGAGGCCACGAGGGATTGTGTCGAATGGGATCATTAATCAACTTGGACAAATCAAGCAAGTCCAAAGTTGCAAGGAAAGGTAACTATCTATTTGGTTCCACATATTGGTAATATTGATATGGCATATAATTACTAGTAGGGCCATAGGTAGACTGATAAACAGGTTGCTGTGAGGAAGAACCACTGGAAGATCTGCCCATGGGGGGTTGATTTCCAGAATTAGGACCGCTAGGACCACCAAGGCCTCCAAGAGGAGGACCTCCAGAGCCACTAGGACCACCAGGAGGTGGACCACTAGACCCTCTAGAGCCTCCAAGAGGTGGAAAACCTCCAGAGCCACCGGAACCATTAGGTGGAGGGAAACCAAACCCTCCGGAGCCATAAGGAGGAAATCCACCAGGTCTCCCAAGACCACTAGGACCCCCAGGACCATAAGGAGGAAAGTTTCCAGATCCTCTGGGACCATGAGGTCCCCTGGGGGGAGGACCTTTATAAGGTGGTCCTCCCATACCTCCCGCAGTATGTATAGGTATCCCTCCCATGGCTGGCATGTAAGACCATTTGGGTTGCCCCCATGGCGTAAAAGTGTTACTAGGGTATGGAATTCCAGCAGGATTAGATGGATGATTACCTACATGTACTTGATAACCATAACCCCTAGAAGACTGAAGAGTAACAGGTTGTGCCCCCGAGGGCTGACTTGAACTAGATGGGGGATTTACCACATGAGTGTGGGTGGGAGGGACAAAAACTGTAGATGTTTCTATGTTAGAGGTCTGCTTTTGACTAGGTACAACTCTGGTATCAGATAACATAGGTCGTGTCGGGGGTTTCCCCCTGCCATTCAAAGGTAGTAACAAAATAGGAATTGAAGGTTGGGCCCTAGATGCAAAAGACCTGGGAGGATTTGGAACAGACATAACATAAGAGGTGAGAGGGGTGGAAATTTGAACTAGGTTGCGGGGTGTCAACGAATGATCTATAATCAGTTTGATGGGTCTCATAGATTTGGCAAGTGAACGATATCCCCTAGGAACAGATGTTGATCTTGGTAGTGATGGACCTAAGATGTTATATATCTACTTATCAATCTCCTATGCACAGAGGATAGCAGCACGGTATTGCATGTGTTCTTCTTCCAAGTTATAAGAGATTACACGGGTGCCAAATGAAGCAATGGCCTGACCTATAGGTGTTTCCCAAAATACAGCATTGGGATGAAAATTCAGGCGAGCAACATCATCAACATGTCCTTCCATGGGAGAATGGAACGATGAATCTTCCCGAGAAGGCTGTTGGACCAAGGGAGGCAAGTGTGAAGAATATGGTACTCCACTTTCCACCACCACATTATCTCCCACTTGGGAGGTGGTAGTAGCTCCTTGGTCGATAGCTTCCATAGGATTTTCTTTTGAAACAGGAATAAAATCATGTGGCAAGCCTCACACTCTTCTGGACTGTCTTAACTCAGCCAGTGTGTACAGTTCCTATCTAACCTAGGGTCTGAAAATCTAGAAAAAACACACCAAAATACTTCCCTACTCAAACTATAGGTCAAAACAAGTAGACTTAAAATGACGGGAGGAGTTTAGAAGTCAGGTCTCTCACTAGGATTGTCAAGCAGGTGCCACTCATGATATACCTTAAGGGTACGTGCGTAGTAATCTCCCCAAATGCTGTTTTCAGTGTATGGCTCCAAACAAGACGACCAAAGGGCTTTTCTCAGATAGATAAGGTACCCTAGTGGGGTCTCCTGATATACTCAAGGTACGTGGGAGCTCGAATCGGTAGTAGTGCTGTCTAATGCATAACCATACACAAGGGGCCTTCTGATATACAATCGAGTACATGAAGTACCTTTCTATATACCTCAAGGGTATGTGAAAGGCCGTTCAATATACCGATGGTACGTGGAAGAAACGCGCAAGTCCCGAAATGTAATGCTGACAAAATAATGACAGCTCCTATGTTTTATGACACCCAAACACGTCTCTAACCTATCACTCAAGTTACTACGTAAATTTTAACCTATAACTACCGTTAATATTAACTTGTATGGTTAGGTGAAAACATGATGTTTTGACAGAAAAGTAAAACCATGCAATATGATTGTGCAAATGTTCACTTTACCGTTCAATATGCCTACTTACGGGAGGGAAGAGAGTGTTTTTCTTTTTGTTTCAAAACCAAAAACCATTCCAATCAATAGTCATGAACATCAAATCAAAGACAAGCAAACACTTTTACAAACCAAATTCTTCTTTTCGAAAGCAAATGAGAAGGGTGAGAATCTCTTTTCCTAAAAGAACAACACCAAGCACACCTATATGCCAATGCACCCTAACTTTTCAAATTTCTCAAAAACATAAGCAAATCTAACTTAAAACTACCATTTTTGTTTTTTGATCGAGATAGTCCTATATGCATGAGAGACGAAAGATCATAAAGGTCCTAAAAGCTTGTAAAGCCAATCAGAAAACCCAAATCCAATGCTCAAATATGATGTCCTAATCTCAAGCAAAACTTTTTTTTTTGAAGTAAATAAAAAGAAGTTTACTATGCAAGCAAGAAACGAAATCTAGAAGCTAATCTAGTGTTCTTCTTTCAGTATATGCAATGAAAAGAGAGTTTAATGAGCACCCTAACTTTTAGAAAATAAGAAATCCTTGTTTAAGCACAACCAATAAGCAAGAAGCGGATGAACAATAAAAAAGACTAAACAAATTTTTGAAATTCCACTCAAATCAATCTTAAACCATCAAAGCAGCAAGCCACACAAATCAGATTCATTAAAACAAGCCTGATAACAAAACTGAAAGCAATCAAAATCCCAATTTTTCACAAAGAAAAATGAGGAAAAAGAGTTTTGGACTAATGCCTACCTGGCACCGCACTTCGTAGGTGTTGGCAGAGCGTTTCCAAGATAGCACCACTCTTGGAAAATGGGTTATAGGCGGTGACACCGCTTACTGCTCACTATGTTCAGGCAGTGGCACCGCTCCTCATACAAAGCATGGCCACGGTTCCTTGTAGATGTCCAAAACAAAAAAGAGAATGATGGATCAGATAAAAAAAGATTAGATCAAGGAAAATACTGCCGAATTGAACGTGGTAAAAGAGCATAAAAAAACAAAATGACTCAGATCTGAACAGATCTGGAAATTTCAAACCCAAATAATACAAATCAGAAAGTGGATCTGACTGAAAAGAGTTGAAGAAAAAAGAGCCTAGATTCAGACAAGAGTTGCAGACTGAGGAATATTAGAACAACCGAATACTTATCCCCAGCGGAGTCTCCATATTTGTTAGCTGGAATATTTCACCTCCTGCGGACATCAAGGTGTTCCACTGGTCTGAATGGTTCAGATCCAGAACAAATAGATCACAGAGGCTGATAACTCTCCCTAGACGTTGTAGATATCTGGAATACAAGGCTTTGATAGTCCACCTACGTACCTGCAATCAAGATCAACAAAAGACAGATCAAAGCAACCAGAATATGATCTACTAATCTATGCTAGTGACTAAGCTAAGGAATCTAGCAATATATATCTGAAATCAAACATCAACAATATATATGGGATGGAAAATCAACTTGCAATAAGAATATGAAGAAGTTTACAACCAAGCCTTAGTGTTGACATGCATCTCCATGAAACCAGCTCTTCATCCCCAAAAGCTCCCACTCTAGCTCTCTATGCTCTCTCCAAATGATCTTGGGCCAAGAATCAATTCAACAGCATAACAGTACCTTCAATGTTCTCTTCTCAACCATGGCTATGATCTCATATTTACAAGGCTTTAATGGATAGAGATGGTTGAGAAATTAGTGGGTGAGGTGGCCTCTAATATCTTAGGATGAGGGATCTCGAGCTCAACCAACCCACAACAGTAGGGATAAGGTAGTACACGAGGCTTATCATCTAGAAGCCTCGTGAAACTTCTCTTTTTCCCTTTTTACCCAGGGTACCATTCTTCTCCTTCTATGACAGAGCGGTTATGGTAATAACCGCCTATGGACCAAGGGTAATGGGCGGTGGCACCGCTTATGGAACACAGATGATGTGCGGTGAGAGCAGGGTTACCGCTCCTGGATAACGAGGCATGTGTGGTGTTGGGAATTTGTATGACAGATTGATGAAAAACCATTTAGTTTCCACTCCAGAAGCTGGGATTCAGGGCAAGTAGGTATGTCAAATGTCTTATCACATGATCGTGATAGGATTTTGGTATAACAAAGGTGCGACACGTTTTGGGGTTGGAAGGACTTACAAATTCAAAACACGTCAGTTCTGAACTTGTGGAAAATTTCAAGAAGACAAAAGTAGAAGTGCGACAAGAGACTAGAAAGGTAGTGAAAATATTTCAGAACTTTCAAAGCAAGGTTGCAATAATGAAGGTTTCGTACTAATGTGGATCGAGATGAGCCATAAGTGAGAGTTGGGGGCTTGTTGTCCCTAGGAAAAATTAAGCATAATTCAACCATAATTCTTCTTGGGAAGATAAAGATTCTGGTCAAAATACAAAAAGGAGAGTTGTGATGAAAGGAAGTTGCGACGAAATAAGAGATACAATGGAAGAATAGATGAAGGAGAGAAGCTGCGATGAAAGGAACCATGGAAGAAGAAGAATTAAGTAGTCTAAAAGGAAAGCTTGATTGATCATGGGTAAAGATTTAGTTAGAATAAAGCATGCTTTTGGTAATAAAGCATAATTGTATTTTGGGCCAATAGTGCCTTTTTTCAGTTATAACTTAATGTACGAAAAATATAAATGACATATTGCGCCTAACAGAAAAGAGTTGGTTGATTAAGACATGTAAAATATTAGAAAAGCGAGAACCCAAGATGTGTGTAGGTTGCTCATGGTTTTGTGGAGTTGGTTATCATATTTTTTATTATGGGATTCTTATTCATAGTTATTTTCGGTCTAGGGTGAGAGATAAGAGAGTTTCTTAGCTCGAGAATCGATCCACATTGTGTGTGGATCAACAGTTGAGAGAATAAGAGAATTTCTTAGCTAGAGAATCGATCCAGGATGTGTGAGGATCGACAATTGAGAGAATAAGAGGATAAATACATAGACCCAAAACCAGAGAGCATGAGAGGCGAGAGATATGTACAAATTGTAAAATATATCTAAAGAAGAGTTTGCAAGTTGAGTGCATATACCAAAGGTTCTAACCCATTTATTATTCCATATGAAGAGCACCTATGTGGGTTTTCCCGGATGGGTTTCCACGTTAAATGTTGTCTCTGTATGTCTTTGATAATTATTTTAATGTCGAATTCGTGTATGTTGTGAATAAGTGGAATGGAATACGTTGCAAAATGTCCGTTTATAAATAAACCCATATATGTAAGTGTTGCATTGCTAATAGATTGAATCTATGATAAGGATTTTATGTTGAATACTATAATATGTGTCAATGGATAATTACACTAGTACATGTGCACATTTTTCCCACAACAAATTGTTGCTATTGCAAAACTTGTGTGTTGTTATAGCGACAAACATGACCCCTTTTTTGTGGCAAAACTTTCGTCACTGTAGCAACACTTTCCACCATTCGTCGCTATAGCAACACAAAAGACATGAAACATGTGGTGTTTAAAAAAACAAGCTGTGTCCCTATAGCGACACTTCCCCATCACTATCACAACACATCCATCATTGCTATTCCGATGAACTGATCAAGCTATTCCAACGAACTAAACAGGATATTCCGACGAACTGAACAAGCTATTCCGATAAAACTAAAGTGGCTATTTCAATGAAGTGGTGTCGCTATTGTGATGAAGTGGTGTCGCTATTTCGATGAAGTGGCTCCTATAGCGACGAACTGAAGTGGCTATTGCGACGAAGAAAAGTGGCTATTATGACGAACTGAAGTAGCTATTGCAACGAACTGAAGTGGTTATTTCGACGAAGTTGTATCTCTATTGCGACGATGGGTTGTCACTATAGCGATTCCTCTGTGTACAAGTCTCCGACGAACTTGCTATACTAGCAACAAAAATTTCGTCGCTAGTATAGCAATCCCGTAAGATACTTGTACACATAGGTGTTTCTATAGAAACGACCTTGTTACTTTTTTTTTAAATTATCTTGAAAGAATTCCCTACTATGGCATGAGGATGGACAAAAACCAAAGGTGGTGATCCCTCTCCTTCCAATGATATCGGTTCATTGGTGAAGAAAATATTTCAGTACAAGAAATACCAGAGAAGGTTGCATCACGACAACAAATTCTAGGAAATATAAGGTTTATTGGTCAACTCTATAAAGAAAGTATGCTGACTGAAATAATTATGCTTGAGTGCATCAAGAAATTAATTAGTGAGTGTCTGCATCTAGAGGAGGAAAATGTTGAATCTTTGTGCAAGGTTAGGTATGAAGTTTGAGGGTAAGTATTCTTCCAAGAGCATAAATTACAAATAGGGCATAACAAATCCCAAAGTCCCGAGTATAAAATCCAATACCAAACAGAGACCAACTCCAAAACCAAACAAAGCCAAAGGGAAGCCGTGTAAACTGAACAAATACCAAACTCCTAAACTTAATAGATCCCACAATTCACAACCAAATAGTGTATGGTCTCCTATGAGAGTGTATCCCCCCAACAATTCTCTTCAACAAATTAGTCTTCCTGCAACTTATTTGTTTGGACACCTATCCATTATTCAATGCTTAGTAACACCATGTATTTATTTTTATTAACAGTCTAGCATAGGTCAAATTATGAAATAATTTTCTCTATCCCTTTAATAATGACTTCTTTGTAGAAATGGTTAAGGTCTTTGATCCCTCATCCTACATCTTTCTTTGGTTTATAAATTTTCTTCTACTATATTAGTGGTATGAATTTCTTGTTTCTTTTGTCAATCCACAAGTATCTATAATACAGACTTCTTACATCATATAAGATGGATTTTGGAAGAAAAAAAAGAAACATCCAGAAGACTGGTGTGTCTTATATACCACTTTTGAGTAAACTTTATTCCCCCCCATTGGGATCCCTATTGCACCAAAAATTTAATTTTTCTTTTTTTTTCTTACAGCCAAAAGCAATACTTGTAAGTGGATTCATTGTTTTCAACTTGAATTTGACCTATTTCATACCATTATTAATATCTTTGATATGAAAAGGAATAGATTTTGAGATTGTTTCTGCAACAATGGGCTTCAGTTTGTAGAATTTTATGGTTGATTTCTTTGTTGATTTACTTGTATACATTTTGTTGTGCAGTATGAGTCTATATATTTTCCTATAGAATTGGTTGGAACATCTGATTGTTCAATTACTAAACATAACACATCATCAATAAAAGGCACATGAGTTGTGTTACACCCCCTTTCCACCTAAAAACCCTTGAAATCACTTTCCTTCTACCTACCCCTTAATAACTTGCTTAATCCTTCTGCCAATAGAGGAAACAAAAGTGGAGAAAATGGTAAACTTTGCCTTGGTGCTCTCTCTAGTTTGAAGAAAAGAGATGTTGCTTCAATAATTGACTCAACATATGACATCGAGGTGTATAATTAATCAAAGGTATGAAATTAGGTGAACATGAATACAAAAATATGCCACTATTGTTTTCCCACCAAAGCTCCAGTGCCAAACATCAAAATTCATGTCTATTCCTAAACAAAATTCTTCAATATTATAATACTTTAAAAACAAAAAACTACTAGTGTCACAAACTGATCAAATCTTTCCTACCTTTATATTGAACATTACTATCCACAGAAAAAAATATTATAGCTCATATTGACAAAAAAAATCAAAAGAATGACTCTCAAATGAACATTAACGAGATCTATTGATATAACTAGAAAAAATGAGAGTGTAATCCTCTAGTATCAACAATAAACTACCTTGAATCATATCAAAAGTCAAAATATCCCAAGATATTAAAATCGATATCGAGGCCTATAAGGTTGGTATCACAAATACTTCCCTATTTTTATAGCTATTTCAATCTAGAGCAAAAAAATGAGCTCCAATGTCTACATTTATATGACCTACTTTTTTTCTTGTCTACAAAAAGTATTTGTTAAACAAAAATAAATTTATGATTATATGTGAAACATCAGTCAATTTTTTTTTCATTAGAATTTTAAACGATGGAATTAATGTGCCAAAAAATCATCTTATGTAGAACCCTGTTTTTTCCTACAATAACGAAACATTTTTTGCAAATAAAAGAAAACTGAGAATCATGTGTTAGGAACAAAAGCTATACTCAATGCAAGATGAAACCTAGTCTTGAGGAATCCATTATACACTTATTTTGGCAGCCAAAAAATGATTGTATACTTGTCTTCAGTTTGTGGGATTGATTACTGTTTTTTTTTTAAATTCCCATACCATGGGCTCAACACTCTTAAAAACAAAGAAATAGACCCCTTCCCAGAAACAACAAGTTTGATGCATACAAGAACCAAAAGAACCAAGCATAGTAGGAATATAGGAAAATACAGGGCCTTGAATCTGGCCTCCTTCCATCAATGTGCCCCCATAGGTTATTAGCTATGTTCCCATAAACAAGAAACTGTAATGGAACAAAAACAAGGGATAGAAGTTTTTGGGGTAAGAACTGGTCCTCCTAGTGAAGTGCAGGAAACCTAGTATTTAAGGAATAGATCTCAAGGAGAATGCATGCCTCAAATCATCTCCAACTAAGGAATTATTGTGAAAGTATCCAGACACAACAAGGGAAAACAACCTTGTGTGTTGTAGGAATCTATGCAGGGTGTTGAGGCCTACACTCTAAAGTTTGAAAGCATGAAGATTCAGAGGCAGATGGAAGGCATCCAAACTCATCTTTAGTTGATGGAACACAAACAAGATACTCTATCTAGATAAATATGGGGTGTTGAATCCATCCTTGCAAAGGATGGAAACGGCTCATGTCCCGACAAGTCAATCAACCTAGATTCTGAGGATAAAGAGCGTTAGTTGGTTTCCCTGTACCCATTTTGTTTCTATGCAATTTCTTGCTATCCTATTTTTAGTTATAGTAAATCTATTCATATTACTATTTTACTTTAGTACATTTACAATCCATAGACATCAAAGACAATATTATATTTATGGAATGCTACTATTTTCCCTAGTGCAAAGCGAGCAGTAGCATAATTTTGTATATTGTGTACATTTTAATATAATATAATCTGTCATCTAGATTACAAAAAGTATAATCTTGGGTTTAGGTTTGTTGCAATTTCCTCTACAGAGGTGGTGTAATATGAAATGGAGAAGGCCATATTGGTGTCATTGCTTAAGAAGTTTGAATGATGCCTTCAACGGGAAGGCGTTGAGCCAATTGGTTTGATGTCCTTATTGTCACGGGTTTGGCTAGTGATGGAGAAAATGCGCAATATCCAGATGCTAAAAATGGTGGCAGGGGTTGAGGAATAGTATCCATATGCTAAAATGGATGACACGGGTTGAGGCACAATTTGTGGAAACCATTATTGTTGTCGTTGTTGCTACTTCTACTGTGATGTTTCATTTAGATGCTAAATCAGGGCACTGCACTATGTTGTTGCATAGAACATTAGGAATGATTGTCACTTGCATTGGAAATATCTAAAATGTATCTCCTTTAATATGCAATTTTGTTGGAATAAGTTTATTGCTTGTCTCAATTCATGATACCTTCTCATTTTTCCTTTGCTTGTCTTGGTCAAATAATCTCATCTCATCCATCTCGACTTGTCTTATTGCTTACCTTCGGAACCCCAAATTGACAATAAAATTGAGATGTAAGCTATGTCAGCTCATATTGTCTCATAAGGGCATGGCTTGATTAGCTTGTTTGGCTAGGGTTGACTATGGTTCAAGATTTTTTTTTACCCATATTTGGTTCAAGATTTGAAATTCAACTCTTTTGATGTATTTGTAACTTCAAAACATATTCACTTGTATGTTTTATATTGTATTTCATTGTACCCTAATGTTCCTTTGATTGGGAGAGTAATTAATATAATAAATTCATGTAAATTCATTGAGGTTAACCCTCAGTTGTAAGTCGAGGCAATAGTACCCACAATTGGGTTGAGGTTAACCCTCTATTGTAAGTCAGGGCAATAATCCCCACAGTTGAGGGCTATTAGGGTTATTAGACTCTCCTAGTGAGTTTGACCCTGTAAGAGTAAAATTCAAGTGGAAAACAATTATAAATAGAGAGTGAGACTCTCTATTTGCAACACACTCTCACTCAATTGTAGCACATGAGTGAGAGAAGAGGAGCTCGCACAAGTGAGAGAGAGAAAAACCATCGGAGATCATCTTTATGTTTTTTTGTTTTACTTTTGCTATTGGTGCTCATTCTATATATGAGGAAGTTGTCGTGTTTTCTCCTTTATGTTTTACCCAAGGAAAACTATTTGTGTCTCTTGTCTCTTGTGATTATTGTTGTGCATGTTATTCTCTCAGATAAGATCCTAGATCATATTGATTAAATGATAAAAATCTAACATTGTATCAGAGCTAACCTGAGAAGAAGACACTATGCAGCTACAAAAGTTAGGGATTCTTAATTTTTGGGTCTCTCTCCATAGATCATCAGAAAAAGGAGGCTAGTCTAACTCTCCATTGAAGGGTGCATCTTTCTATCGAAGTAGAATTTGATTCCAAACATTCTCAGTTTTTGACCTATCACTTCTACGGGAAATTAGGGCTTTTCACAGAAGAGGAATTTTTGAGTGAGCTCGACATAGGATTTCTCTCCTCCTCAAAATCTAAATTTAGAGACCAAGATCAAAATTTTTGGTTGGGTAAAACTCCAGGAAATTCAAACCCTAATTTCACCCCGGACCAGAAAAAACCCTAAAAGACTAAAACTAGTCATTTTGGTGCATTCGCTATATCTCAATATTAGAGAAGGCTCATGAGCCAACAATTTTATAGGATGAAGATAAATTCCTGATGTACCATATGGAAACGTTTCAGCCTCATATTCTCTATATTCTGGGAGATATGATTCCTCCAAATTAGGGTTTCAGCCTCTCCCTGGATTCATCCGTAAGCATGACACCTAGGGAAAATTGCTATATCTCGGGCTACGAAGGTCAAAATGAAATTTTGAAAGTTTTTCCAGATAGGGAATGGACTATAATTTCTATGGTAAATTGTTTAGACCCTGAAGGTGAAATAGTGACACATGGTAGTATGTAAAACTTCACTATGTTGAACAGTCCTGAAACAAGTCACCTTGGGAAAAATCTCATAAGTCCCAATTGGTGAAACCAATTCTGCTCCAACCTATGGTATTGGAAAGAGAACAGACAATGATGCCTCAGTACAGAATCTTAGAGACATAGGAGTATTACTTCGGAGATACCACATAAACAATATCATACATTTATGCATAATAAATTGGAAAAATAGAGCTTCCTGATCCGTGACCTTCCCTCCATAGTTTTGGGAAAATGAGTAAGCTGCTCAGCTATCCTTGAGGAGACACATATTTCTATCCAATCAGATTTGAAGGATTCCAATTTTTGAAAATTATGGTTTCTCTGACAAGCCCTATATCAGCCATATCCGGGACCAGGATGGACACCTCAAATCGGTAAGATCTAAATTTTTGCTATTTACATTTGAGGTTCTCATTTCAAAATGACTAATCACACTAGCTTGATGACAAGATTGGTGAATCTGAAAAATTCCAAGCATGGAAGTATAATATTTCACTGGTTCTTGAAGGAAATGAATTGGACACCTACATAAGTGGAGAGGTTCCAGTTCCAGAGGGAGATAAGGATAAAACCTTACATAGGAAGAACTTGGGCAGGGCCAAGAGGATTATTGTTGATTCTATCAAGGATCACCTTATACCACAAGTGTCTTCCCTAAATACACCTAAAGAGATGTTTTATTCCTTGACCAAGCTATTTGAATGGAATAATATAAATCAGAAGAAGTATAGGAACTCCGTGATCCTTGAAGAAATTGAATTAGATCAATATTTCAGTAAATAAGTTATAAGAGGAAGAGGGAGATGAGGCTAAGGATAGATCCAAGAGAATCATTGCATATTATATTAACTATGATATCATTCCTCATGTTTAATCCTTGAATACACCAAAAGGAAGTGTTCGATTCTATGACGAAGCAATTGAAGAAGAACAAGAAAATGTTATAACCACCTTAAATGGCCTCCCAGGATCATGGGATTCATTCATTCAAGGAATGTGTTGCAAAAGGAAGTGATTACCTTCAACAGACTTTGGGAAGCATGCACATAAGAATAAGCTCGACTCATAATAAAAGAAGAGAAAATGGGAGCAACTAAAGATCAAGCTCTCACGATCCAAAGAAGATCCCTCAAGCGATGAGGAATATAAAGGACTCAACTCTTGAAGAACCTCTTATCCATCTTAGCATTTGGATAAGAAATGATGTTATTATGAATGAAGAATATGATGAAGCTGAAGGCTCAAAAAGGAGTCTATCCATGAAATGAATAAAGATAAGTATTCAATTGTCATTTCATGATATTATTTTATTATGCATTTGTTTATATTCAGTTTATGTGTTATGCATGATATAATGTTTACATTAATGACAATATACTACTAATATGCATGTGATGGGTAAGTAGCCCATGGTTCTATACAACTCTCCATTTCTACTTATCTAGAATGAAACCTCTTTGCTGACATATTGGATTAGTGCACAATCTCAATGATGTCATGGTAGACAGTGTAAGGAATCTAGAAAGTTTTATGTGAGATATGGATGAATGTTTTATTGGATAAAATAGTTGCATGATTATATCTTTATGCATAAGAATTTTTCATTATGAATATTCCTTATGAAATTTTTCTAAGCACACAACTAATGCATTTGACTTGTAGGAAAGATCATGCACAATCACCTATAAGAAAAGAAGGATGATATGTGTTCCAAAGAACAAGTGACGACAGTTCAAGATTCACTTTAATAATCCAAAATGAAGAATGATGACTAGAATGCAATGTCGAAGACCTGAAGGGAAGTCCGTAGTATCTTCCATATGGATCTACAAGATCCAGCATGCAATAGAAGACACCATCGTGGGACACAAAGAATGATTCATAGCACGAGGCTTCTCACAGAAAGAAGGCATAGACTATGAAGAGACATTTGCAACCACTGGAATTCGAGACACATGACATGCAGACTTGTGTGTGCAAATTAAATAAGGCCTTGTACGAGCTTGAAGACCACCTAGAGTGATGAATATCTTAACCCTTGCTACAAGGTTGAAGATGAAAGCCTATAGAGGATGAAAATCTCACGGATGGGTGCAAGAAGAAATTTTGAAAAGGTTCAAGATAGAGGATATTGGTATCTGATGACCCTAGAAGGATACATAGAATATTAGTAGCAGAGGAAGCTACTTGTCACTTTAGTACAAAATGTTTCAATGGATATAGTATGAAAGGGAGAGGGAGAATGATGCTCCACTTCATAGGGAGTGATTGCAGAAGATCCTGAGGCTCGACATGATACAATAGGATGAACAAATTACTAATGGCTCTAGGATTTACTAAGAGTAAAGCGGACTCCAACCTTTGATTCAAGGTTGAAGGTGAAATACCAGTGATGCTCCTATTATATGTCGATGACTTGTTCCTCACAGGAAAAGAAGAACTCATTAAAATTTCAAGAAGGATACTTGCTGCCGAGTTCGAGATGAAATACTTGGGTATAACACACTACTTTCTAGGCATGGACGTGTGGCAGAATGTGGATGGATATCCCTAGGAGAAGGGAAGTATGCAGTAGAGACCCTGAAGAGGTTCAAGATAATGGACTACAAGGCCATGACTACACCTATGGCATCAAACCTAAAGCTATTGAGTGATGCTTCATCATATAAATTTGATGCCATGATGTATCGTTAGATGATTTGTTCATTGATATTCCTTATGGATCTGAGACATGCTCACCTGGTTGCAAAGAATGTAGTGAGGTACTTGAAGGGTATAGTTGATTATGGAATCAAGTATGATATGAATCCTAATACTAACCTGCATGTTTATCATTGGTAGCGCCACTGAGAAGAATAACATCTTGGGTTGCTTCTTAAGTTTGAGATCCAGTATGGGCTACTGGTTTGGCAGGATGGAGTCCTGCATGGTGCTGAGTACAACCGAGGAAAACTATGTTGTCACTTGATTGGCTAAGTTATGAGGTAGTATGTTTCTTTTGAAAGATACTATTTGATTTGATTGATCTGACTTGCATTTTTGTATGATGTAGAGAGGAGCAGTGAAGCTCCAGTATGTGATCCATATTAAGATATATCGAAAGAGGGAGCAATGAATTCTAGCATAGTTAGTGAGATAGGTTGTCTGAGAATAAACTCCTAGTGAAACATGTAGGTTTCTTAGATGTAATTAGTTCTGTAGTTTTTCCTTGGATGTAATCAGTCCTGGTGAATCTCCCAGGTTATCCTTGGACGTAATCATCCTTGATGTGATTCTATGCTAGAAAAGGCCATAGTGAAGTTTGAGTACTTTAGGGAGAAGCTTGGTGTTCTCCAGATCGAGGTTCCTTCCAAGGGGAAGTGATGAGTCCATGAGCCTTTTTGACATGGTGTTAGGATTAGTTCCTCCCATGGTCAAATGTAAGTGATGTGCCTTTCTAACATGGTTGTGGGATTGGTTCCTCCCATGGTCACATGTAAGTGTTGTGCCTTTCTGACATGGTGGTAGGATTGGTTCCTCCCATGGTCAGATGTAAGTGTTGTGCCTTTTTGACATGGTGGTAGGATTGGTTCCTCCCATGCTCAGATGTAAGTGTTGTGCCTTTTTGACATGGTGGTAGGATTGGTTCCTCCCATGGTTAGATGTAAGTGCTGAGACCTACAACCAGCATGAAAAAGGGTTGGATCTGTATAACTACAAACATCATGAAAAATGGTTGGCTCTATAGAGGAAGTCCTTGCAGAGGGAAAGGCCTACAATGAGCATGAAAACGGGCTAGCTCTGTAGAACTAAAACCAGCATGAAAAAGGGTTGGCTCTGTAGAGGAAGTCCTTGCAGAGGGAAAGGCCTACAACTACCACGAAAAAAGGGTTGGCTCTGTAGAACTACAACCAGCATGAAAAAGGTATGGATCTATAGAAATAGAACCAGCATGAAAAATGGATGGCTCTATAGAGGAAGTCCTTGCAGAGGGCAAGGCCTACAACCAGCATGAAAAAGGGTTGGCTCTGTAGAACTACAACCAGCATGAAAAAGGGATGGCTCTATAGAGGAAGTCCTTGCAGAGGGAAAGGCCTACAACCATCATGAAAAATGGTTGGCTCTATAGAGCTACAACTAGCATGAAAAAGTGTTGGCTCTATAGATGGAGAACTACAACCAGCATGAAAAAGGGATGGATCTGTAGATTTAAATCCAACATGAAAAAGGGTTGGCTCTGTATATGGAGAAATACAAGTAGCATGAAAAATGTTTGGATCTGTATATTTACATCAAGCATGAAAAAGGGTTGGCTCTGTTGATGAAGACCTGCATGGAGGCTAGGCCTACAACTAGCATGAAAAAGGGATGGATTTGTATAACTTCCTATGATGAGTAGAATTGAGAGATAGCACCATTTTCTCAAGATAGTGGGAGCAGTGATGATGATGATGATCTAGCTTTGGTGATGATCCGCATTTGATGATGATCCAACTTTGATGATGATCCAGTAATGAAGACTTGGGTTGATGAACTATGCCAAGAGAATACCTTCCTATTTAAGAGGGAGTGTTGATGTATTTGTAACTTCAGAATGTAGTCACTTGTATATTTTATATTGTATTTCATTAATGTACCCTGATGTTCCTCCAATCGAGATCGTCATTAATGTAATAAATTCATGTAAATTCATTGAGGTTAACCCTCTATTGTAAGTTGGGGCAATAGTCCCCACAATTGGGTTGAGGTTAACCCTCTGTTGTAAGTCGGGGAAATAGTCCCCATAGTTGAGGGGTATTAGAATTATTAGACTCTCCTAGTGAGGTCGGCCCTATAAGAGTAAAAGTCAAGTGGAAAACAAGTATAAATAGAGAGTGAGACTCTCTATTTGAAACACACACTCACTCAACTGTAACGCATGAGTCAGAGAAGAGGAGCTCACACAAGTGAGAGAGAGAATAGATGTCAGAGATCATCTTTCTGTTTTTGGGTTTTAATTTTTCTATTGGTGCTCATTCTATCTCTAAGGAAGTTGTGGGGTTTAATCCTTTATGGTTTCCTTGGGGATAAATCTTTGTGTCTCTTGTCTCTTGTGATTATTGTTGTGCATGTTATTCTCTCAGATAAGATCCTAGATCATATTGATTAAATGATAAAAATCTAAGAGGCTCTTAGTTTTACAATGCATAATTATTGTAATTCCATATTACTATTGGATGAGGATCAAAAAATTATAGACTTGATGAAGGAGAAGAAGGATGTTATAAGAGGGTGATGGTGAATAAGTAGGATAACATGAATATCTCATTGCATTGTTTGGCATATATTTTGACCCCTATATTCTAATATATGTGAACATTGTTTAGAAATGTGGGTGATCCCTTCATTCAATTGGAAGAGCTAAGATGCACTAATCAAAATTATCAAGATCAACATCCCATTGAGAAAGACACTCATAGCATATCCAACAAGATATCCTCTGGAGGTTCTTGTTATCACATGGACCTGCACTAAAAAATCTACCCAACAACTCTAGACAACCAACCCTATCACATATGATTGTCTCTCCATTTGGATGACTTTTTCAGTCTCGGGAGGGGTGTCCTTAGGGGTTGTATGCTGCTATCAAACAAACAAATTTGCATAAAAACCCAGTTGATCAGCAAATAATAAAGGTCACCATTTAGATATACATAAGAAGTGAAAGCAAAGGTAAATTCCTAGTTAAACTCAAAATGGTTGAGATCTTATTATTAAGCCAATTACAACATTGAATCAAAGAAAAGAAGTGAAGTGAATGTGTGCCTTAAGTGAATAAGAAATCAATACAAGTGCACTAAATCAAACCAAATCACTGCAATGAAACTAAACAAAAATTCAACAAAGAGATTCCAAGAGCCATAAACACAACATAGTCAAACCAATTAAGTATGTTATTCAACTTTCAAGAGATCAAATTGTACATAATGCCAAATACAACATGCTACTATAAGTCCAACGGTATGTAGTGATGGCAGATGTTTGTCAAATACAGAAAGTGGTATGATGATGGAAGTCTGTTGCTATAATCTGCTAAAAAATATTGACTAACCCTGAACAATATTCTCAACCTTACTCTTATAGGATCCAGAAAGAAAAGACCATATCCTGATATACCTTAGTTGTGCAAGCAAGAGGAAAGGATCAAACTGTTTGCATGTACATTACAACTATAACTGCTAATAATGAAAATTACAATTGTCAAGCAGACTTGTGTTATCTCCCTAATACCTGAGCATGCATACGGGATTTTCTATTCATGGATGATATCATGTTAAAATGATGTGATGTAGGATGAAACTGATGTAAAGTTATTGGTTAGTAATGACAAAAACTACCCAAATGTCTCTGACTCTGTATCTCATCCCATGTATTTTTTTTTACTCATTTTAACCACAAAAATTGGCATTGTTTATCCTTCAATAGAACACCTATGATGTATCTCCAAATTTTGTTATATTAGATCAGTACATGCCTAATAGATTGCCTTTCTCGTAAACCTGTAACTGTCTTTTCCAACATAACTAAAAAATGATTGTAAATAGTAACTTCTAGTGCTCAATTTACCACAATAATTATAGCACACAACTTGAATACTTGTTATCACAAATATCCTCCTTCATGTATGATGATATTTACTAGCTACAACCACTAGATAAGTCTCTGAAAACAACCTGAACTCAATGCAATGTCACTGAAATATGGAATCAATATGATTTAGAGGTTGAATGAATGTTGAGAAGGACTGAATTGTAGTAAATTCAATCTCAAAATAACCCCAACAAATTTAATATTGAAGGTAAAATTCCAAGAATATCAAAACCTGCTACAAATAAATGAGGCTAAAGGAAAGATTGAACTCTACAAAATTAGCAAGGTAGGTTAAGGATTAAAAGTAGAAAGGAACTACGAACCAGATTAGGTCTCAAGGCTTGATAGATTTAGCACAAATTCTAATTATACAAAGGATGTCAAGTTAGGATTTTGGCCTTACCTCCCATGCAAGGATTCCAACCAAAATAGAAACGTGAAATAGGGCCTGATCTTCATACATAGAGCTAGCAAGGTGAACAGGGGTTTTGGAAAATCTAATACCAACCATAGAAACTCAAATTAGGGTTTCAATTTTGACAAAAACAGTGAGTTTGGAATATCAATCTAATGTTTTTAGCACAAGAAAAATTTAGAACTTCATCAAATGGAAACCCTTCAATTAGCTCCCATATGTCATACTTGGAGAACATATATGCCTACTCGATTTTGAACTTGACTCACTATACTTCACCCACTGGAACCTAGAAACCACTCAACTGCACATCGTAACCATGACAATACACCTTATTCCTACCATATATAAAACTATTAAATATAGACATGAAAAAAAAATAGTCTAGCTCCTAAAATTAGGAAAGACTGAAAATGAAGGGATCTACTACAACGATGTCAAATATAGAACATATAAAAATATCAGTCACTTGCATGTCAATGAAAGTCTTACTAGACTCATATTTTTTCAAGGAACCTGAATATGTGGTCACAATCACTCTTCAGGCCCTGAAACCTAACTTCTAAAAATAGTGGTCGTGTAATGCAACTAATTGACCCACCATAGTGGTCATGTAATGAAACTACTTGACCGAAGTTATCCCATAAATCTCCAAGTGACCCACCATGTAAAATTGGGGGCGGGGGGTAACAAATTGGAGTACAAGACTTGACGATTCCTTGATTTTGCAAGAAAACAAATTTTAAGAGGGAGTATAGCGTTCCTTATCCTTATCAATTGAATTCATTTGCAAAAAGGAATAACCATAGTATTGAGACATCTAGATGTGTTTGAAGAAGCTTGACATGCCTACACTTCAATGGGAAAAGGCTTGCAACATGTTTGTTTACATTATCAATGGTTGTTCTTAGAAATTTTTAAAGAGAAGAAATTCACATGAAAAATACCTTTAGTTGGTTACTTGGAAGTCATTGAGTCACCAGCATATCCTTACATCCTTTGGATTAGGAGAGGAAATTCGATGAAAGAAGTAAAAAAGGTGGTTTGTGGACTATATCGACAATGCTAAGGCCTACAAAATATTCATTCCTAGATGTTTATATTTAAGGAATGTGGTTTTACTAAAGATTCATCTAACCATTCTACTGTTATGCTGCAAGATTGCAACCTATAGTCATAGCTGACAACAGCAAGGATAATGTACAAAAAGGAAATTACAATATCATAAAAGATAAGGATGAGGAGATAGATAATAAAATTAAATAAGATAAATTTATTAACATGCAATGAATGACCAAAATACATTGACAAATAAGTTAATGCAGGGAAAAATACCCAATGTATAGGATTCTCATAAGTCACTATGAAAGCAGAAATGATCCACATGCAAGATATTCATTCTTCACTCTAATCCTTGAAATTTTTCATCATTAATTTTCCAAAAGTAAAAAAACCACAGTAAGAAAAAATAAAAGGAGTTGCTTGTTTACCATACTAGAAAATAACATATATCAAGCTTACCTCAATAGCAAGGCTATATTTTTCATAGTCAATAGCATGACACGATGCCACAAAGAACGTAGAATATTGTTATACATACATTAGGATGACCCTTTAACTTCTAAATAGTGTGTTATTACAAAAAGATCAGGATTGCATCAAGCCTAGGATAAAATTTGGATATGTGGTGTCCCTAACCAAACTGATCTGATTTTTTTGTTGAATTTTTATGTACCTTTGGGCTTGGACTTTCGTCAAACACTTAGGAAACTACCCTCTAATAGGTCTTGGGCTTTCGTCAAACACTTAGGCAACAACCCTCTAAGAAACCATGTTGCTGATTTTGACTGATTTGGTTAAGTTTGGGTGGTATTTTGTATGGGGTTGTTCCAAATTTCGAACATCAACAAGTTTTTAACAATTGAAGGTGCACACAATAATATTCCATTCCATTTATCTCAATGAAATGATGTTCAAGAAAAATCTTGCACAAGCTGCAATTTTTATTCAACCTCAACAATAGTATACAGGGGAACTAAAAATCATACTTATAATGTCATTTCCAAACCCCTTCTAAATAACCAAACAACTCAGATTTTCAATAGCAAGTTCAGACCTGTGTGTACCTATGGATGACGACCCCCTTCAAGGGGTAAAATACCTTCTATGTGTCATGATTTTTTCTTGTAGATGACAGTGGATTATTGTTGCTCCTCATTGTTGAACTGACTCTTCTTAATTTCTATATATAGCGGTGGCTAGCAGAAAAACTACAGAGGGTGTTCCCAGCAATAGAAGAGAGCCTCTTTCTCTATGATTCAACATGTATATTTGGTTCATGAAGAGTGAAATATCCCCCCACCTATTTTTTGGAAATTCATGTATACCCACTCTCAATAATGACTATGATTGTTTAAACCCTGTGGTTTTCCCCTAGGTGAGTGCGCCCTCCAAAAATTTGTACCCCACCGAAACCCTCTAACGAAAGAGAAATAAAAATTTATACCCCACCAAAAGCCTCAAAATGGTAGATTATTGTTTTGGACTCATAGCAGAATGATTTAGGGAATCATACTCACAGTGTCTGCAGGCATCCTCTCTGTATCCCTCGATCGCTACCAAATTGTCTCCCTTAGATGCCACACAACTCTCCTCACGAATCACATTGGATTTTCTCTCCTCAAGCGATCTCACACTAGATTTTTTCTCCTCCAGTAGGAGGACACTGGATTGCTCCCATCACGACTTAGTCTCTTCCCTACTCATTGTCATAGAGCATCACACAGGCGTTTCTAGTGTGCAAATGAGGAGGTCGAGCGCGCAGAGAGTAAATATTTTGGTTTTTATTCTGTTTGTTGTTTTTTTTAGTTTTTTTATTATTTGTAATTTTTATATATGCAATTTTGGTAAATTTTATTTATTATTTTGTGTGTATGTGATATTTTTTCAGATATATAATCTATATACATATATTTGTATACATAAATTGAAAAATAAATTTTAATATCAAAATAAAAATTGGATTTAATTTTAAAATAAATTTTGATAAAATAAATAAATTAAGAATTAATGGCGATGACAATGATGACATTGATGATGATGATGATGTCAGTGGTGATGGAAATGACAATGTCGGTCATGATGATGATGATGATGATGATAAATGAATCATTATTTTCATCACGGATGCCATCATTGTCATAGATATCATCATCATTATCATCATCTTCATAAACAACAACATCATCATCATCATCATCAGTAGCATCATCATCATCACCATCACCATCATAATCATCATTGTCTTCATGATAATCACTATCATCTACATCATCATCATCAACAACATCATCTTTGTTGTTGTTGTCACACAATCATTATAAACAATAACATCATCATCATCATCATTGTTCATCCTCATAATCATATTGAACAACAACATCATCGTCTACATCAACATCATCATCATCATCATCAATGTTCAACCTCATAATCATATTAAACAACAGCAGCATCTTATACATCAACAAAATCACCATCAGCATCATCACCATATCGATCATCATCATCATGATAATCATTGGCATCTTCTTCAACATCATCATCATCATCAAGAACATCACCATCATCATATGCAGCATCACCATCATCGTCGTTGTCATCAGTAATCATCATCATCATCATAAATAACAATATCATCGTCATCATGATGGTGATGTCGATGATGACATCATTGTCGATGGCGATGTCAATGGGGATGAAAATCACAATGTCAGTGATGATAATGATTATGAAAAATAAAGCCACATTGTAAGATATTTCTCTTACTAAACAAAAAGGGCCTAAGGTGGCACATGAAGTAGACATTGTAGTGAAACTTAAACACCAATAGCAACAATATCGGATGTAGAGTCATAGTTTGTTCATCTAAAGAAGAGTCTACATAAGCATTTGAAGGAGAGTCCCAGGAAGGGAATAACAAGGAATAATAATATACGATGATGCATGATTTAAAGGAACTACATGTTGAAGAGTCAAAGACAAAAAAAACAATAACTAAGGTCGTTTTATGTCGCTACTCATATTGTTCTGTGAAAAAATGTCATCAAGTCAAGGTTGTGAGCATCAAAAACCCTTCTATGAACCTAAATGGAAATACAAAAACACCTCATATACAAGTACATGGAGGAATGAAAGTAATGTATGGTGATATTGGTCATCACAAATACAACAAGAAGACACATGAGAAATCATGCACACGATTGAGGTGGCCATGCAACAACTCATCCCAATGCACACATTCGACTAGGATAGATGGATGCTTGTTATTGGTAACAATTGATTACATTGGTTAACATATCACATTATATGGATTCTAGTCACATTTCAAGTTAAAAATACATAAAGGGGGATGGAATGAAATGTACCCTAGGAAGCACCTAGGGAGGATAAATAATGTAATATTAGGTACCTAGGGAGGTACTGAAGGGGAGATTGAACTATACAAGTGTGGATTGTGCCAATGATTCCTTCTCTAAGGAGTAATTCATGGTGTTATCCTACCTTAAGGGTTTTCTCTAAATTCTTGTGTTTATTCTTTTATAAATGCATTCTATCATTACAAAGTTAAGGGTTTATATTTTATCTACAAAGATTCAATACATAACCATGGAGGACATTCCAACATTTCTTCTATACTTAATATGCATATTTTGATAAAATTATAATGCACTTCAACATCCTTCATCTTCTAATATGGATCAATATTAAGATTTTTAATTGCAAAATAGTTTAGTGTGCAATTTTGATAATCTTTATGTACCTCATAATGAACCATGGGAGTCTCTTTAAAGGAAGCACATTCTATTGTATATGGTAGATACTTTAGAAATTAGAATACTCTTAATCACATGCAATGGTTTTTCTTTTTATATTTTGTCTATTAAAGTTCACTACAAGTGGTAATATATATATTTCTTAAGTCAGAAAGTGGAAGATTGTTTTTTAGATTTTTCAAGGGAAAATAGGCCACTACATTCATGCCCATTTCTAAACATTTTCATTTAATAGTTGAAGAAGCAACTTGTGGATTTGAGTTCCTCTTGAAAAATACCCAATTTCAAAAAAAAAATATTCAGATCAATGTTTGTGAAGTAAATATATTGTTGATGTAAAATCATCTCTTTTAGAGTTTTTTTTATATTATAACTATGAATTTATTCTAGGTATCATAGAGCACATAAATTTTGATGGGTTTCCTATATTTATGCTAGACTAAATCTAGGTGAAAGAGCACTTCAACAATTTTAATTTTAAATATTGTATGATATTAGTTTTCACATTATTGAGAAAGTTAAGACCATTCCAAATATTTGCCTCAAAACCCTAACGACACTACAACAATGTTTCCTTGAAAAGTAAGTTATCTCTTTGAAACTCTAGTTTTGGCTACAAGTTTAATTATGATCAAGATGTTTTTACAAGCAAATATTATGGTCCTAGTATTGAAGAGCACATAAAGTGGTGGAAGTCAAAATTTCCCCATCGATGAAGATACAAAATAAGATTTAGAGCATGGGATGATTCTACCATAAATGGGAAATGACTTAACTTGGGGAAGATATTGACCCTTTCTGGAAAGAATATCCACAAGTATATGTATATAGGTGGTCTTATGCCATGAATTAGGGACCAATATGTAATATGGTAAAGTTCAGGGGTTCAATTCTTTGGGTCCTTTGGGGTTAGGAACATTTAAAA
>LPNX010655467.1:55819-90853 GCA_001517045.1 Pseudotsuga menziesii | reverse complement strand
CGATGTTTCGAGCTATTTGGACCCGCTTTAAGCCAAACTCTAACGAAAATGCACGACAAAGTTTCACTTTTGAGAATTTTCTCGCAATTGAAATTTGATCATAGATTTGGATGCCCATTTTATAGACGTGCATGCACTCCAACTTTCGTGATGTTTCGAGCTATTTTCACCCCTTCTAACCCCAACCTTTGCAAAACCACACGACGGATTTTCACTTTTTACAAATTTCTCGTAATTAAAATTTGATCATATCTTTTGATGTGGATTTGGATGATAAGTGTGCACGCCAACTTTCACGATGTTTGGAGTTATTTTCAGCTCCTTTAAGCCAAACCCTAACAAACCTGTATGATGGAGTTTCACTTTTGACGTACTTCTTAGAATCGAAACTTGATCATAGATTTGGATGCCCATTGGATAAATAAACATGCATGCCAAATTTTGCAACATTTCGAGCTATTATTTTGACCCCTTTTAATCCCAACCCTTGTGAAACCGCATGACAGAGCTTCACTTTTGAGCAATTTTTTAGAATTGAAATTTGCTCATAGATTTAGATGCCCATTTGATAGTGAAGCGTGCACTCCAAAGTTCATGACACTCAAGCTATTTTGACCCCCTTTAACCCCAACCTTGGCGAAACTGCACAACGAAGTTTCACTTTTAACCAATTTCTTGGAATTATAATTTAATCATATATTTAAATGCGCATTTGGAAGATAAGAGTGCATGCCAACTTTCATGATGTTGAGAGCTATTTTCGACATCTCTAAGCCAAACCCTAGCAAAACTGCACAGCTTTGACCAAATTCTCAAAATTTAAATATGATCATAGGTTTGGATTCATATTGGATAGACAAGGATGCACACCATCTTTCACAACGTTCTGAGCTATTTTGACCCCCTTTAAGCCCAACCTTATCAAAACCGCACGACGGAGTTTCACTTTTGAGCAGTTTCTTAGAATTTAAATTTGATCATAAATTTGGATTCCCATTTGATGAACAAGCATGCATGTAAACTTTTGAGACATTCCAATATATTTTCACCCCCTAGCCCAACCTTAGCAAAACAACACAAAGGAGTTTCACGTTTGATTAATTTCTCAAAATTAAAATTTAATCCTAGATTTATCGGCGCGTTTGGTAGATAAGAGTGCATGCTAACTTTCATGATGTTTAGAGCTATTTTGGTCGTTATTCAAGGTTGGTCAAGTGAAGGTCTAAGAGATGTTATTTTTTCAGCTTTCTCGTAATTGAAAATTGAAAGGGAATTTAGGTACCCATTTGAGAGATAACCATGCATATAAACTTTCAAGAGATTTTGAGCTATTTTGGACCTTAGGCAAACTTGGTGAAACCAAGGCCTAAAAGCTTGCATTTGTTTACAATTTCTCAGAGCTATTTTCCCCTCCTTTAAGCCAAACCTTAGCCAAATCGAATGATGGAGTTTCACTTTTGACCAAATTCTCGGATTTAAAATTTGATCATAGATTTGGATGCATGTTTGATATATAAACATGCATGCCAACTTTTGCAATGTTCCCAGTTATTTGGACCCCTTTAAGCCCAACTCTAGCGAAAATGCAAGACGAAGTTTCACTTCTGACCAATTTCTCAGAAATTAAATTTGATCATAGATTTGGATGCCCGTTTTATATATAAGTGTGCACTCCAACTTTTGCGACGTTTTGAGCTATTTTGACCCCCTTTAACCCAAATCTTAGCGAAACCACATGATGGAGTTTCACTCTTGACCAATTTCTTAGAATTAAAATTTGACTATAGATTTAGATGTGCATTTGGAAGATAAGAGTGCATGCCAACTTTCATGATGTTTAGAGTTATTTTCGACTCCTTCAAGCCAAACCCTGAAAAAACTGCACGATGGAGTTTCACTTTTGGTGAACTTCTAAGAATTGAAACTTGATCATAGATTTGCATGCCCATTAGATAAACAAGAATGCACGCTAACTTTTGCAATGTTCTAAGCTATTTTGACCACCTTTAAGCCCAACCCTAGCGAAAACGCATGACGAAGTTTCACTTTTGAGCAATTTCTTATAATTGAAATTTGATCATAGATTAGAATTCCCATTTAACAGACAAGCGTGCATGTGAAATTTTGAGACATTCCAAAATATTTCACCCCCTTTAATCCCAACCTTAGCAAAACCATACAACCGAGTTTCACTTTTGACTAATTTCTCAGAATTAAAATTTGATCATAGATTTATCTTAGCATTTGGTAGATAACGGTGCACACCAACTTTCACAATGTTCGAAGTTATTTTGGTCATTATTCAAGGTTGGTCAAGCAAAGGTGTAAGAGATGCTATTTTTCCGACTTTCTTGTAATTGAAATTTGAAAGAGAATTTAGGTACCCATTTGAGAGATAACCATGCATACAAACCTTCAGGGGATTTCGATCTTTTTTGGACCTTAGTCAAACTTGGTCAAACCAAGGCCTAAAAGGTTGCACCTTTTTCCTATTTCTTAGAAATCAAATTTGAAAGTAGATTTAGATACCCATTTAAGAGGCACACATATTTTTGCGAATTTTGAGTTATTTGAGCACTTAATTAAGGTTGGTCAAACCAAGTTCTAAGAAATGCACTTTTCTTGACTTTCCCGAAATTGAAATTTGAAACTGTATTTAGGTACCCATTTCAGAGATAATCCCTACATGTATATTTTTTTGGGATTGCGAGCCATTTTGGACTTCGGTCAAACTTCTTCAAACCAAGGCCTAAAACGTTGCATTTTTTCCATTTTCTGAAAACTCAAATTTTAAAGTAGATTTAGATACCCATTTCAAAGATAGGCATGGACACCTATTTTTATGGGATTTGGAGCTATTTTTGCCCTCCTACAAGAATGGTCGAACAAAAGTTGAAAAGATGCACTTTTGTTGACTTTTTCAGAAGTGAAATTTGAAAGTGGATTTAGGTACCCATTTCAATAAACAAGCATACACGCTAACTTTCGCGACATTCCGAGCTATTTCACTCTCTTTAAGTGCAACCTTAGCGAAAGCGCACGATAAAGTTTCTCTTTTGACCAACTTCTTAGAATTGAAATATGATCATAGATTTAGATTCCCATTTGGTAGATAAGAGTGCATGCCAAATTTAGTGATGTTCAGAGCTATTTTTCCCTCCTTTAAGCCATACCTTAGTGAAACCGCGTGACGGAGTTTCACTTTTGACCAAATTCCCAGAATTGAAATTTGATCATAGATTTGGATGGCCATTTGATATACAAGCCTGCACACTAAATTATGCAATGTTTCGAGCTATTTGGACCTGCTTTAATCCGAACTCTAGCGAAAATGCACGATGAAGTTTCACTTTTGACAAATTTATCACAATTCAAATTTGATCATAGATTTGGATTCCCATTTGATAGACAAGCGTGCACTCCAACTTTAGCAACGTTTCGAGCTATTTTCACCCCCTTTAACCCCAACCTTTGCAAAACCGCACGATAGAGTTTCACTTTTTACAAATTTCTTGAAATTAAAATTTGATCATTTCTTTTGATACGGATTTGGATGATAGGTGTGCATGCGAACTTTCACGATGTTCAGAGTTATTTTCAACTCCTTCAAGCAAAACCATAACAAAGTTGTACGATGGAGTTTCACTTTTGACGTACTTCTTAGAATGGAAACTTGATCATATATTTCGATTCCCATTGGATAAACAATCATGCACGCCAAATTTTGGAACGTTCCGAGCTATGATTTTGACTCCTTTTAAGCCTAACCCTAGTGAAACCGCACGACAGAGTTTCACTTTTGAGTAGTTTCCCAGAATTGAAATTTTCTCATAGACTTGGATATCCATTTGATAGAAAAGCTTGCACATGATTTTTCACGAAGTTGCAAAATATTTTCACCCCTTTAAGCCCAACCTTAGCAAAACAACACAAGGGAGTTTCACTTTTGACCAATTTCTCATAATTAAAATTTGATAGTAGATTTATCTGTGCATTTGGTAGATAAGAGTGCATGCCAACTTTCACGATGTTCGGAGCTATTTTGGTCATTATTCAAGGCTGCTTAAGCAAAGGTCTAAGAGATCATATTTTTCTGACTTTCTCATAATTAAAATTTGAAAGAGAATTTAGATACCCATTTGAGAGATAACCATGGATACAAACTTTGAGGGGATTTTGAGCTATTTTGGACCTTAGTCAAACCTGGTCAAACCAAGGCCTGAAAGCTTGCACTTTTTTCCAATTTCTTAGAAATCAAATGTAAAAGTTTATTTAGATACCCATTTAAGAGATAAGTGTGCACACATATTTTTGTGAGATTTCGGGTTATTTCAGCCCTTAGTTAAGGTTGGTCAAACGAAGTTCTAAGAAATGCACTTTTCTTTACTTTCTCGAAATTGAAATTTGAAACTGTATTCAGGTATCCATTTGGTAGATAAAACATACATGTATATTTTTTGGGGATTGCGAGCCATTTTGGACATTGGTCAAACTTCGTCAAGCCAAGGCCTAAAACGTTGCATTATTTCCAAATTTTCAAAATTCAAATTTTAAAGTAGATTTAGACACCTATTTCAAATATAGGCATTGACACCTATTTTTATGAGATTTGGACCTATTTGGGCCCTTAATCAAGGATGGTCAAACCAAGGTTGAAAATATGCACTTTTCTCGACTTTTTTAGAATTGAAATTTGAAAGTGGATTTAGGTACCCATTTCAATAAACAAGCATACACTCTGTTAAGTCAGTAAAATTTTCCTTCAATTTTGGTTTGAATTCCTATATTTTCGGCTTGCTTTTTCATTTTTCAATTAAGGTTTTGTTTTACGTCTTATTTTGAGTTTCCTTTAAGAACTTTTTAGTTGATCAGTTAGTTTTTGAACTTGCTTTTATAGGTTTTATTTGATTTTTTGGTCTTTTGCATTCAAAAAGGGGTTAAAGAAAAGTCATATTATCAAAATTGATTCATTAATGTTTATTTGGAAGATCACCTATGCTTGATGTTCAACCTGGAAACTTTTTAAAGCTCCTACAAATTAGCAGAAAGTTGAAAAAGAGCGAAATTTTAACACTGGCCATATTCTTGTAGCGCTGGACAAAAATTTAACAAAGGGCGCTCTACAAGAATATCGCGGCCCTTTGTTTTTTCAATTTTCAAACAAATTTCTATCATGATTTCGATCTATGAATGTCTAATCGCATATGGTGAGCTGTTTCATACGTGTTAGCTGCAGTTTCAACACGATTTCAGGTGGTTCTGAATCTCAAAACAAATCATGGTCATCATTGCCTATAATGCAGGATCTGTTTGACAGTTATCAGTAAATTTCGGTACCAGGTGGCTGAAGGGGAATTTCCAATTGTTGCATCTCGTGGATCACTTAAGGAGAGTTTATGTGCAACGACACTTTTGTTCCCATCAGCTGCTGCTTTCAATCCAGAAGCCATTGAAAAGCAGAGCAGTGGACGGGAAAACAAAGTAGCTAAAAAATACACCGCTGATTAGCATTGGAATATACTTTGTAATGCATAAAATTCAACGGATTTTAAAATCACTGCACTCGAGCAAGGTGGGCTTCCATTGTTTTTTCTTCTTGAATGTTTGAATCGATGACAATGAGAACATGCCAGTGAATTGAATTGGAACGGGATTCATTATAAGCAATGGAAGGTTTCTCTACAAATAACGATGCAGAGCTTATGAGCAAAACCCTTCAAGTGGAGCAGAATATGTTTTATTTCGATCTCAAGGAAAACCCCCGGGGGCAATACCTCAAAATCTCTGAGAAGACATCCGGCTCACGGTCTACAATAATTGTGCCCATTAACGGAGTTTCATGGTTCCTCGATCTCTTCAATTATTATGTCTATGGAGATGACGAGGAGGTTTTGAGCAAGGAACTGCAGTTGGATGCCAAGGTATTTTACTTCGACGTTGGGGTGAATAAGAGGGGTCGGTTCTTGAAGATTTCTGAAGCATCCACAACATACAGTCGCAGCATAATCATTGTACCTGTAGGAAACACAAGAAAAGATGGTTGGGCAGCATTTAGAAATATTTTAGTAGAGATAAATGAAGCCTCCCAACAAGGTTCTGGCCCATTCAAACATTTGGGAGGGCTTTCAGATGAAGTTGGGGCTGGTTTCCTTTCAGGTGGAAGTAGAGAAGCGGCATTTGAGGTTGACACAGTAGGTGACAGAGCCATTGGTTTAACTCTAGCTGAAGATACGAGTGAAACAGTGGTTTCAAAAGTGATACAAGCTGATCAAAAACGGTTCTTCTTTGATCTTGGGTCTAACAACCGGGGCCAATTTCTTAGAATTTCTGAGGTGATGGGTCCTGACCGTTCAGCTATTATTGTCCCTGTATCTGCTTTGGAGTAGTTTCACGATGTCCTAGGCCATTTTGTTGACATCACAAGAACTCAGGGTCTTGCAGCAGCAAGTGTTGCAAATGTGCGCACAGTAGCATCTGCACAAAGACGAAATGAAGATTAGATTATCTTCATATCAACTGGAATGTGATTTGTTTGGCCTGATCATAGGGAGCATTGGAAATGGTCAATGACACTAAATGAAACTTTATAAGTTTATGACTGTCATTTGCTGCCATTTCATCACGCAAATAATTTTCTTTGTTGCCATAATCCATTACATTATGTGAATATAACCTGTGTGTTTGAGGCAGTGCTACTGAAGCACATGACTATTATAACCTTTACTATTGATGGACTTCTGAAAGAAAGACCCCAATCAAACTTCATGAACTATTTGAGGTTTCACATATATGGTTAGCGGATCTATAGTTTAGATGCTGAGCTATCAGAGAGAGTTGATGCATATCAAAAGAGTTCCCTGGGAAATTATGAAAGATTTGTCTCCTCTGCAATTTGGGTGCCTTTGTCCCTCAATTTCTTAACAGAAAAATCGCTCTAGATACATGACTTCATCAACATACCTCAGTTGGTGAAAAGGTGCCTGATCTTGAACAGATATTTTTGGATAAAAATGATAGTCCATTATCACTTTTTGAAAAAAAAATTGCCACTTTGGTGATGCTTTTGGGATCTAATTCTAGTATATCAAAGATTACTACTATGATTTGCAGTCACTAGTGTTTCCAGGAAAGGTTTGTAGATTATTCACAACAAAGGAAGATTCAAGATACACTGAAATTATCGAAGGCTAGTAGCTTTCATCATGAATACAGTTCAATGTCACGCACTGAAGAAATAATACAGGATGTTTGTGGGGCTATTGATCAGATTCACGGACATGGAAGTGCTCACACAGATTGTATCATAACTGAAGATCGTGAATGTTGCTGAGGATTTCTTAAGCCAGATAGATAGTGTTGTTGTACTTCTATGGGAAAAATTAACAAACAGACCCAAAGAAAAGAATGCTTTTGCAGCCACCTGATTTTCTTAAGATGATTCAAGATGTTCAGAAAAACCCTGACAATATGAATTAGTACCTTACTGATTCATGAATGATGCAGGTGCTGGGTCTATTACTAAATGTTAACTTACGAACTGCCACATTAGAGGAGGATGCTTTTGAGCAGAGTAGTTCCCTTAGGCCACAGCCAAAAATAACACCAGAACCTCAGCTAGAGCTAGAGCCAGAACCAATGGACATTCCAGATGAGGCACAAAGAGAAAAAGAACTTGGAAATGCAGCTTATAAGAAAAAATATTCTGAGACTGCTATCTATCATTATACAAAGGAAACAAAAGGATCACTCTGATTTGATGCATGGCCAGTCATTTAACTCAGACAAAGAAGAGAAACATAATTCTACTCTATTTTTTCCTGTTTTGAGTGATTGAAGGAAAATGCTTACCACGAGCTAATGGAGAGGAATTGTCGAAAACCAAAGGAGGTTTTTGTTCCTAAGATACCCATATACAAAAACCTCTCTCAGTTTTGAAACATCTGTCAAGGTTTGAAATATTCAATTAAATATTTGCAGCCTATTTTTCAGGGAGTTTAAATATTCAATATTTTCCTGTTTTAGTGTTCATTTTGCGGGGCAGATTCTGATCGATTGGAGATGAATTTTGAAAAAAAAAGAGATTTTTTTGTCCATCACGGACCCATTTACAAAAACCTCTCTCAGTTTTTACACAGGTGTCACCAATTGAGAGATATGGAAGATTCTTTGACACCTATTTTCCAGAAATTCGCCATATTTGCCAGGAATCCGATTTGCTATTTTTAGTAAATTAGTTGAGTTAGTTAGTTAATGTAACTGCTGGGTAGTTTCAATTTCGACCTAATGAAGGGGAGAGGGAACTACTTCTTTGTAACTATTTAGAGAGGTGAAAAGGACACTTTGGGGGTTCTGATTTTGGGAGCATCAGGAGGTCTGCAAGCTACTTTTACTTTCAGACTTGTTCAGAGATAGGTACTGTAACTCTTATATACATTTTCTGATGAAATAATGTGATATATGACTCTTTCCCCTTCAATTTGTCTATGTTGGCTTTGTTATTGAGCATGTTTTTCTTCTTAAATGATAATTTCATTGCTAGTTAATGTCTTTTTCTGGTAATGCTTATCCTTTAATGTATGAACTTCAGCATAGTTTCTTTGAGTGGATCTTATGTCATATGTCAGGCATCTTTATCAGTTTATGTTTATGATTTAGTTGTTGCTTTTCTCTTGAATGTATTCCCTGCATGTTCTTGAAGCTTATAACCATTTAAATCACACCAAAAACCCTAAACTTTGTTTTATTTATTGAGTTTTACTCTTGAGATTGTGTTGGCTTGTTCCCCTAGCCTTAGGAACAATTTCTGGCACAAACACACTCAACCTTTCATAACGTTTTGAGCTATTTTCACTCCCTTTAAGTGCAACCTTAGTGAAAGTGCCGATATGCCCATTTGTTAGATAAGCGTCCACACAAATTTTTGTGATATTTCTAATTAGATAAGAGTGCATGAAAAATTTCGTGATGTTCAAAGCTATTTTCCCCTCCTTTAAACCAAACCTTAGCGAAATCGAATGATGGAGTTTCACTTTTTACCAAATTCTTGAAGTTGAAATTCGATCATAGATTTGGATGCCCCTTTGATATAAAAACATCTACGCCAACTTTTGCAATGTTCCGAGCTATTGGGACCCCTTTGAGCCCAACTCTAGCGAAAATGCATGACAGAGTTTCACTTCTGACCAATTTCTCAGAATTGAAATATGATCATAGATTTGGATGCCTTTTTTATAGATAAACGTGCACTCCAACTTTTGCAACACTTCGAGCCATTTTCACCCCCTTCAACCCCAACCTTGGCGAAAGCGCACAATGGAGTTTTACTTTTAACCAATTTCTTGGAATTAAAATTTAATCATAGAATTAAATGCACATATGGAAGATAAGAGTGCATGCAAACTTTCACCCCCTTTAATCCCAACCTCAGCAAAACCATACAACAGAGTTTCACTTTTGACTAATTTCTCAGAATTAAAATTTGATTATACATTTATCTTAGCATTTGGTAGATAACAGTGCACACCAATTTCCACGATGTTCGAATTTATTTTGGTCATTATTCAAGGTTGGTCAAGCAAAGGTCTAAGAGATGCTATTTTTTCAACTTTCTTGTGAGCGAAATTTGAAAGAGAATTTAGGTACCCATTTGAGAGATAACCATGCATACACACTTTCGGGGGATTTCGAGCTACTTTCGACCTTGGTCAAACTTAGTCAAACCAAGGCCTAAAATGTTGCACTTTTTTCCAATTTCTTAGAAATCAAATTTAAAAGTAGATTTAGATACCCATTTAAGAGGCACACATAAAAACGTGCACGACTGAGTTTCACTTTTAACCAATTTCTTTGAATTAAAATTTAATCATAGACTTAAATGCGCATTTCGAAAATAAGAGTGCGTGCCAACTTTCACGATGTTGAGAGCTATTTTCGACATCTTTAAGCCAAACCATAACAAAACTGCATGATGCAGTCTCAGCTTTGACGAAATTCTTAGAATTGAAACCTAATCATATATTTGGATGCCTATTGGATAGAAAAGCATGCACGCCAACTTTCGTGACGTTTCGAGCTATTTTGACCCCCTTTAAGCCAAACCCTATCGAAACTGCACAACGGAGTTTCACTTTCGAGCAGTTTCTTAGAATTTAAATTTGATCATAAATTTGGATGCCCATTTGATGAACAAGCGTGCATGCAAACTTTTGAGAAATTCCAAAATATTTTCACGCCCTTAAGCCCAACCTTAGCAAAACCGCACAACGAAGTTTCACGTTTGACTAATTTCACAAAATTAAAATTTAATCGTTTATTTATCAGCGCATTTGGTAGATAAGAGTGCATGCTAAATTTCATGATGTTCGGAGCTATTTTGGTCATTATTCAAGGTTTTTCAAGGAAACGTCTAAGAGATGTTATTTTTTCGGTTTTGTTGTAATTGAAATTTGAAAGAGAATTTAGGTACCCATTTGAGAGATAACCATGCATACAAACTTTCTAGGGATTTCGAGCTATTTAGGACGTTAGGAAAACTTGGTGAAACCAAGCCCTAAAAGGTTGTATTTGTTTCCAATTTCTCAAAGCCATTTCCCCTCCTTTAAGCCAAAACTTAGCGAAATCGAATCACGGATTTTCACCTTTGACCAAATTCTCAGAGTTGAAATTTGATCATAGATTTGGATGCCCATTTCATATAAAAACGTGCACGCCAACTTTTGCAACGGTCCGAGCTATTTTGACCCTTCGAGCCCAACTCTAGTGAAAATGAACGACAGAGTTTCACTTTTGACTACTTTCTCAAATTCAAATTTGATCATAGATTCGGATGCCCGTTTGATAGATAACCGTACACTTAACCTTTCGCGACGTTTTGAGCTATTTTCACCCCCTATAATCCCAATCTTAGCGAAACTGCATGACGAAGTTTCACTCTTGACAAATTTATTGAAATTAAAATTTGATCATAGATTTAGATGTGCATTTGGAAGATAAGAGTGCACGTCAACTTTCATGATGTTCAGAGTTATTTTTGTCTCCTTTAAGCCAAACCCTAACAAAACCGCACGATGGAATTTTGCTGTTGACCAACTTCTAAGAATTGAAACTTGATCATAGATTTGGATGCCCATTAGATAAATAAGCATGCACGCCAACTTTCACAATGTTCCAAGCTATTTTGACCACCTTTAAGCCCAACCCTAGCGAAAACGCATGACGAAGTTTCACTTTTGAGCAGTTTCTTATAATTAAAATTTGATAATAGATTTGAATGTCCATTTGATAGACAAGTGCGCATCCAAAATTTCAAGACATTCCAAAATATTTCACCCCCTTTCATCCCAACCTCAGCAAAACCATACAAAAGAGTTTTACTTTTGACTAATTTCTCAGAATTAAAATTTGATCATAGATTTATCTTAGCATTTGGTAGATAATAGTGCACACCAATTTCCACGATGTTCGAATTTATTTTGGTCATTATTCAAGGTTGGTCAAGCAAATGTCTAAGAGATGCTATTTGTTTGACTTTCTTGTAAGTGAAATTTGAAAGAGAATTTAGGTACTTATTTGAGAGATAACTGTGCACAAACACTTTCGGGGGATTTTGAACTATTTTGAACTTGGAAAATCTTGGTCAAACCAAGGCCTAAAAGGTTGCACTATTTTCCAATTTCTTAGAAATCAAATTTAAAAGTAGATTTAGATGCCCATTTAAGAGGCACACATAAAAACGTGCATGACGGAGTTTCACTTTTAACCAATTTCTTGTAATCAAAATTTAATCATAGATTTAAATCCGCATTTGGAAAATAAGAGTGCATGCCAACTTTCACGATGTTGAGAGCTATTTTCGCCATCTTTAAGCCAAACCCTAACAAAACTTCATGATGCAGTCTCAGCTTTGACCAGATTATCAGAATTTAAACTTGATCATATGTTTGGATGCCTATTGGATAGACAAGCATGCACGCCAACTTTCACGATGTTTCAAGTTATTTTGACCCCCCTTAAGCCCAACCCTATTGAAACCGCACGACGGAGTTTCCCTTTCGAGCAGTTTCTTAGAATTTAAATTTGATCATAAATTTGGATGCCAATTTGATCAACAAGCATGCATGCAAACTTTTGAGACATTCCAAAATATTTTCACCCCCTTTAAGCCCAACCTTAGGAAAACCGCACAACGAAGTTTCACGTTTGACTAATTTCTCAAAATTAAAATTTAATCGTAGATTTATCACCGCATTTGGTAGATGAGAGTGCATGCTAACTTTCATGATGTTCAGAGCTATTTTGGTCGTTATTCAAGGTTGGTCAAGTAAAGGTCTAAGAGATGTTATTTTTTCGGTTTTCTTGTAATTTAAATTTGAAAGAGAATTTAGGTACCCATTTGAGAGATAACCATGCATACAAACTTTCAGGGGATTTCGAGCTATTTTAGACCTTAGGAAAACTTGGTGAAACCAAGCCCTAAAAGGTTGTATTTGTTTCCAATTTCTCAAATCCATTTTCCCCTCCTTTAAGCCAAACCTTAGCGAAATCGAATAACGGATTTTCACTTTTGACCAAATTCTCAGAGTTGAAATTTGATCATAGATTTGGATGCCCGTTTCATATAAAAACGTGCATGCCAACTTTTGCAACGGTCCGAGCTATTTTGAACCCTTCGAGCCCAACTCTAGTGAAAATGAACGACAGAGTTTCACTTCTGACTAATTTCTCAAATTTAAATTTGATCATAGATTCGAATGCCCGTTTGATAGATAACTGTACACTCAATCTTTCACGATGTTTTGAGCTATTTTCACCCCCTGTAATCCCAATCTTAGCGAAACCGCATGACGAAGTTTCACTCTTGACAAATTTATTGAAATTAAAATTTGATCATAGATTTAGATGTGCATTTGGAAGATAAGAGTGCACGTCAACTTTGATGATGTTCAGAGTTATTTTCGTCTCCTTTAAGCCAAACCCTAACAAAACCGCATGATGGAGTTTTGCTATTGACCAACTTCTAAGAATTGAAACTTGATCATAGATTTGGATGCCCATTAGATAAATAAGCATGCTAGCCAACTTTCACAATGTTCCAAGCTATTTTGACCACCTTTAATCCCAACCCTAGCGAAAACGCATGACGAAGTTTCACTTTTGAGCAGTTTCTTATAATTAAAATTTGATAATAGATTTGAATGTCCATTTGATAGACAAACGTGCATGCAAAATTTCAAGAAGTTCCAAAATATTTCACCCCCTTTAATCCCAACCTCAGCAAAACCATATAAAAGAGTTTTTGTTTTGACTAATTTCTCAAAATTAAAATTGGATCGTAGATTTATCTTAGCATTTGGTAGATAACAGTGCACACCAATTTCCACAATGTTTGAATTTATTTTGGTCATTATTCAAGGTTGGTCAAGCAAAGGTCTAAGAGATGCTATTTGTTTGACTTTCTTGTAAGTGAAATTTGAAAGAGAATTTAGGTACATATTTGAGAGATAACCATGCACAAACACTTTCAAGGGATTTTGAACTATTTTGGACCTTGGAAAATCTTGGTCAAACCAAGGCCTAAAAGGTTGCACTATTTTCCAATTTCTTAGAAATCAAATTTAAAAGTAGATTTAGATGCCCATTTAAGAGGCACACATAAAACGTGCATGACGGAGTTTCACTTTTCACCAATTTCTTGGAATTAAAATTCAATTATAGATTTAAATCGGCATTTGGAAAATAAGAGTGCATGCCAACTTTCACGATGTTGAGAGCTATTTTCGCCATCTTTAAGCCAAACCCTAACAAAACTGCATGATGAAGTCTCAGCTTTGACCAGATTCTCAGAATTTAAACCTGATGATATGTTTCGATACATATTGGATAGACAAGCATGCACGCCAACTTTCACGACGTTTCAAGCTATTTTCCCCCCTTTAAGCCCAACCCTGTTGAAACCGCACGACGGAGTTTCCCTTTCGAGCAGTTTCTTAGAATTTAAATTTGATCATAAATTTGGATGCCAATTTGATCAACAAGCGTGCATGCAAAATTTTGAGACATTCCAAAATATTTTCACCCCCTTTAATCCCAACCTTAGCAAAACCACACAACGAAGTTTCATGTTTGACTAATTTCTCAAAATTAAAATTTAATCGTAGATTTATCGACGCATTTGGTAGATGAGAGTGCATGCTAACTTTCATGATGTTCAGAGCTATTTTGGTCCTTATTCAAGGTTGGTCAAGTAAAGGTCTAAGCGATGTTATTTTTTCGTCTTTCTTGTAATTTAAATTTGAAGAAGAATTTAGGTACCCATTTGAGAAATAACAATGCATACAAACTTTTAGGGGATTTCGAGCTATTTTGGACTTCAGGAAAACTTGGTGAAACGAAGCCCTAAAAGGTTGTATTTGTTTCCAATTTCTCAAAGCCATTTTCCCCTCCTTTAATCCAAACCTTAGCGAAATCGAATGACGAAGTTTCAATTTTGACCAAATTCTCAGAGTTGAAATTTGATCATAGATTTGGATGCCCGTTTGATATAAAAACGTGCATGCCAAATTGTGTAATGGTCCACGCTATTTGGACCCCTTCGAGCCCAAATCTAGCAAAAATGAACGGCGAAGTTTCACTTCTGACTAATTTCTCATAATTGAAATTTGATCATATATTTGAATGCTAGTGCACTCTGACTTTCACGATGTTTTGAGCTATTTTCACCCCCTGTAACCGTAATCCTGGCAAAACCGCATGACGGAGTTTCACTCTTGACAAAAATCTCAGAATTAAACTTTGATCATAGATTTAGATGTGCATTTGCAAGATAAGAGTGCACTCCAACTTTCATGATGTTCAGAGTTATTTTTGACTCCATTAAGCCAAACCCTAACAAAACCGCACGATGGAGTTTCGCTTTTGACCAACTTCTAAGAATTGAAACGTGTTCATATATTCGGATGCTCATTAAATAAACAAGCATGCGTGACAACTTTTGCAGTGTTCCAAGCTATTTTGACCACCTTTAAGCCCAACCCTAGTGAAAACGCATGACGAAGTTTCACTTTTGAGCAGTTTCTTATAATTGAAATTTGATCATAGATTTGAATGTCCATTTGATAGACAAGCGTGCACGCAAAATTTCGAGACGTTCCAAAATATTTCACCCCCTTTAATCCCAACCTCAGCAAAACCATACAACAGAGTTTCACTTTTGACTAATTTCTCAGAATTAAAATTTGATTGTAGATTTACTTAGCATTTGGTAGATAACAGTGCACACCAATTTCCACGATGATTGAATTTATTTTGGTCATTATTCAAGGTTGGTCAAGCAAAGGTCTAAGAGATGCTATTTTTGGTCAAGCGTGCACGTGAAATTTGGAGACGTTCCAAAATATTTCAACCCCTTTAATCCCAACCTCAGCAAAATCATACAACAGAGTTTCACTTTTCACTAATTTCTCAAAATTAAAATTTGATCGTCTTTCAGCTTTCACAAAATTCTTAGAATTCAAACCTGATCATATATTAGGATGCATATTGGATAGACAAGCATGCACGCCAACTTTCGTGATGTTTCGAGCTATTTTGACCCGCTTTAAGCCCAACCCTATCGAATTTGCACGACGGAGTTTCACTTTCGAGTAGTTTCTTAGAATTTAAATTTGATCATAAATTTGGATGCCCATTTGATGAACAAGCGTGCATGCAAAATTTTTAGACATTCCAAAATATTTTCAGCCCCTTAAGCCCAACATTACCAAAACAGCACAACAAAATTTAACGTTTGACTAATTTCTCAAAATTAAAATTTAATCGTTTATTTATCAACGCATTTGGTAGATAAGAGTGCATGCTAAATTTCATGATGTTCGGAGCTATTTTGGTCCTTATTCAAGGTTTTTCAGGTAAAGGTCTAAGAGATGTTATTTTTTCGGTTTTCTTGTAATTGAAATTTGAAAGAGAATTTAGGTACCCATTTGAGAGATAACCATGCACACAAACTTTCAGGGGATTTCGAGCTATTTTGGACCTTAGGCAAACTTGGTGAAACCAAGCCCTAAAAGGTTGTATTTGTTTCGAATTTCTCAAAGCCATTTTCCCCTCCTTTAAGCCAAAACATAGCGAAATCGAATCATAGATTTTCACTTTTGACCAAATTCTCAGAGTTGAAATTTGATCATAGATTTGGATGCCCGTTTCATATAAAAACGTGCACGCCAACTTTTTCAACGGTCCGAGCTATTTTGACCCCTTCGAGCCCAACTCTAGCGAAAATGAACGACAGAGTTTCACTTCTGACTAATTTGTCAAATTTAAATTTGATCATAGATTCGGATGCTCGTTTGATAGATAACCGTACACTCAAGCTTTCGCGACGTTTTGAGATATTTTCACCCCCTGTAATCCCAATCTTAGCGAAACCGCATGACGAAGTTTCACTCTTGACAACTTTATTGAAATTAAAATTTGATCATAGATTTAGATGTGCATTTGGAAGATAAGAGTGCACATCAACTTTCATGATGTTCAGAGTTATTTTCGTCTCCTTTAAGCCAAACGCTAACAAAACCGCACGATGGAGTTTCGCTTTTGACCAACTTCTAAGAATTGAAACTTGTTCATAGATTTGGATGCTCATTAAATAAACAAGCATGCACGCCAACTTTTGTAGCGTTCCAAGCTATTTTGACCACCTTTAACCCCAACCCTAGCGAAAACGCATGACGAAGTTTCACTTTTGAGCAGTTTCTTATAATTGAAATTTGATCATAGATTTCAATGTCCATTTGTTAGACAAGCGTGAACGCGAAATTTTGAGACTTTCCAAAATATTTCACCCCCTTTAATACCAACCTCAGCAAAACCATACAACAGAGTTTCACTTTTGACTAATTTCTCAGAATTAAAATTTGATTGTAGATTTATCTTAGAATTTGGTAAATAACAGTGCACACCAATTTCCACGATGTTCGAATTTATTTTGGTCATTATTCAAGGTTGGTCGAGCAAAGGTCTAAGAGATGCTATTTTTTCAACTTTCTTGTAAGCGAAATTTGAAAGAGAATTTAGGTACCCATTTGAGAGATAACCATGCATACACACTTTCGGTGGATTTCGAGCTACTTTCGACCTTGGTCAAACCAAGGCCTAAAATATTGCACTTTTTTCCAATTTATTGGAAATAAAATTTAAAAGTAGATTTAGATACCCATTTAAGAGGCACACATAAAAACGTGCACGACTGAGTTTCACTTTTAATAAATTTCTTTGAATTAAAATTTAATCATAGATTTAAATGCGCATTTGGAAAATAAGAGTGTGTGCCAACTTTCACGATGTTGAGAGCTATTTTCGACATCTTTAAGCCAAACCATAACAAAACTGCATGATGCAGTCTCAGCTTTGACGAAATTCTCAGAATTGAAACCTGATCATATATTTGGATGCATATTGGATAGACATGCATGGACACCAACTTTCATGACGTTTTGAGCTATTTTGACCCGCTTTAAGCCCAACCCTATCGAAACTGCATGATGGAGTTTCACTTTCGAGCAGTTTCTTAGAATTTAAATTTGATCATAAATTTGGATGCCCATTTGATGAACAAGTGTGCATGCAAACTTTTGAGACATTCCAAAATATTTTCACCCGCTTAAGCCCAACCTTAGCAAAACCGCACAATGAAGTTTCACGTTTAACTAATTTCTCAAAATTAAAATTTAATCGTTTATTTATCAGCGCATTTGGTAGATAAGAGTGCATGCTAAATTTCATGATGTTCGGAGCTATTTTGGTCGTTATTCAAGGTTTTTCAGGTAAAGGTCTAAGAGATGTTATTTTTTCGGTTTTCTTGTAATTGAAATTTGAAAGAGAATTTAGGTACCCATTTGAGAGATAACCATGCACACAAACTTTGAGGGGATTTCGAGCTATTTTGGACCTTAGGAAAACTTGGTGAAACCAAGCCCTAAAAGGTTGTATTTGTTTCCAATTTCTCAAAGGCATTTTCCCCTCCTTTAAGCCAAAACTTAGCGAAACCGAATCATGGATTTTCACTTTTGACCAAATTCTCAGAGTTGAAATTTGATCATAGATTTGGATGCCCGTTTCATATAAAAACGTGCACACCAACTTTTGCAATGGTCCGACCTATTTTAACCCCTTCGAGCCCAACTCTAGAGAAGATGAACGACAGAGTTTCACTTCTGACTAATTTCTCAAATTTAAATTTGATCATAGATTCGGATGCCCGTTTGATAGGTAACCGTACACTCAAGCTTTCGCGACGTTTTGAGCCATTTTCACCCCCTGTAATCCCAATCTTAGCGAAACCGCATGACGAAGTTTCACTCTTGAAAAATTTATTGAAATTAAAATTTGATCATAGATTTAGATGTGCATTTGGAAGATAAGAGTGCACGTCAACTTTCATGATGGTCAGAGTTATTTTCATCTCCTTTAAGCCTAACCCTAACAAAACCGCGCGATGGAGTTTTGTTGTTGACCAACTTCTAAGAATTGAAACTTGATCATAGATTTGGATGCCCATTAGACACATAAGCATGCACGCCAACTTTCACAATGTTCCAAGCTATTTTGACCACCTTTAAGCCCAACCCTAGCGAAAACGCATGACGAAGTTTCACTTTTGAGCAGTTTCTTATAATTTAAATTTGATAATAGATTTGAATGTCCATTTGATAGACAAGCGTGCATGCAAAATTTCAAGATGTTCCAAAATATTTCACCCCCTTTAATCCCAACCTCAGCAAAACCATACAAAAGAGTTTTACTTTTAACTAATTTCTCAGAATTAAAATTTGATCGTAGATTTATCTTAGCATTTGGTAGTTAACAGTGCACCCCAATTTCCACGATGTTCGAATTTATTTTGGTCATTATTCAAGGTTGGTCAAGCAAAGGTCTAAGAGATTCTATATGTTTGACTTTCTTGTAAGTGAAATTTGAAAGAGACTTTAGGTACTTATTTGAGAGATAACCATGCACAAACACTTTCAGGGGATTTTGAACTATTTTGGACCTTGGAAAATCTTTGTCAAACCAAGGCCTAAAAGGTTGCACTGTTTTCCAATTTCTTAGAAATCAAATTTAAAAGTAGATTTAGATGCCCATTTAAGAGGCACACATAAAAACGTGCTTGACGGAGTTTCACTTCTAACCAATTTCTTGGAATTAAAATTTAATCATATATTTAAATCCGCATTTGGAAAATAAGAGTGCATGCCAACTTTCACGATGTTGAGAGCTATTTTCGCCATCTTTAAGCCAAACCCTAACAAAACTGCATGATGCAGTCTCAGCTTTGACCAGATTCTCAGAATTTAAACCTGATCATATGTTTGGATGCATATTAGATAGACAAGCATGCACGCCAACTTTTGTGACGTTTCAAGCTATTTTGACCCCCTTTAAGCCCAACCTTGTTGAAACCGGACGACGGAGTTTCGCTTTCGAGCAGTTTCTTAGAATTTAAATTTGATCATAACTTTGGATGCCAATTTGATCAACAAGCGTGCATGCAAAATTTTGAGACATTCCAAAGTATTTTCACCCCCTTTAAGCCCAACCTTAGCAAAACCGCACAACGAGGTTTCACGTTTGACTAATTTCACAAAATTAAAATTTAATCGTAGATTTATCAGCGCATTTGGTAGATGAGAGTGCATGCTAACTTTCATGATGTTCAGATCTATTTTGGTCGTTATTCAAGGTTGGTCAAGTAAAGGTCTAAGAGATGTTATTTTTTTGGCTTTCTTGTAATTGATAATTTGAAAAAGAATTTAGGTACCCATTTGAGAGATAACCATGCATACAAACTTTCAGTGGATTTCGAGCTATTTTGGACTTTAGGAAAACTTGGTGAAACGAAGGCCTAAAATGTTTACTTGTTTCCAATTTCTCAAAGCCATTTTCCCCTCCTTTAAGCCAAACCTTAGCAAAATTGAATGACGAAGTTTCACTTTTGACAAAATTCTCAGAGTTGAAATTCGATCATAGATTTGGATGCACGTTTGATATAAAAACGTGCATGCCAACTTGTGTAATGGTCCAAGCTATTTGGACCCCTTCGAGTGCAAATCTAGCAAAAATGAACGACGGAGTTTCAGTTTTGACTAATTTCTCAGAATTGAAATTTGATCATAGATTTGGATGCCAGTGCACTCCGACTTTCATGACGTTTTGAGCTATTTTCACCCCCTGTAACCGCAATCCTGGAGAAACCGCATGACAGAGTTTCACTCTTGACAAAAATATCAGAATTAAAATTTGATCATAGATTTAGATTTGCATTTTCAAGATAAGAGTGCACGCCAACTTTAATGATGTTCAGAGTTATTTTCGACTCCTTTAAGCCAAACCCTAACAAAACCGCACGATGGAGTTTCGTTTTTGACCAACTTCTAAGAATTGAAACTTGTTCATATATTTGGATGCCCATTAAATAAACAAGCATGCACGCCAACTTTTGTAGCGTTCCAAGCTATTTTGACCACCTTTAAGCCCAACCCAAGCGAAAACGCATGACGAAGTTTAACTTTTGAGCAGTTTCTTATAATTTAAATTTGATCATAGATATGAATGTGCATTTGATAGACAAGCGTGGACGCGAAATTTCGAGACGTTCCAAAATATTTCACCCCCTTTAATCCCAACCTCAGCAAAACCACACAACAGAGTTTCACTTTTGACTAATTTCTCAGAATTAAAATTTGATTTTAGATTTATCTTAGCATTTGGTAGATAACAGTGCACACCATTTTCCACGATGTTCGAATTTATTTTGGTCATTATTCAAGGTTGGTCAAGCACAGGTCTAAGAGATGTTATTTTTTCAACTTTCTTGTAAGCGAAATTTGAAAGAGAATTTAGGTACCCATTTGAGAGATAACTATGCATACACACTTTCGGGGGATTTCGAGCAACTTTTGACCTTGGTCAAACTTGGTCAAACCAAGGCCTAAAATGTTGCACTTTTTTTCCAATTTCTTAGAAATCAAATTTAAAAGTAGATTTAGATACCCATTTAAGAGGCACACATAAAAATGTGCACGACTGAGTTTCACTTTTAACCAATTTCTTCGAATTAAAATTTAATCATAGATTTAAATGCGCATTTGGAAAATAAGAGTGCGTGCCAACTTTCACGATGTTGAGAGCTATTTTCGACATCTTTAAGCCAAACCATAACAAAACTGCATGATGTAGTCTCAGCTTTGATGAAATTCTCAGAATTGAAACCTGATCATATATTTGGATGCATATTGGATAGACAAGCATGCATGCCAACATTAGAGGAAATTTGGGGTCTAAAATGGGCCTTATAAGAAAACGTGCCAAAATAAGTTTTTGTGAGTTGGAATTCAAGAACCAATAGAATTTCAATAAAATAAGTCAACCATAATGGTTGAATTGACATATTTGTCATTAAAAAGAACTACTTTTTTTGTTTGTATTTTCGACATATCTCATTGTGTTTTTACTCAAATTTCGATCGGGAGAGCTCGTTGGATGCAGAATTTGATTCCGCATCCAACGAGTACCCACACTGCATACTTTTGACGGACCCCGCTACCCCAAAAACAAGAAATACCTGAAAAAACGTGATGATGATGTCATCATCACATTTTTTCAGGTATTTCTTGTTTTTGGGGTAGCGGGGTCTGTCAAAAGTATGCAGTGTGGGTACTCGTTGGATGTGGAATCAAATTCCGTATCCAACGAGCTCTCCCGACCGAAATTTGAGTAAAAGCACAGGGAGATATGTCGAAAATATGAACACAAAAAGTAGTTTTTTTCTTTCTTCCTCCAAAATTAATTAATATTATTTTATTATTTTAACCATTATTTTATTATTTTAACTATTATTTTATTATTTTCCTTAGGAGGCCCATTTTAGACCCCAAAATTCCTCTAATGCTTTCGTGACGTTTTGAGCTATTTTGACCCCCTTTAAGCCCAACCCTATCGAAACTGCATGACGGAGTTTCACTTTCGAGCAGTTTCTTAGAATTTAAATTTGATCATAGATTTAGATGTGCATTTGCAAGATAAGAGTGCACGCCAACTTTCATGATGTTCAGAGTTATTTTCGACTCCTTTAATCCAAACCCTAACAAAACCGCGCGATGGAGTTTCACTTTTGACCAACTTCTAAGAATTGAAACTTGTTCATAGATTTGGATGCTCATTAAATAAACAAGCATGCACGCCAACGTTTGTAGCGTTCCAAGCTATTTTGACCACCTTTAAGCCCAACCCTAGCGAAAACGCATGACGAAGTTTCACTTTTGAGCAGTTTCTTATAATTGAAATTTGATCATAGATTTGAATGTCCATTTGATAGACAAGCGTGCACGCGAAATTTCAAGACATTCCAAAATATTTCACCCCCTTTAATCCCAACCTCAGCAAAACCATACAAGAGAGTTTCACTTTTGACTAATTTCTCAGAATTAAAATTTGATTGTAGATTTATCTTAGCATTTGGTAGATAACAGTGCACACCAATTTCCACGATGTTCGAATTTATTTTGGTCATTATTCAAGGTTGGTGAAGCACAGGTCTAAGAGATGCTATTTTTTCAACTTTCTTGTAAGCGAAATTTGAAAGAGAATTTAGGTACCCATTTGAGAGATAACCATGCATACACACTTTCGAGGGATTTCGAGCTACTTTCGACCTTGGTCAAACTTGGTCAAACCAAGGCCTAAAATGTTGCACTTTTTTCCAATTTCTTAGAAATCAAATTTAAAAGTAGATTTATATACCCATTTAAGAGGCACAGATAAAAACGTGCACGACTGAGTTTCACTTTTAACCAATTTCTTCGAATTAAAATTTAATCATAGATTTAAATGTGCATTTGGAAAATAAGAGTGCGTGCCAACTTTCATTACATTCAGAGCTATTTTCGACATCATTAAGCCAAACCATAACAAAACTGCATGATGCAATCTCAACTTTGATGAAATTCTCAGAATTGACACCTGATCATATATTAGGATGCATATTGGATAGACAAGCATGCACGCCAACTTTCGTGATGTTTCGAGCTATTTTGACCCCCTTTACGCCCAACCCTATCGAAACTGCACGACAGAGTTTCACTTTCAAGCAGTTTCTTAGAATTTAAATCTGATCATAAATTTGGATGCCCATTTGATGAACAAGCGTGCATTCAAACTTTTGAGACATTCCAAAATATTTTCACCCCCTTAAGCCCAACCTTAGCAAAACCGCACAATGAAGTTTCACGTTTGACTAATTTCTCAAAATTAAAATTTAATCATTTATTTATCAGCGCATTTGGTAGATAAGACTGCATGCTAAATTTCATGATGTTCGGAGCTATTTTGGTCGTTATTCAAGGTTTTTCAAGTAAAGGTCTATGAGATGTTATTTTTTTGGTTTTCTTGTAATCAAAATTTGAAAGAGAATTTAGGTACCCATTTGAGAGATAACCATGCATACAAACTTTCAGGGGATTTTGAGATATTTTGGACCTTAGGCAAACTTGGTGAAACCAAGCCCTAAAAGGTTGTATTTGTTTCCAATTTCTCAAAGCCATTTTCCCCTCCTTTAAGCCAAAACTTAGCGAAATCAAATCACGGATTTTAACTTTTGACCAAATTCTCAGAGTTGAAATTTGATCATAGATTTGGATGCCCATTTCATATAAAAACGTGCACGCCAACTTTTGCAACGGTCTGAGCTATTTTGACCCCTTCGAGCCCAACTCTAGCGAAAATGAACGACCGAGTTTCACTTCTGACTAATTTCTCAAATTTAAATTTGATCATAGATTCGGATGCCCGTTTGATAGATAACCATACACTCAAGATTTCGTGACGTTTTGAGCTATTTTCACCCCCAGTAATCCCAATCTTAGCGAAACCGCATGACGAAGCTTCACTCTTGAAAAATTTATTGAAATTAAAATTTGATCATAGATTTAGATGTGCATTTGGAAGATAAGAGTGCACGTCAACTTTCATGATGTTCAGAGTTATTTTCGTCTCCTTTAAGCCAAACCCTAACAAAACCGCACGATGGAATTTTGCTTTTGACCAACTTCTAAGAATTGAAACTTGATCATATATTTTTATGCCCATTAGATAAATAAGCATGCACGCCAACTTTCACAATGTTCCAAGCTATTTTGACCACCTTTAAGCCCAACCCTAGCGAAAACGCATGACGAAGTTTCACTTTTGAGGAGTTTCTTATAATTGAAATTTGATAATAGATTTGAATGTCCATTTGATCCAAACCTCAACAAAACCATACAAAAGAGTTTTACTTTTGACTAATTTCTCAGAATTAAAATTTGATCGTAGATTTATCTTAGCATTTGGTAGATAACAATGCACACTAATTTCCACCATGTTCGAATTTATTTTGGTCATTATTCAAGGTTGGTCAAGCAAAGGTCTAAGAGATGCTATTTGTTTGAATTTCTTGTAAGTGAAATTTGAAAGATAATTTAGGTACTTATTTGAGAGATAACCATGCACAAACACTTTCAGGGGATTTTGAGCTATTTTGGACCTTGGAAAATCTTGGTGAAACCAAGGCCTAAAAGGTTGCACTATTTTCCAATTTCTTAGAAATCAAATTTAAAAGTAGATTTAGATGCCCATTTAAGAGGCACACATAAAAATGTGCTTGACGAAGTTTCACTTCTAACCAATTTCTTGGAATTAAAATTTAATCATTGATTTAAATCTGCATTTGGAAAATAAGAGTGCATGCCAACTTTCACGATGTTGAGAGCTATTTTCGCCATCTTTAAGCCAAACCCTAACAAAACTGCATGATGCAGTCTTAGCTTTGACCAGATTCTCAGAATTGAAACCTGATCATATGTTTGGATGCATATTGGATAGACAAGCATGCACACCAAATTTCGCGATGTTTCAAGCTATTTTGACCCCCTTTAAGCCCAACCCTGTTGAAACCGCACGACGGAGTTTCCCTTTCAAGCAGTTTCTTAGAATTGAAATTTGATCATAAATTTGGATGCCAATTTGATCAACAAGTGTGCAATCAAATTTTTGAGACATTCCAAAATATTTTCAACCCCTTTAAGCCCAACCTTAGCAAAACCGCACAACGAAGTTTCACGTTTCACTAATTTCTCAAAATTAAAATTTAATTGTAGATTTACCGGCGCATTTGGTAGATGAGAGTGCATGTTAACTTTCATGATGTTCAGAGCTATTTTGGTAGTTATTCAACATTGTTCAAGTAAAGGCCTAAGAGATGTTATTTTTTCGGCTTTCTTGTAATTGAAATTTGAAGAAGAATTTAGGTACCCATTTGAGAGATAACCATGCATACAAACTTTCAGGGGATTTCAAGCTATTTTGGACTTTAGGCAAACTTGGTGAAACGAATCCCTAAAAGGTTGTACATGTTTCCAATTTCTCGAAGCCATTTTCCCCTCCTTTATGCCAAACCTTAGCAAAATCGAATGACGAAGTTTCACTTTTGACCAAATTCTCAGAGTTGAAATTCAATCATAGATTTGGATGCCCGTTTGATATAAAAACGTGCATGCCAACTTGTGTAATGGTTCAAGCTATTTGGACCCCTACGAGCCCAACTCTAGCAAAAATGAACGGCGGAGTTTCACTTCTGACTAATTTCTCAGAATTGAAATTTGATCAGAGATTTGGATGCCAGTGCACTCTGACTTTCACGACGTTTTGAGCTATTTTCACCCCCTGTAACCGCAATCCCGGCGAAACCGCATGACGGAGTTTCACTCTTGACAAAAATATCAGAATTAAAATTTGATCATAGATTTAGATGTGCATTTGCAAGATAAGAGTGCACGCCAACTTTCATGATGTTCAGAGTTATTTTCAACTCCTTTAAGCCAAACCCTAACAAAACCGCAAGATGGAGTTTCCCTTTTGACCAACTTCTAAGAATTGAAACTTGTTCATAGATTTGGATGCTCATTAAATAAACAAGCATGAGTGCCTACTTTTGCAGCGTTCCAAACTATTTTGACCACCTTTAAGCCCAACCCTAGCGAAAACGCATGATGAAGTTTCACTTTTGAGTAGTTTCTTATAATTGAAATTTGATCATAGATTTCAATGTCCATTTGATAGGCAAGCGTGCACGCGAAATTTCGAGACGTTCCAAAATATTTCACCCCCTTTAATCCCAACCTCAGCAAAACCATACAACAGAGTTTCACTTTTGACTAATTTCTCAGAACTAAAATTTGATTGTAGATTTACTTAGCATTTGGTAGATAACAGTGCACACCAATTTCCACGATGTTGGAATTTATTTTGGTCATTATTCAAGGTTGGTCAAGCAAAGGTCTAAGAGATGCTATTTTTTCAACTTTCTTGTAAGGGAAATTTGAAAGAGAATTTAGGTACCCATTTGAGAGATAACCATGCATACCCACTTTCGGGGGATTTCGAGCTACTTTTGACCTTGGTCAAACTTGGTCAAACGAAGGCCTAAAATGTTGCACTTTTTTCCAATTTCTTAGAAATCAAATTTAAAAGTAGATTTAGATACCCATTTAAGAGGCACACATAAAAACGTGCACGACTAAGTTTCACTTTTAACCAATTTCTTCGAATTAAAATTTAATCATAGATTTAAATGCACATTTGGAAATAAGAGTGCGTGCCAACTTTCACAATGTTGAGAGCTATTTTCGACATCTTTAAGCCAAACCATAACAAAAATGCATGATGCAATCTCAGCTTTGACGAAATTCTCAGAATTGAAACCTGATGATATATTTGGATGCATATTGGATAGACAAGCATGCACACCAACTTTCGTGACGTTCCGAGCTAGTTTGACCCCCTTTAAGCCCAATCCTATTGAAACTGCACGACGGAGTTTCACTTTCGAGCAGTTTCTTAGAATTTAAATTTGATCATAAATTTGGATACCCATTTGATGAACAAGCGTGCATGGAAACTTTTGAGACATTCCAAAATATTTTCACCCCCTTAAGCCCAACCTTAGAAAAATCGCACAACGAAGTTTCACGTTTGACTAATTTCTCAAAATTAAAATTTAATCGATTATTTATCAGCGAATTTGGTAGATAAGAGTGCATGCTAAATTTCATGATGTTCGGAGCTATTTTGGTCGTTATTCAAGGTTTATCAAGTAAAGGTCTAAGACATGTTATTTTTTCAGTTTTCCTGTAATTGAAATTTGAAAGAGAATTTAGCTACCCATTTGAGAGATAACCATGCATACAAATTTTCAGGGAATTTTGAGCTATTTTGGACCTTAGGCAAACTTGGTGAAACCAAGCCCTAAAAGGTTGTATTTGTTTCGAATTTCTCAAAGCCATTTTCCACTCCTTTAAGCCAAAACTTAGCGAAATCGAATCACGGATTTTCACTTTTGACCAAATTCTCAGAGTTGAAATTTGATCATAGATTTGGATGCCCGTTTCATATAAAAACGTGCACACCAACTTTTGCAACGGTCCGAGCTATTTTGACCCCTTCGAGCCCAACTCTAGCGAAAATGAACGAAAGAGTTTCACTTCTGACTAATTTCTCAAATTCAAATTTGATCATAGATTCAGATGCCCGTTTGATAGATAACCGTACACTCAAGCTTTCGCGACGTTTTGAGCTATTTTCACCCCCTGTAATCCCAATCTTAGTGAAACCGCATGACGAAGTTTCACTCTTGACACATTTATTGAAATTAAAATTTGATCATAGATTTAGATGTGCATTTGAAAGATAAGAGTGCACGTCAACTTTCATGATGTTCAGAGTTATTTTCGTCTCCTTTAAGCCAAACCTTAACAAAACCGCACGATGGAATTTTGCTTTTGACCAACTTCTAAGAATTGAAACTTGATCATAGATTTGGATGCCCATTAGATAAATAAGCATGCACACCAACTTTCACAATGTTCCAAGCTATTTTGACCTCCTTTAAGCCCAACCCTAGCGAAAACGCATGACGAAGTTTCACTTTCGAGCAGTTTCTTATAATTGAAATTTGATAATAGATTTGACAAGCGTGCATGCAAAATTTCAAGACGTTCCAAAATATTTCACCACCTTTAATCCCAACCTCAGCAAAACCATACAAAAGAGTTTTACTTTTGACTAATTTCTCAGAATTAAAATTTTATCGTAGATTTATCTTAGCATTTGGTAGATAACAGTGCACAGCAATTTCCACGATGTTTGAATTTATTTTGGTCATTATTCAAGGTTGGTCAAGCAAAGGTCTAAGAGATGCTATTTGTTTGACTTTCTTGTAAGTGAAATTTGAAAGAGAATTTAGGTACTTATTTGAGAGATAACCATGCACAAACACTTTCAGGGGATTTTGAACTATTTTGGACCTTGGAAAATCTTGGTCAAACCAAGGCCTAAAAGGTTACACTATTTTCCAATTTCTTAGAAATCAAATTTAAAAGTAGATTTAGATGCCCATTTAAGAGGCACACATAAAAACGTGCATGACGGAGTTTCACTTTTAACCAATTTCATGGAATTAAAATTTAATCATAGATTTAAATCCGCATTTGGAAAATAAGAGTCCATGCCAACTTTCACGATGTTGAGAGCTATTTTCGCCATCTTTAAGCCAAACCCTAACAAAACTCCATGATGCAGTCTCAGCTTTGACCAGATTCTCAGATTTTAAACCTAATCATCTGTTTGGATGCATATTGGATAGACAAGCATGCACGCCAACTTTCGCGACGTTTCAAGCTATTTTGACCCCCTTTAAGGCCAACGCTGTTGAAACCGCACGACGGAGTTTCCCTTTCGAGCAGTTTCTTAGAATTTAAATTTGATCATAAATTTGGATGCCAATTTGATCAACAAGCATGCATGCAAACTTTTGAGACATTCCAAAATATTTTCACTCCCTTTAAGCCCAACCTTAGCAAAACCGCACAACAAACTTTCACGTTTGACTAATTTCTCAAAATTAAAATTTAATCATAGGTTTATTAGCGCATTTGGTAGATGAGAGTGCATGCTAACTTTCATGATGTTCAGAGCTATTTTGGTCATTATTCAAGGTTGGTCAAGTAAAGTTCTAAGAGATGTTATTTTTTCGGCTTTCTTGTAATTGAAATTTGAAGAAGAATTTAGGTACCCATTTGAGAGATAACCATGCATACAAACTTTCAGAGGATTTCGAGCTATTTTGGACTTTTGGCAAACTTGGTGAAACGAAGCCCTAAAAGGTTGTATTTGTTTCCAATTTCTCCAAGCCATTTTCCCCTCGTTTAAGCCAAACCTTAGAGAAATCTAATGACGAAGTTTCACTTTTGACCAAATTCTTAGAGTTGAAATTTGATCATAGATTTGGATGCCCGTTTGATATAAAAATGTGCATGCCAACTTGTGTAATGGTCCAAGCTATTTGGACCCCTTCGAGCCCAACACTAGCAAAAATGAACGGCGGAGTTTCACTTCTGACTAATTTCTCAGAATTGAAATTTGATCATAGATTTGGATGCCAGTGCACTCCGACTTTCACGACGTTTTGAGCTATTTTCACCCCCTCTAACCGCAATCCTGGCGAAACCGCATGAAGGAGTTTCATTCTTGACAAAAATCTCAGAATTAAAATTTGATCATAGATTTAGATGTGCATTTGCAAGATAAGAGTGCACGCCAACTTTCATGATGTTCAGAGTTATTTTCGACTCCTTTAAGCCAAACCCTAACAAAACCGCTTTTGACCAACTTCTAAGAATTGAAACTTGTTCATAGATTTGGATGCTCATTAAATAAACAAGCATGCACGCCAACTTTTGCAACGTTTCAAGCTATTTTGACCACCTTTAAGCCCAACCTTGGCGAAAACGCATGACGAAGTTTCACTTTTGAGCAGTTTCTTATAATTGAAATTAGATCATAGATTTGAATGTCCATTTGATAGACAAGCGTGCACGCGAAATTTCGAGACGTTCCAAAATATTTCACCCCCTTTAATCCCAACCTCAGCAAAACCATACAACAAAGTTTCACTTTTGACTAATTTCTCAGAATTAAAATTTGATTGTAGATTTATCTTAGCATTTGGTAGATAACAGTGCACACCAATTTCCATGATGTTTGAATTTATTTTGGTCATTATTCAAGGTTGGTCAAGCAAAGGTCTAAGAGATGCTATTTTTTCAACTTTCTTGTAAGCGAAATTTGAAAGAGAATTTAGGTACCCATTTGAGAGATAACCATGCATACACACTTTCGGGGGATTTCGAGATACTTTCGACCTTGGTCAAACTTGGTCAAACCAAGGCCTAAAATGTTGCACTTTTTTCCAATTTCTTAGAAATCAAATTTAAAAGTAGATTTAGATACCCATTTAAGAGGCACACATAAAAACGTGCACGACTGAGTTTCACTTTTAACCAATTTCTTCGAATGAAAATTTAATCATAGATTTAAATGCGCATTTGGAAAATAAGAGTGCGTGCCAACTTTCATGATGTTGAGAGCTATTTTCGACATCTTTAAGCCAAACCGTAACAAAACTGCATGATGCAGTCTCAGATTTGACGAAATTCTCAGAATTGAAACCTGATCATAGCTTTGGATGCATATTGGATAGACAAGCATGCACGCCAAATTTCGAGATGTTTCGAGCTATTTTGACCCCCTTTAAGCCCAACCCTATCGAAACTGCACGACGGAGTTTCACTTTCGAGCAGTTTCTTAGAATTTAAATTTGATCATAAACTTGGATGCCTATTTCATGAACAAACATGCATGCAAACTTTTGAGACATTCCAAAATATTTTCACCCCCTTAAGCCCAACCTTAGCAAAACCACACAACGAAGTTTAACGTTTGACTAATTTCTCAAAATTAAAATTTAATCGTTTATTTATCAGCGCATTCGGTAGATAAGAGTGAATGCTAAATTTCATGATGTTCGGAGCTATGCTGGTCGTTATTCAAGGTTTTTCAAGTAAAGGTCTAAGAGATGTTATTTTTTCGGTTTTCTTGTAATTGAAATTTGAAAGAGAATTTAGGTACCCATTTGAGAGATAACCATGCATACAAACTTTCAGGGGATTTCAAGCTATTTTGGACCTTTGGCAAACTTGGTGAAACCAAGCCCTAAAAGGTTGTATTTGTTTCCAATTTCTCAAAGCCATTTTCCTCTCCTTTAAGCCAAAACTTAGCGAAATCGAATCACGGATTTTCACTTTTGACCAAATTCTCAGAGTTGAAATTTGATCATAGATTTGAATGCCCGTTTCATATAAAAACATGCACGCCAACTTTTACAACGGTCCGAGCTATTTTGACCCCTTCGAGCCCAACTCTAGCGAAAACGAACGATAGAGTATCACTTCTGACTAATTTCTCAAATTTAAATTTGATCATAGATTCGGATGCCCGTGTGATAGATAACCGTACATTCAAGCTTTCGTGACGTTCTGAGCTATTTTCACCCCCTGTAATCCCAATCTTAGCAAAACCGCATGACGAAGTTTCACTCTTGAAAAATTTATTGAAATTAAAATTTGATCATAGATTTAGATGTGCATTTGGAAGATAAGAGTGCACGTCAACTTTCATGATGTTCAGAGTTATTTTCGTCTCCTTTAAGCCAAACCCTAACAAAACGGCACGATGGAGTTTTGCTTTTGACCAACTTCTAAGAATTGAAACTTGATCATAGATTTGGATGCCCATTAGATAAATAAGCAAACACGCCAACTTTCACAATGTTCCAAGCTATTTTGACCACCTTTAAGCCCAACCCTAGCGAAAACGCATGACAAAGTTTCACTTTTGAACAGTTTCTTATAATTGAAATTTGATAATAGATTTGAATGTCCATTTGATAGACAAGCATGCATGCAAAATTTCAAGACGTTCCAAAATATTTCACCCCCTTTAATCCCAACCTCAGCAAAACCATACAAAAGAGTTTTACTTTTGACTAATTTCTCAGAATTAAAATTTGATCGTAGATTTATCTTAGCATTTGGTAGATAACAGTGCACACCAATTTCCACGATGTTTGAATTTATTTTGGTCATTATTCAAGGTTGGTCAAGCAAAGGTCTAAGAGATGCTATTTGTTTGACTTTCTTGTGAGTGAAATTTGAAAGAGAATTTAGGTACTTATTTGAGAGATAACCATGCACAAACACTTTCAGGGGATTTTGAACTATTTTGGACCTCAGAAAATCTTGGTCAAACCAAGGCCTAAAAGGTTGCACTATTTTCCAATTTCTTAGAAATCAAATTTAAACGTAGATTTAGATGCCCATTTAAGAGGCACACATAAAAACGTGCATGACGGAGTTTCACTTTTAACCAATTTCTTAGAATTAAAATTTAATCATAGATTTGAATCCGCATTTGGAAAATAAGAGTTCGTGCCAACTTTCGTGATGTTGAGAGCTATTTTCGCCATTTTTAAGGCAAACCCTAACAAAACTGCATGATGTAGTCTCAGCTTTGACCAGATTCTCAGAATTTAAACCTGATCATATGTTTGGATGCATATTGGATAGACAAGCATGCATGCCAACTTTCGTGACGTTTTAAGCTATTTTGACCCACTTTAAGCCCAACCTTGTTGAAACCGCACGACGGAGTTTCCCTTTCCAGCAGTTTCTTAGAATTTAAATTTGATCATAAATTTGGATGCCAATTTGATCAACAAGTGTGCATGCAAACTTTTGAGACATTCCAAAATATTTTCACCCCCTTTAAGCCCAACCTTAGAAAAACCGCACAGCGAAGTTTCACGTTTGACTAATTTCTCAAAATTAAAATTTAATCGTAGATTTATCGGCGCATTTGGTAGATGAGAGTGCATGCTAACTTTCATGATGTTCAGAGCTATTTTGGTTGTTATTCAAGGTTGTTCAAGTAAAGGTCTAAGAGATGTTATTTTTTTGGCTTTCTTGTAATTAAAATTTGAAGAAGAATTTAAGTACCCATTTGAGAGATAACCATGCATACAAACTTTCAGGGGATTTCGAGCTATTTTGGACTTTAGGCAAACTTGGTGAAATGAAGCCCTAAAAGGTTGTATTTGTTTCCAATTTCTCAAAGCCATTTTCCCCACCTTTAAGCCAAACCTTAGCGAAATCGAATGACGAAGTTTCAATTTTGACCAAATTCTCAGAGTTGAAATTTGATCATAGATTTGGATGCACGTTTGATATAAAAACGTGCATGCCAACTTGTGTAATGGTCCAAGCTATTTGGACCCCTTCAAGCCCAACTCTAGCAAAAATGAACGGCGGAGTTTCACTTCTGACTAATTTCTTAGAATTGAAATTTGATGATAGATTTGGATGCTAGTGCACTCCAACTTTCACGACGTTTTGAGCTATTTTCACCCCCTGTAACTGCAATCCTGGAGAAACCACATGACGGAGTTTCACTCTTGACAAAAATCTCAGAATTAAAATTTGATCATAGATTTAGATGTGCATTTGCAAGATAAGAGTGCACGCCAACTTTCATGATGTTTAGAGTTATTTCGACTCCTTTAAGCCAAACCCTAACAAAACTGCACGATGGAGTTTCGCTTTTGACCAACTTCTAAGAATTGAAAATTGTTCATAGATTTGGATGCTCATTAAATAAACAAGCATGCTCGCCAACTTTGGAAACGTTCCAAGCTATTTTGACCACCTTTAAGCCCAACCCTGGCGAAAACGCATGATGAAGTTTCACTTTTGAGCAGTTTCTTATTATTGAAATTTGATCATAGATTTGAATGTCCATTTGATAGACAAGCATGCACGCGAAATTTCGAGACTTTCCAAAATATTTCAACCCCTTTAATCCCAACCTCAGCAAAACCATACAACAGAGTTTAACTTTTGACTAATTTCTCAGAATTAAAATTTGATTGTAGATTTATCTTAGCATTGGGTAGATAATAGTGAACACCAATTTCCATGATGTTCGAATTGATTTTGGTCGTTATTCAAGGTTGGTCAAGCAAAGGTCTAAGAGATGCTATTTTTTCAACTTTCTTGTAAGCGGAATTTGAAAGAGAATTTAGGTACCCATTTGAGAGATAACCATGCATACACACTTTCGGGGGATTTCGAGCTACTCTCGAACTTGGTCAAACTTGGTCAAACCAAGGCCTAAAATGTTGCACTTTTTTCCAATTTCTTAGAAATCAAATTTAAAAGTAGATTTAGATACCCATTTAAGAGGCACACATAAAAACGTGCACGACTGAGTTTCACTTTTAACCAATTTCTTCGAATTAAAATTTAATCATAGATTTAAATGCGCATTTGGAAAATAAGAGTGCGTGCCAACTTTCACGATGTTGAGAGCTATTTTCGACATCTTTAAGCCAAACCGTAACAAAACTGCATGATGCAGTCTCAGCTTTGACGAAATTCTCAGAATTGAAACCTGATCATATCTTTGGATGCATATTGGATAGACAAGCATGCACGCCAACTTTCGTGACGTTTCGAGCTATTTTGACCCCGTTTAAGCCCAACCCTATCGAAACTGCACGACGGAGTTTCACTTTCGAGCAGTTTCTTAGAATTTAAATTTGATCATAAATTTGGATGCCCATTTGATGAACAACCGTGCATCAAAACTTTTGAGACATTCCAAAATATTTTCACCCCCTTAAGCCCAACCTTAGCAAAACCGCACAACGAAGTTTCACGTTTGACTAATTTCTCAAAATTAAAATTTAATCGTTTATTTATCAGCGCATTTGGTAGATAAGAGTGCATGCTAAATTTCATGATGTTCGGAGCTATTTTGGTCATTATTCAAGGTTTTTCAAGTAAAGGTCTAAGATATGTTATTTTTTTGGTTTTCTTGTAATTGAAATTTGAAAGAGAATTTAGGTACCCATTTGAGAGATAACCATGCATACAAACTTTCAGGGGATTTCGATCTATTTTGGACCTTAGGCAAACTTGTTGAAACCAAGCCCTAAAAGGTTGTATTTGTTTCCAATTTATCAAAGCCATTTTCCCCTCCTTTAAGCCAAAACTT